>SJYA01001803.1:886655-971544 GCA_006410615.1 Neotragus moschatus
TCGTTTTTAGTTTTGGAAAAATTACAGAGTTTTTTTTTTAATGCCCATAAATGTCCTTCCTATGATCTTATTGCATCTCTGTGAAGACTTTCATTACTTTTCTGATAAAGTTTTTGTCATTGTTCTATTGGTTCATGTCATCTGGTAATTGAGCTTGGACTTCTTCCATCAGGTCACTGTAGCTGTTAAAGAAGGGTATGATTTTTCTTTGCCTTCTCTACCTCCAAAACATACTCTAATAAGTCACTTCCCACTATCCCCACTGCTAACACCCTAGTCCCACTCATCATCATGTCTCCCCTGGATTTCAGCAACAGCCTCTGAACTGTTTTCAGCCCTGCCCTCCCCATAGCAGCCATCATGATCCTTTTAAATATGAAGTCAGATCATGTAACTTTGCTCTTTTTTCTGCGAGGGCTTTCTATTTCATTCAGAGTAAAAGCTTACAAGGCCTTACAAGGCCTGGACTGGGTTATTTCCCTCCTCCCCTATTACTCTGCCTCAATCCTTTGCTGCAACCAGAAGTGAAGCATCCTTGCTTATCTGAAAGGATACTAGACGAACTCCTGTGTTAGGGTCTTTGCATTGACTGTCCCCTCCTCCTAAAAAGCTCTGGAATCTTGGCTGATTCTCTTGCTAGTTTCAATTCTTTGCTCAAATGGCATCTTCCCAATAATGCCTGCTCTAATTACTCTATTTAAAACCACAAATCACTCTGCCCCATCACAATACTTTTATCCCTTTTACACTATTTTATGTGTTCTATTTGTATCTTTACCATCTTACATGCATTACATATTCCTTTTGTTTATTATTTATTTTTAGTAAATGAAATCATACATAAATTATCCTGCTAGAATGTAAGCTCCATGAAGTGGAGATCTTTGTTTAATTCACTGATATGCCCAAGTGCCTATAAGAGTTTCTGGAACACACTGGATATTTAGGAAACATTTGTTAAATGATTATCAAGTAAGTGATTTTAAAAATTATTTGCTGTCCAAAATTCATCAGTTTCTTTTTAGGCCACTTGTTTTTGCTGCTTCTTCTTGTGCTATTTATTTCCCCAAATATCTGACAGTCCTGAGACATCCATTCATATTTATGAATGAAGGTAGCTGGAATGGCATATCCCTGCAAGTACAAAGGTCTGTTTCCTTTAATGGGAGGCTGGCTGCAAGCAAGTCTTTCATGGAGGTGCTTGGAGATAGAACAGACACTTATACTTGGACCACACCCAACCCCCAGCCTCTCTGATCAAGCTAAAATGGTAAGGGCTACATCCTATGTGCCAAAACCAACCCTACACCTCAACAGAGCAATTAATGTCTTTAATGTACAGGTCTTGGAATTTAGTCTGAGGATAAACACATGAGATCAGGAACTCTGCATATTGATGATGGAGGAAAGTAGGAAGGATGGAAGAGGGAAGATTAGCACACCTGTTCTGAAGATGTTCCTTCCACTCATCATTTCAGTGGGTCCTTCCTGGCACCTTTCATTCTGTCTGCATGCTTGTTTCCAAGACTCTCAGTGAGGAACTATTCTTCCTTACAAGGGATAACTCTCCACCGACGACCTCAGTGCATGTGTGAGATGAAATGTCCTCCTGTCCAATTTATTCCTCAGAATAATCCCATCATTTTCACTCTTTCAGAAATCCTCTGCCAAATTGCTTAGTATTTTGATGACCCAGCCTACATCACCTTCTTCACAGCTAATCATTACTCTATTCCCTTTTATGTATTTTAATTAGCATCTCTGTGCAATTTACTGAGAGATGTGAATAAAGGAATATTTAGACCTGTATCTTGAACCAGAGGCCAGATGAATCTCTGAGGGAACAGTACAACTTCTTAGGAAGAAGAGAAAACATTTATCTGAAGTAGAGAAAATTCTTAAGTTTTGTTTTTGTTTCTTTTTTTTAATTCAGATAAAATTAATTTAATATATTGAACTTTAATGCTTTTAAATATCCAAGAAGAAACTCCCCATGTGCACACTGGAGAATGCAGTCACCATGATTCCTAATCATTCCTACACAATAGATGATGGTCATAGTCCATTTCATTTTCAGAAAGATGGATGGAAAGATATGGGAGGTGACTAAGGACTTAGAACAATCCTACCAATCATTTACAAACTCCATAGACACATATCTAATGTTTGTGTCATACAAATTCACAAATCTGGTTTATCCTAGAATTCTATAAGGATTATATAAATCCTTGACTTTAATACAGTCTTTGTATTTGCAATACCCAAAAGACAATGACAAAATTGATTTCTATAACAAACTCAGCCATTTAAAATTAGGATGTATTTTATCCTTGGTGATAACTACAAAATGATAAACTGACAGCTTTTTAAATGTATGTCAAATTTCTTTTGTGATCACCCAACTGAAAAATATTTCTAAATGCATTCCCTGATGATAACTGACAATGACTTTAGTATTCTCAAATCTTTGATTCAAATACATCAGAACTCTAAAGAAGTACATTTCAGAATAAATTTCTTAAGATAAAAAATTCTTATAGGCTTAATTCATTCCAATAGTTCAACTGTTCTTTTTTTCCCCAGGTTAATTGTAAATCAGAATAAATACAAGCTGGATTACATTACAACAAAAGTGATACAGGAGCCTACGATGTTATACATGAATAGTTACTGCAGGCACAGTCTCTCTAGAAAAAGCACACTTGTTACAGTGAAGATAGAGGCTGCTCTTGAAAGGGAATGAGAGGCTCTCCAAGTGATAATTTTACAGTGTTTCTTCAAGGCACTGATCTAAATTATACTTACCTTAAAACCAATGAAATGAAACAGCAATGTTCATTAACAAAGTAGGTGACTGCCTACATGGTTTAATTTGAAGTTTGCTCTGAGCTCTATTAATGGGATGTCATAGTGCTTGGAATCCACAAAATCTGACCTATTCTTTGAGATTTTCAGAAGGATCCTAGAAAATGCTGAAAAAGTTTCTTGGGAAAAAATAAGGAGCTTTGAGATAGGAGAATCTGAAAGGTCATGTAGACCTGATTTTAGATCCAATTACAATGGCACCCCACTCCAGCACTCTTGCCTGGAAAATCCCATGGATGGAGAAGCCTGGTAGGCTGCAGTCCATGGGGTCGCATAGAGTCAGACACGACTGAGTGACTTCACTTTCACTTTTCACTTTCATGCATTGGAGAAGGAAATGGCAACCCACTCCAGTGTTCTTGCCTGGAGAATCTCAGGGATCGGGGAGCCTGGTGGGCTGCTGTCTCTGGGGTTGCACAGAGTTGGACATGACTGAAGCAACTTAGCAGCAGCAGCAGCATTAGGCAGTTAGGGCTTCCCTGATGGCTTAGACGGTAAAGCATCTGCCTACAATGCGGGAGACCTGGGTTCAGTCCTTGTGTCGGGAAGATCCCCTGGAGAAGGAAATGACAACCCACTCCAGTACTCTTACCTGGAAAATCCCATGGACAGAGGAACCAGGTAGGCTAAGTCCATGGGATCACAAAGAGTCGGACAGGACTGAGCGACTTCACTTCATTAGGCAGATAATCTCCAGCAATAAACTTTCTCTTCCACTTGTATTTATTCTGATTTACAATTTAACACTATTATAAAAAAAAAATCATTCCATCTATCTTAAGAAAGGAAGAGAATTTATTTTAAATTCAGTGAAGTATCATAGGAAACCAAGAAAAAACACCCAACCAGAGGCCAGAAGATGGGCTGACTCCAAGGTAACTTTTTTGTGTTTTTTTTCATTTTTATTTACTTATTATGTAGGTGCTCCAAGTCTTAGTTGTGGCAGCAGGATCTTCAATCTTCATTGCAACATGCAAGATCTTTAGTTGCTTTGCATGCGAACTCTTAGTGGCAGCATGTGGGAATCTAGTTCCCTGACCAGGGATTGAACCAAGACCCCTGCATTGGTAGTACAAGTCTTAGCCTTTGGACCATCACCAAAGTCCCAGCAGTCACTTTCTTTCTTTTTTTTTTTTTTTAAATTTATTTATTTATTATTTATTTATTTATTTTTCATCTCAAGTGTACATGAGTTCCCAATCTTGAACCCCCCCTTCCCACTTTCTTATCTTCATTTCTCTCACCATTTCTGTGCATCTTAGAAGACCTCTGTCATTCTCCTTCGTATTGTTCAGCTTCTCTATCCATCTTAAACACAATCATAATGGACAGCTTCCTCTTTAAGCCTATAGATCCTTAAGTTACTGACTCTCTGCTGGATTTGCTGGTTCCCTGTCCAAAGAATATCAGATGGTCGCAGCTCATCTTTTCAGGCCAGACCATCCACTCATGTCTCTGGTCATTGGCAAGCAATAAGTGGACCAATCTTGAGCCAGGGGTTCACCCTGACCCAATACCTGCAGCCAGGGGGAGCATGGTCACATAGACAGTAGGTCCATCCAAAGGGGCCAGGGGGAAGGAGATGAAAGGCTGGTACACATTCTGCATCTTTTTTTTTTTTTCTTCTTCTGTAAAAGATGGGCAAGCAAACTGTTCCATAAATTTCCCTTGGGATTGAGGTACTTTAGATATTTTTGTTGTTCAGTCACTAAGTCAACTCTTTGTGGTTCCATGGACTGCAGCACACCAGGCTCCTCTAATCCTTCCTTATTATCCAGAGTTTGCTCAAATTCATGTCCATTGATTCGGTGATGCCATCCAACCATCTCACTCTCTGCTGCCCCCTTCTCCTTTTGCCTTTTTACTTAAACAAATAATAGCATGTTGAGAATAGCACATTGTCCTTCAGAGCTTCTCAGAAAATGCCACTAGCTTAATTCACTTAATATAGTTATCACTGATGGTGACTGTCTTCAAATCCAATCTTCACAGCAGTGTCAGCCTGTGTAAGCAATGGGTCCAGAAGATATAGACAGTGCCTGAACTCTGAGGACAACTTCTTGAGACTGATTTCTGTAAAGCCTCATATTTGCAGAACATTTTATAGTTTACAAAGTGCTCTCTCATAGATGCCATCATTTTGTGCAGATTCCCTTCCAAGGTTAGGTAACTATTTCTGCTGCATCTCCTTTGCTCTGAGGCCAGAGTTCTGCTCACCAGCTCTGCTGGTGCTACTCCTTAAGACAGAAGGCTGCTAGGCATGTGATTCATGATTTGATTTTGATTATTCAAATGATAAAAGAAATTCCATAGGTGGTACCAACGTTAATGGAAGAAACACTCAGGATGGGCATGTTATGGGAAGTTAGGAGGGTGGAGAAGTAGTGGCCCAATACTCCAGTAAAAGAGAAAACTAAAGAGATTAATATAGTTTAGAAACTATCTTGTAGTTTTTTGATGATCCAAAGCTCAAGGGGTTACCTCTTACCCTTCCTTATTTCAGACTTCTCAGTATGTTTCATTGATGATAGTGAAATAGGAGAGTGAAAGAGTTGGCTTAAAACTCAGCATCTCAAAAACTAAGATCACCGCATTGGTACCATCACTTCATGGCAAGTAGATGGGGAAACAGTGGAAACAGTGACAGACTTTATTTTTCAGGGCTCCAAAATCACTGCAGATGGTGACTGCAGCCATGAAATTAAAAGACGCTCGCTCCTTGGAATAAAAGTTATGACCAACTTAGCATATTAAAAAGCAGAGACATTACTTTGCCAATAAAGGTCTGTCTAGTCAAGGCTATGGTTTTTCCAGTAGTCATGTATGGATGTCAGAGTTGGACTGAATATTCATTGGAAAGACTGATGCTGAAGCTGAAACTCCAATACTTTGGCCACCTGATGGGAAGAACTGACTCATTTGAAAAGACTCTGATGCTGGGAAAGATTGAAGGCAGGAGGAGAAGAGGACGACAGAGGATTAGATGGTTGGATGGCATCACTGACATGAGTTTGAATAAACTCCGGGAATTGGTGGACAGGGAGGCCTGGTGTGCTGCAGTCCATGGGGTCGCCATGGGTTGGTCATGACTGAGTGACTGAACTGAACTGAACTGAAAAATCTTGGATAATTATTACTATATTTGCATCACTTCAGAGGTTTAAAATACAGCCTGATACAATGGGGAAAAGACAGTTCCTTCAGCAAGTGACACTGGGAAATTTGAACAGCCCCATGTAAATCAATGAAGTTAGAACACACCATCATAGCATACACAAAATAAATTCAAAATGGCTTAAAGACTTAAATATAAGACAGGACACCATAAAATTCCTAGAAGAGAACGTAGGCAAAACATTCTCTAACATAAATTATAGCAATATTTTCTTAAGTCAGTCTCCCAAGGCAACAGAAATAAAAACAAAAATAAACAAATGGGATCCAATCAGACTTACAAGCTTCAAGGAAGCCATAAACAAAACAAAAAGACAGCCTATGGGCTGGGAGAAAGTATTTGCAAATGATGTGACAGAAAAGGGCTTAATTTCCAAAATATACAAACAGCTCACAGAACTCAATAACAGCAACAGCAAAACAAACAACCCAATCAAAAAATGGGCAGAAGACCTAAATAGACATTCTCCAAAGGAGATATACAGATGGCAAGCAGACACATGAAAAGATGTTCATCATAACTAATTATTGAAAACATGCAAATCAAAACTACAGTGAAGTACCACCTCACACCACTCAGAATAGTCATCATTAAAATGCCTACAAATAACAAATGCTGGACAGGGTGTGCAGAAAAGGGAACATAACTAACACAATTAGTGGGAATGAGAGTTGATGCAGCCGCTATGGAGAACAGTATGGCATTTCCTTAAAATGCTAAAAAAAATAGAGTTACCATATGATCCAGTAACCACACTCCTGGGCATATACTCACAGAAAATTATAGTTCAAAAATTACATGCACACCTGTGTTCACAGCAACACTATTTATAATAGTCAAGACATGGAAACAAACTAAATGTTCATCAATAGATGGACAGATAAAGAAGATATGGTACATATATACTGAAATACTACTCAGCCACAAAAAGAATGAAATAATGCCACTTGAAGCAACATGGATGGACCTAGAGATTACTATAATAAATGAAGTTAGGGAAAAACAAATACCATATGAGATCACTTATATGTGGAATCTAAAATATGACATATCTATGAAACAGAAACAGAGTCACAGAAATGGAGAATAGATTTGTGGTTGCCAAGGGGAAAGGGGAGTTAGGGGAGGGAAGGACTGAAAGCTTGGGATTAGCTAATGCAAACTAGTATATATAGGATGGGTAAACAACAAGGTCCAAGGTCTACTGTATAACACAGGGAACTATATTCAATATCTTGTGATAAATCACAATGGAAGATAATATGAAAAAAATGTGTGTGTTTGTGTGTGTGTTTAACTGAGTCACTTTGCTATACAGCAGAAATTAAAACAACATTGTAAATCAACTAAACTTCAATAGAATTTTTTTAAAAAAGAAAAAATAGCCTGCAATCTGTCTTCTTATAGCTATCTTTAAAGAAACAGGTGCCCTGTAAACAGTACCTGCTTTGAAGACTCATCCACAAATTATTCCTCTCCTCCTCTGTGGGTTCTTCCTATTTAGAAAGAATCACATATAATTGGACAGTCAATTGTATCTAGGATTCACCTTTAAATATGAATTTTAGGGAAACAGTATAAAAGCAATCTAATAGCAACTTGTGTTGTATGCTTCTTATCAGATTCTCAGTTTCCAGACTCATCAAATATTAAAGTTCTTGGAGCAAAACCCAACCCTCCAGAACCTGAAATATTTACCTGGAATTATACTCAGAATACAAAGAGCCAAGACAGGAAAGAAAAACAAAATACAATCACAACGTTCTGTTTCTCCCAGAGTGTGTGTTCTGAAAGAGGAATGTCCAAGGGCAGTCAGATGGGACCTGCTTAGCCTATCTCTTATTCTCCAGCCCCTTGGACTATCCCTGCCCTTGTGCAAATGGTAGCAACTGTTAAATTACCACCCACTACAGGAAACCCTTCTTTGTGGGATCATGACTAAGGAGAACGCGATCTAGAACTGCCTTTGCCCTTAGAGAACCGGGTGACAGAACCGGGTGACTTGCATTTCTTACTTAACCTCTTGATCTGCTTGTCTTAAAATGAGGTCAGACAGTCATAGCTGATCTGCTTACTTCAGTAGGCTGTTTAAAATATAAAATAGGTTCATATATGAAACACTATTTTGAAAAGATAAGAATTGCTAGCAAAATGAGAAATGCAGTGAAGGTGGGCTATTTTTGCTCAGAACCCAAAGAGTAACATTATTTTTGATCTTATCCAGTGAAAAGCAGCCTCAATCTAAGTAATTTTCTTTTCTTGCATTTAAGCAGTTTGGGAAAGAATGTGATGTGAACATTCTGCCACCATCATCCCACCTGACCTCTTTAGGCATCTGCTGATACTTTTATCAACACACTGGTGGATCCTACTGACATTTTCCTCAAAGCCCTTTTGGCTTCTGACCACAATCAAGTCCCAAAGTCAATGCCACATGTTTCATGGTTTTCTTACAGATAGCCATCTCCTATATCTATTTATAGGGAGTCAAATCATAATATGTGTAAGCCATTACGCACATACACACACCATATACACCTGCTGAAAAACTGTCCTTTAATATTTTCAATTCTTCTGCCTATATTTCCTAATATTAAAAGTTCTGAATCCCTGACTCTGTTCTTCATACTTCAGTGGCCCAGCAGCAAGAGACCAAATTCAAATTTTAAATATATCTGCCAGATTTTAGTGTTCTTCTATGACTACACATATACTGGTAGGCTAGAAAAAAGTGTCTTAATCAAAAGCAATTGCCTTAACTGCTTGGAAGAGACACCGTTGTTGTTTGCATTTTGAAAAACCAATGCTTCTTTCAATATAAAAAGGCTAACAAAAGCCAGACAAGCAAATCCAAACCCTGATACCAGATCTTTATTCACAGACTGGCATATAAGTGTCCAATGCCACTGTAACTTCATTGCAACCAGATGATGTTTAAATTATTAATAAATTTCCAAACACATAAATTAAGGATTAGAATTAACTGCAACTGCAAGTTTATAGAAAAAAAAAAGTCTATCTATAAATCTTAATGGAATTCTCCAAAAAAGTCATTTAAATGATAAAATTTAGGGTTTTCCTGGTGGCTCATTGTAAATGCAGGAGACAGATGTTCAGTCTCTGGTCTGGGAAGATCCCACATGCCATGGAGCAACTAAGCTTATGGGCCACAACTATCGGGCCTGTATGCTAGCGCTCAGAAGCCTTGACTACTGAAGCTCATGTGTCCTACAGCCCATGTTCCACAAAAAAAGTCACTGCAATGAGAACCTCGCACAATGAAACAAAGAGTAACCCCTGCTGGCCCCAACTAGAGAAAAGCCTGAGCAGCAACAAAGACTTAGCGCAGTCAAAAACGAAAAAGACAAAAATAAATTTTTTTTTTTATTTAGAGCTGCTGCCCTTTTAACAGAATAAACGCTGAAGCCTAACTAACTACATCATCTGCAGATATTAGAGCCTCTACAAAGATGTGTCATCTATAAGTCAGACACCCAATAATTACAGAATCCTAGAGGTGGAATGAATTGAAAAATCCCTTAAAAGTACTGAGACAGACAGTGCAGGTGAAATGTATATACTATAAGAACCGAACACACAACCTGGCAAATTTAAGCACTGTAAATATTTCAACTGAATCTATTTCAGTTGTTACTGAAGGGAAGCCCAGGTGGGTAAGAGGTAAAGAAACTACCTGCAATGAAGGAGACAAGGGTTTGTCTGGGTCAGGAAGATCCCCTAGAGTAGGAAATGGCAATCCACTCCAGTATTCTTGCCTGGAGAATCCCGTGGACAGAGGAGCCTTGGCGGGCTATACCCCATGGGTTCGCAAAGAGTCAGACACAACTGAGAGACTGAACACATACACACAGTTTTTACTGATTGAAAGTAAACATTTCAGATAAAATCCTGTAACAAGAAACACTCCCCTATAATTTAGAGTGTACACATTAGCAAGCACATACATTAAATACACAGTAACAGCATCATAGAAGTAGGTAGTAGCACTAGACTTAAAGTAAGAAAAACTAAGTTCAAATCCCAGCTCAACCACCTACCAGCTGTCTGACATTGGAAACTTCATTTAACTTGTCCAAATATCCAACTTCTTACTTGGATAGAATGGGAATAATAGCATTTCATCACATATTCTGTAGGGTTATTATAAGCATGAAATCAAGTGAGATAATTTTCTGGAGAGAAAAACATAATTCCAAGATATCACTGTCATTGTTATTACTATACCAGTATAATTTTACTCTTCAAATATTCTGAAGAGTAGGTTTGGAAAATGACAGATTCAGCTGCAATATTAAAGGGAATTTCAACAGATATGGACATTCATACATTCTTGTAAAAGAGTTTCCCAGAGGTATATTGTACTGTAATGTATCAGTCAGTTCAGTTCAGTCGCCCAGTCATGTCCAACTCTTTGCGACCCCATGAATTGCAGCACACCAGGCCTCCCTGTCCATCACCATCTTCTGGAGTTCACTCAAACTCACGTCCATCAAGTCGGTGATGCCATCTAGCCATCTCATCCTCTGTCATCCCCTTCTCCTCCTGCCCCCAACCCCTCCCAGCATCAGGGTCTTTTCCAATGAGTCAACTCTTTGCATGAGGTTTCAGCCTCAGCATCAGTCCTTCCAATGAACACCCAGGACTGGTCTCCTTTAGGATGGACTGGTTGGATCTCCTTGCAGTCCAAGGGACTCTCAAGAGTCTTATCCTACACCACAGTTCAAAAGCATCAATTCTTTGGTGCTCAGCTTTCTTCACAGTCCAACTCTCACATCCATACATGACCACTGGAAAAACCATAGCCTTGACTAGACGGACCTTTGTTGGTGAAGTAATATCTCTGCTTTTTAATATGCTATCTAGGTTGGTCATAACTTTCCTTCCAAGGAGTAAGCATCTTTTAATTTCATGGCTGCAATATACATCACTATAAGTCAGATGAAAGAAAGTGACAGTGCTAGTCACTCAGTAGTGTATGACTCTTTGCCACCCTATGAACTGTAGCCCGCCAAGCTCCTCTGTCCATGGGATTCTCCAAGCAAGAATACTGGAGTGGATTTCCATTTCCTACTCCAGAGGATCTTCCCAACTCAGGGATCGAACACACATCTCTTATGTCTCCTGCACTGGCACTGGCAGGTGCTTTGCTACTAGCGCCACCTACGAGTGACTTAGATAAGTCAGATAGAACAGATAAATTTTGCACTTAACACAGTAAAACTTTCAGAGTCCATACAGCTTTCATTGAAGAATTTTGCTTAGGACTTACAGGCAAAAAGCTCCATAGTAACCAAGTAGAGAGATTTATAACAATGACTTTAAAACCATCCAGTGACTCACTAGACAATTTCCTCAATTCTCAAACAGTTTTGCAAATATTTTTTAATAACAGATAAACTGCCTAAGCTGTAAAATATAAATCAGCTTAAAAGAGGCGGATATAAATAATTTTGAAAAAATTAAATATGTGTCACCCAATTCACCATAAAATAACTTTTTGAAAAACATGTAGAGGTTTTAAATATAAAAGGCTAAATCACACATCAAGATACCTTTGCAATAACTGGAATTTTATTTTTCATAATAAAATGCTAAACTATGAAGCATGGTTTCCTAGTAACAACAGTAATACTAGGTAAATAAAATAGAATTCAGCTTCCAGCAATCAGCAACCATTCAGCTTCCAATGAGAGGTTGGAATCACATGGATGCCTGCTTTTTCATTTTCATTATCATAAAAAAAAAGTAATTGACTTTCTAGTTGTAGAATTATTCTTTCAAAATTTGTAGGAGACATCAAAGAGGTGCCCAGTGTTCCCTGGACAATCTTGATCCTTCCTGGTCAGTGTGTACCTACACTCAACAAGGTCATTCTTACCCAGTATGTGAAGGAAGAAGCTTCCAACATGGCATAAATTTTGAAGGACCATGACTGACCTCATCTCTACTCACTGAAGTCTGAATTTCCATACTAGGAAGGAGTCTGTTTTTGCTTGAATGGAGCTCTTTGCTTTGCTTTTTTGTTTTTTTCTTTTTCTACCTTTTATAAAAGACTTCTCATTTTTTTTTTTAATTGCAAATATTCCCATATGCACCCTGGTGTCTCAAGTATAAATCTTTGACCAAATCAAAGGCTGGACATGTGAAAGAACTGGCAGAAACAGACAGAAACTGATAACATCTTTCTTCCTGGAAAATCCCTGTTTTTGGTTTGTGTCATTTGTCTGTCTTACTTCCTTATGGTCAAGTGCTTATGAATTATAATCTAATTCCTAGCTAAGGAGTAAATGCTGAGTACTCTGGGCTAATCATGGTAAAAATCTTTGCTAATGACTACCTTAGAAATGGGTATGTGGTATAATCTGATTAATGAAACATAAGATAGAAGTCTACTCTGTAGATTTCTTCACTGATGTATAAAACAAAAAGACACAGAAAAAGGTACGCTTTTATAGTAGAGAGTGTTTTGTCCAGGTGCAATGCCTGGAACTTCTGCAGTTATGCTATGACCAAGAGGAACACTATCCTAAAGATAAGCCAGTATAATAAAGATGGTAGGACATAAAGATGAAAAGGACTCAGATCCTTTATGTCAATGAACTGCTGAATTAGGGTTAGTGAGCTAGTGAAGTCGCTCAGTTGTGTCTGACTCTGCGATCCCATGGACTGTAGCCTACCAGGCTCCTCCCTCCATGGGATTTTCCAGGCAAGAGTACTCCAGTGGGTTGCCATTTTCCTTCTCCAGGAAAACCTTAAAGCTGCTTCAAATCTTGGTTTCTTAAGCTAATACATATCTTTACCATTCAAGTCAATTGAATGGCATGCAAATTTTCTATTATTTGCAGTCTAAGAGCAAATGCAAAGTTGCATTCTAACTACTGTAGAATTTATGTCAGAGCAAGACATATGAGAAGTCTCTTACAATATCCTTGTGGATTTGATGGAGAAATGTGGACTGAAGGACAATTTAATTCAATTGGCTGAATTAAAAAACCACTTGTTTGAAACTGAAGGGCAAGAATAAAAGAAACAAAATTGAAAAGTTAACGGAAACTATTGAAGACCAGAAAAAATCTGAGTCCAGCCCCAATAAGACAAATTATTAAGAAACATTTTAGGAGGTTGTTTTGTCTCCTAAATGAGCCTTTTTCTCCTTCATTTATAACTCGTTCATATATGTGTGTTCACATGCACAAACGCATAACCTAGTGTTATAGATGGCCAGAATATTTCACACTCTTCAAGACTTTCTTTGCAAGAACACAAACTAGCTTTAAACAATAATCACTGTATATTCAGTTACTGTAGAAATCACCAATAGCCCAGACAGAGTAACTCTGTACTTTAGCCTCTCTGAAAAGTCCTGTGCCATGATGATGACAATGTATAATAAAATACTTGGAATTAAAATCTAACCTCTATATAAATTTTTTGCCCTTCAATAGCCTGTTTATTTTACTTTCCAATGCCTTCTCCTATTCCACCCCATGTTCCCTTTTACTAGTCATGCTCATAAATTTGTTAAAGCATGAGATGCAAGATTTATACTAATTCTTAACTGTACAGAGCTAAATATATATTACATGTTTTCCAGAAAACTTAACAATTCAAAGCAATCATGTGTTCAGAATAAAAGTGTTATATCCACTTTGTTTGAGAGTGAGATAGATATGCACTGACTTCAGAATAAAGAGAAGAAACGAAAATTATGACCTACCAAATCATACTTCAAACTCAAAGACCCATTCACTAAAAGTGAAACACTGGCTAATAAAACCATTGACTAAACAATAAAATTCATAATACTTGAGCTTTATTTCGATATCACAACAAGGCTTCAGGTTAATTCCTCCACATGAATGAGCTCTTGATAAATATTCTCAAAACTTCTCAGTTAGAGCTAGTTGTAAAATCAAACCAAGAATCAATGTGAAAACTGAAAATTCATGTATGAGCCTTAGAGAAGACAAATTTAAATATTAATTTAGAATTTTGAAAATGTGACTATGAGCACATGAGTTTTTTCATCTAAGCTTAAATGATCCAGTCAAGAGGTCATCAATCTCTATTCTCTGACTCTAGTGACTTTAGTGACCACTTCTTTGTGTAGCTCTAAGAGAAAATTATTTATAAGAAATACAGTGTTCAGAGTATCCAAGATAATAGCCTCTCTATGTCATGTCTTCTATGATTTACAGGAAATTTTCGTGTTGGTACCATGTGTTAAGTACAGGAAAAGGAAGAATGAACATTACATCAAATCATATATATATATGTAATGGATTATAGGAAAGTTTCAAATACTAACATTTAAAATCCTATTCAGCACTTGAGCGCGGCCGAGAGGAACCACCCCGCGTCCAAGAGACAGCGGCAGAGAGTCCCGGGCTGTGACNACAGATGCATGGAATGGACTTTTGGACTTTGAGGGAGAGGGAGAGGGAGGGAAGGTTTGGGAGAATGGCACTGAAACATGTGTGCTATCGTGTGGGAAATGAATCATCAGTCTATATTCGGTTTATTATTTTTATTTATTAAATTAAAAAATAAAATAAAATAAACTCCAAAAAATAAAAAAATAAAAAAATAAAATCCTATTCAATAATAACTCACTGACCACACATTCTATGTAATGTTATATATTTTATGCTATGCACTGATTTTTTAAAGTCACATTTATCAGAGTCCTGTACTCAAAAAAATCTTGTAACATCCTCATAAGGGAAGTATAATTGAATGGCTAAGAGAAGTGAAATAAGCCAGTCACAGAAAGATCAATAATGTATAATTCCACTTACATGAGGTATCTAAAGTAGCCAACTCTAAGAAAGTAGAATGGTGCTTGCCAGGGGCTGGGGGATTGGGAAATGAAGTCACTGTTCAATGGTTCATGAGGTTTCAGTCATTCAACCTGAACGAAATCTAGAGATCTGCTATGATATGGTGCATGTAGGTGGCAATACTGTAAACTAACAAGTTTGCCAAGAAGACAGATAACACATTATATGTTCTTAACCACAAGAAAAGCAAACATTATGGAAATACGAAATTTCTTTTTTATAGCGATAAGAAATTTGGATAGCTACAAAAAAGAAACTTTTAATTTACTCTGATTTTAAAAACACACCATTCACAAACTTCAATACTTTAGTGATTAAGCATTAATGAGATGCTACACAGTTCACAAGAGATTGCAAAACGTCCCTGATTACTCTCCACATCTGGGAGCGTCTCTGGTTCAAGAGCATGGGCTCTGGAATCAGTAGAGATGGCGCTGAATCTCACCTCTGCCACTTCCATCTTAACATAATAGCTAATGAGCGAGGACAAGGGACCTAAGGAGTTTGTGAATCTGGGTTTTAATCCCAAGTATACCAACTTACAGCTCTGCATGACCTGAAAAAAGATACTTAATCTTTGTTCCTCCATCCTAGACTGGCCTGACAATATTTCTATGATGACTAAATGAGATAATGCCCCTAAAACAGTGTCTGGCACTGAGAAGTCACGCTGTGCATATCATTTGATATGCCACATGTTCTTAGAAAGGCTTTTTACAACTCTGCAAATTAGAGCTTCAGGATATTAGAAGTAAGATAACAATATCCAACTCATTAAGGTGATTGTTAGGATTAAATAACAGACAAACAATGGCTTTAAAAAATGGCAGCTTAATATTACTTGTTCAGTTACTAAGTCATGTCCGACTATTTGCAACCTCACGGACTGCAGCTTGACAGGCTTCCTTGTCTTTCACTATCTCCTGGAGTTTGCTCAAATTCATGTCCATTGAGTCAGTGATGCTATCTAACAATGTCTTCAACTGCCGCCCTCTTCTCATTTTGCCTTCAATCTTTCCTAGCATCAGGTTTTTTTCCAATGAGTCAGCTCTTCAATCAGGTGGCCAAAGTACTGGAGCTTCAGTTTTAGCATCAGTCCTTCCAGTGAATATTCAGGGTTGATTTCCTTTAAGACTGACTGCTTTAATCTTCTTGTAGTCTAAGGGACTCTGAAGAGTCTTTTCTAGCACAGCAATTTGAAAGCATCATTTCTTCAGCACTCAGCCTTCTTTATGGTCCAACTCTCACATCCAAACACGACTACTGGAAAAACCACAGCTTTGAGTACATTGACTTCTGTCGGTAAACTCATGTCTCTCTTTTTAACATGCTATTTAGGTTTGTCACAGCTTTCCTTACAAGGAACAAATGTCTTTTAATTTCATGGCCACTGTAACTGTCCACAGTGATTTTGGAGTCTAAGAAAATAAAATTTGTCCTGTTTCCATGTTTCCCCTTTCTATTTGACATGAAGAGATGTGACTGGGTTGCCATGTTCTTCGTTTTTTGAATGTTGAGCTTTAAGCCAGTTTTTTCACTCTTGTCATTCACCCTCATCAAGAGTCTCTTTAGTTCCTCTTCACTTTCTGCCATTAGAGTGTTAACATCTGCATATCTGAGGTTGTTGATATTTCTTCCAGCAATCTTGATTCCAGCTTGTGATTCATACAGTCCAGCATTTCACATGATATACTCTGCATATAAGTTAAATAAGCAAGGTGACAATATGCAGCCTTGTTGTACTCCTTTCACAATTTTGAAACAACCATTTGTCCCATATCCAGTTCTAACTGTTGTTTCTTGACCCACATACAGGTTTTTCAGGAGATAGGTAAGATGATTTGTGATCACTAATATCTGCGTTAGGCATGAAAGTAGCCATACACATGCACCGTGTCTGCAATTCCTAGTAGTACATGTGGTATGGTCACAAGCATTTACCAGCATATACAGGTACTCTGTGTGTGTGTGTGTGTGTGTGTGTGTGTGTATGCGCATGCACACACACACAAAATCACTTCACTGTGACCCCATGGTGATCTTCAGATTGTGATCCTAGGGTGATTTGGTTTGGATTATAAAATATTTGGGTATTTATCACATTTTCTACATTAAGCACATATTGGTTCTATATTAATTTCTTTTTTAGATCTTCAAATTGTTCAAGTAATTTTTTTTTTAACAGGATGTTATATTCGCTCTGAGAAAAGGGGCAGGATGTAGGGAATAAAAACACGGGCCAATAAATTTTAGGTGCTTTCATTTCTTTTCCCAGGAGGTACATGTATTATGAGAGTTAGGAATATCTCAGTGCAGGTGAATTCTAAATCTCTTCAAGCTTGGTTATGAATAAGAATATGACCTTTTGTCTCCGAGAACTTGAAAGATTTCTGTGAATGACTTTTTTGAAACGAATCAATTTTTGTCACTATAAATAGCCAAGGGCCTGAAAATAATGACCTCATTTGAAAGTGCCAGTCTTATCATGAGTTTTTAAAATTTTGAAACAGTTAATGACATTTTTCTTTTTTTACTAGTTTGTATACTGCTGAGTCATACCCACTCTTGGAGCTGGTTTTGATATTTTTAAAGCTACTATGTCTTTACAAAAAGTAATTACCAAGTGAAGAAGCAAGTGAACGTGGTTTCATGCTGAATTTCTTGTTCCTGGAGACTTAGTCTCAGAATTGGAAACCTTAAGCTTCAGAGAGTCAGGGACAAATGGCCCAGATGTTGCTCTCCATTTAGTGAGCTGTGTGACATGAGACAAGTCATTTTCTCTGCTCCTTTTCAGAATTTCCACATTTGTAATATGAAAATATTCTACTACTGTCCTCCTGGGCATGATATGTGAGGATAAATTGAGTACAAGATGCAAAATGTATAACCTGACAGGAGGCCGTCCTTCCTACTGGGTCTCTCCTCCAGAGGATAGTGTACAAATTCCTCTGAAGGTGTTAACTGATAATCAGGATGTTAACAAGCAGCTAGGGAATCAGTGAGACTTGAGTTTCTAAAACTAAATTAAGTGGTGGTGGTGGTTTAGTCGCTAAGTCGTGTCTGACTCTTGCAACCCCATGGACTGTAGCCTACCAGGCTCCTTGGTCCATGGGATTTCCTGGGCAAGAATACTGGAGTGGGTTGCCATTTCCTTCTCAAAGGGATCTTCCTGATTCAGAGATAGAAAACACATCTGTGTTGTAGGTGGTGTCCAGCACTGCATCTGTATCTGGCTACAGTTTCCCATTGCCTCACCCAATGGTATCCAAACTAAAATTCATAAAGACAATCACAATGCCTTTCATTATCTTTCTCCATCTGAAAGAACCAGCTAGGCCCCCTCTAGATCTCTAGATGCTGGTTCCCTTTAGATCTGTAGTTTAGGAAGCTCATTCTGGATGCAGAATGGAAAATGAATTGGAGAGAAACAAAAGCAGGAAGCAGGCAAAGGTTGCCTGGACTGGATGGTGGCTACAATGATGAAAAAAATAGACCTGTCAGATATTGGTCAGGATTCTGGGGGATAATTTAAAGTGGGTGATGAGGGAGAGAAAAACAAAAAAACTTCTAAGCTTTTCATCTAAGGAGTTGGGTAGGTAACAGTTCTGTTTACAAGGAGACATAGGATGTTTAATTGTAGACCTTTTGAAGTTGAGACACCCAAGAGGTCACTAAGTAGAGATGTCCAGTAGTTTGGACATTCGTGTTTGGAGGTCCAAACTAAAATCTGGAGTGGATAAAATGATTCCAGAATCATCAGCATATAGCTTTCTATTCTACAATCTCTCTGAGAGAATAAGTTGAGCACAAATAACCAGAACCCAGAGGGAAGGCTATATTTAAAAATATTAGAGAAGAAAGGGAGTCTTTGGAAAAGGCAGGGAAATTCTACTGGAGAAGGAGGGAGGAGACAAACCAGGAGAGTAAAATTCCTAGAAATTTGTCAGAGGAGAATGTTGTTAGTGCTATAAAGTAGTGCTGAAAAGTGAAGTAAGATAATTACTGAAGTGTTCATTAGTTTAAAGGACACGGAGGCTACTAATGACCCTGCAGAAAGCAGCTTCAATGGAGATAGAAAATAAATGACATACAGTGCTTTGTGGAGAAAGAGCAAAAGAAAGAAGGGAGAGACCAAGTATAGAAATGTTATTCACTAAGGTTGCCAGTGTAGGAGAGGTGGGAGACAGAAATGAAATGAAGATAGGGCATGTCTGAGAATATGCGACGTAATAACATTAATTAGAGAGAAGTTCTAAGGCAGCCGTGTATACAAATGTCAACAAATGTGCATCAGCCCAGCCACAGCAGGGCATAGCCGAAATCAGAGTGAGGGAGCTTCTGTCCTGGGCTCCAGTGACAGCAAAACAAGTACCAACATGTCATGGGAGTCAGGAGAAAAGAGTTAAAATTCTCACTCTGGCACTGACTAAGATTTCCTCATCTGTGAAATGGGAACAACCTTACTTTTTTGAGACAATCTGTACAAGAGTATTCGCTATCTAGCAAAAAGTTATCACACATTAGTTTTTTTTTCTTTCTTTCTTTTCAAGTTAAAACAAAGGAGCAAGAAGACTTTAATAGTAGAATGTAGATCCATAAAATATAGAAACCTCACACAGTAAAGAAATTTGCATTTTCTTATTTAAAATGCATTCAGCCAATGTTCTATGATAACATCAACACTGTATATTTTATACCACTTTAAATTTGTTCTGTTGTTTTGCTTTAGTCTCACAACAACTCTGTGAGGGAAGTAGAACAAGTATTATTATCCCGTGTCAAAGATAAAGAAACTGGGGCATGCTGAGGTCAGGGAACTGCCCATCCTCAATGGTTAGCAGTGAAGGCTGGACTGGAGATGGTCCCTGGAGTCAGTGCTTTGTTTAGGAGCTTGTAATATACAGATAAAAACCATCACAATTGCAGTCACAGTGGCACATCGAGAATAATATTTAAGTGGGAAATTATTTGGTACTTACTGCTGAATTTTTAGAAATGAATACATTAAGTTTTATTCAGCTGAATTTCATATCATCCTTACAACTAACTCCTTGGGACTGAATCCTCTTTGCATCTGAGACAGACCAAGTGTTTGCCTTTAAACCCAAAGGGACCTAGGAGGAGAGAGATTTAGTTCCCATAACCCAGCTACAAGGCAAAGAAAAAAAGAAACCTATTCAAGAGAGTCACAACAACCCAGGAGAAGAAGTTTGACTAAAACACCAGAAGAGGGCTGCAATGCAAGGGACATTGGTTCAATCCCTGGTCTGGGAAGATCCCACATGCCACAGAGCAACTAAGCCTGTGCACCACACCTACTGAGCCCACATTCTAGAGCCCATGAGCCAAAACTGCTGAAGCCCACGTGCCTAGAGCTCGTGTTCCACAACAAGAGAAGACACTGTAATAAGAAGCCCATGCACTGCAACCAGAGAACAGGTCCTGCTCTCTGCAACTAGAGAAAGCCTGCATTAGCAGCAACAGGCCCATCACAGCCAATAGATAAATAAATAAATCTTTAAAAATCCAGGAGAGAATTTCTAGCAAAATGGAACCGTAAAAGAAGACAGATCTCAATCCAAACCAAAATACTACTATTGTTACTACTGCTGCTACTACCATTACCACCACCACCACCTGTCATTACAACAGTAACAGTAGTACATGAAGGAAATTTAATTTCATCACATATTCCCCCCAAAAGGACATTTGCAAAAGAAAATCTCTGATTCTCCCACTTAAAAGATAAAAAAGAGTAATCTACAACATCAAGTGGGACCAAAAAAAGGGAAAAAGAATTACAAAAGACTAGATATTATGAGAGAAAACATAAGGCTAGATAGACAGATCCAGGGGACATAATTCCAGGAATCCCAGGAGAAAAAAGTTACAGAAGAGGAAGTAATTCTGCACATAAAAGAAAAATAATGTCCCTTAGTTGATGGAAGAGAATAGATGTAAAGGGCCAAGTTCCCAGCAGGACACACATTTGGCATATGCAGGTAAAATTCCTGAACTTACAAGAGTTTTATGAAAGAAAGATTAAGTTCAAAACAAATCATCAGAAAAGCTTGGCTTCTCATCTACACACAACAGAGGGACCCAGAAAATGACAGACCACTTTCAACTGATGGAGAGTAAAGGATAGAACTCAAGAATCCTAAAGCCATCCAAGGTGCCATATACCAACCAGATCAAAGGAAAAATATTTGCCCAAAAGCAGAAATTCAGAGAATTCCCAGTAAGAAGCATACTGGAGATAAATCTACAACCAGACAGTAAATTAACAAGAAAGACGGCAGGAAAAGGAAAGATGAAGATGAAAGGAACAACAATGAAAGTTTACCTAGCAACATGCATATTTAAATTTAAGTAGATAATAACTGGGAATGGGGCAAAATATATGCTAAATAAAGATTCTTGAAATAAAAAAATTATGCTTAAAAGGAAAAGCTAATAACAGTCTGGAAAGTAAAATTGAGTATGCACACGAAAGGACCTTTATCTTCCAAAGAACTGAGAGAACTACAAATAAAATAACTAACAATCACTAAATTAATAATAACTTAAAAAGCTGATGATATCTAATGCTGTTAGGGATGTTATAAAAAAAGCATTTCCACCCAAATTGGTGAAAATACAAATGCTAGCATGCGGGGGGCAATTTGTATGTATATTATTTTTTTACTGAAGTATAGTTGACTTGCCTAGAAAATCCCATGGATGGAGGAGCCTGGTGGGCCACAGTCTATGGGGTCGCTAAGAGTCCAACACAACTGAGCAACTTTACTTTCACTTTTCACTTTCATGCATTGGAGAAGGAAATGGCAACCCACTCCAGTGTTCTTGCCTGGAGAATCCCAGGGACGGGGGAACCTCGTGGGCTGCCATCTATGAGAGTCGCACAGAGTTGGACACAACTGAAGTGACTTAGCAGCAGCAGCAGCAGCAGTGTATACAATGGCAACCCACTCCAGTACTCTTGCCTGGAAAATGCCATGGCCGGAGGAGCCTGTAGGGCTACAGTCCATGGGGTCACTAAAAGTCAGACACAACTGAGCAACTTCACTTTCACTTTTCACTTCCATGCATTGGATAAGGAAATGGCAACCCACTCCAGTGTTCTTGCCTGGAGAATCCCAGGGACGGGGGAGCCTGGTGGACTGCCATCTGTGGGGTCGCACAGAGTGGGACATGACTGAAGCTACTTAGCAGCAATAGCAGCAGCATAGTTGACATATAGGGCTTCCTCAATAGCTCAGTGGTAAAGAAACTGCCTGCAGGGCAAGAGACTCAGGAGATGCAGGTTCCATCCCTAGGTTGGGAAGATCCCCTGGAGATGGAAATGGCAACCCACTCCAGTATTCCTGCTTGAAAAATCCCAGGAACAGAGGAGCCTCATGGGCTACAGTCCAAAGGGTCTCAGCATCGGACACGACAAACCGAATGAGCACACAGTTGACATATATGGCTTCCTAGGTGGCTCAGCGGTAAGGAATTCATCTGCAATGCAGGAGACTTGGCTTTGATCCCTGGGTCAGGAAGATCTCCTAGAGAAGGAAACAGCAAACCACTCCAGTATTCTTGCCTAGGAAATCCCATGGACAGAGGAGCCTGGCAGGCTACAGTCCATGGGGCCCCAAAGAGTAGGACACAACTTAGCAAATAAACAACAACAACAAAAAGTTGACATATAACATTATGCTAATTTCAGGTGTACAACATAATTCAGTATTTTTATGTATCGTGAAATGATTACCACAGTAAATGCACCATTGATTTTTTTTTATAAGAAATTTTAAGATTTACTCTCATAGCAACTTTCAAATACGCGATACTAACTATGGTCAGTACTATAGTAGTATTGGCATTTCAACAATATTAATTCTTTCAACTCATGAGCACAGAACACCTTTCTATTTATTTGTGTCTTCAATTTCTTTCATTAACATCTTACATGTTTTCATGTCTGACTCTTTGTAACCTGATGAACTGTAGCTCACCAGGCTCCTCTATCCGTGGGATTTCCCAGGCAAGAATATCGGAGTGGGTTGCAATTTCCTTCTCCAGGAGATCTTCCTGACCCAGGGATCAAACCCATATCTCCTGTTTGGCAGGCAGATTCTTTACTTCACCACCTGAAATTTACTTTATTCTTTTTATGCAATTGTAAATGCCATTGTTTTCTTAATGATTCTGAGAGTTCATTATGCCTGTATAGAAATGCAATGGATTTTTGTATACTGATTTTGTATCATGCAACTTTAATGAATTCACTTACTAGTTCTAACAGTTTTTGGTGAAATTTTTAGGGTTTTCTACATCTAATATGTCACCTGCAAACAGTGATAGTTTTACTTCTTCCTTCTCAGTTTAGATATCTTTTATTTCTTTTCCTTGTCTAATCACTCTGGCTAGGGCTTCCAGTACTATACTAAATAAAAGTGGGAAGAGTGAGCATCCTTGTTTTGTTCCTGATCTTACAGGACAAGCTTTCAGCTTTTCACTATTGTATGATTTTTAATTACGTGCATCTTATGTCCAGCAACAACACTTCTAGGAAACAAAAATTTCCAGTACATAAAAGAATATGATGTTTACATAATCTTCTTCTAGTGGCAAAAGACGGAATCAAAGAAAGACCCACCCATTTGTGAAGAGCTGAATAAACTGCAGCATATCCACAACATGGAATAGGAAGCAGTCATTAAAAGTATGCATTTGAATTAGATCTGTATCAATTGATTTGGATTGATTTCCATGATGCATAGTAAATGAGAAAACCATAACAACATAACAAAGCTACACATAATGGGTATATTTTTCTAAAATAAAAGCGTCTCCTGAAACCCTGATTACTACATGGCATATGTGTGTATGTGTGTTTCCTTTCAGTTCCTCTACTCCTCTTCACATGACTCTGTGTCTGAAAATATTTATCATTCCAGTTTTCTCCTTTTATAAAGTCTTTGTTCCTCTTCCCATGCCCACCTTTACTCCACTTTTTCAGGAAGGCTTCCCTAGTCCCCTAGCTGAAGTTAAGTCTGCTCCTTGTTTCCCTTAAAGTTTTTCTCTCTTTTACGGCTTTCATGAATATTATAATAATTATTTCAATTGTTTATCTTTCCCAGGTAACCAGGGACTGTGCAAACCAGGGACTGTGCAAACCAGGGACTGCTATCTCATTCACCCCCACTTTCTTGCATGGCTCCTAGCATATTCTAGGAACTCAAAGCTCAATCAATATTGACTGAATGAATGATTCCCTTGTAAGGTTCTCAAGGACACAGTCAATATGTAACTTTTTCTACATCTAGAGAGTAGAGTCTAGACTCTATTGCCTAGGCAGGAACTACCAACACTTATTAAGTTAATATATGAATCAGTTCAGTTCAGTTCAGTCGTTCAGTCGTGTCCGACTCTTTGCGACCCCATGAATCTCAGCACGCCGAATAGATGAGAGGAAAAGTCACAGTTATAATACATGAAAGATCTATCTCCTAGAGCAGACTTGAATAATATTCAAGATACTAGACCATTTATGGCTTTTAAGGGAACTAAGGTCAGGTCAGTCACTCAATCATGTCTAATCATAGCCTTGACTAGACGGACCTATGTTGGCAAAGTAATGTCTCTGCTTTTTAATATGTTATCTCGGTTGGTCATTAACTTTTCTTCCAAGGAGTAAGCATCTTTTAATTTCATGGCTGCAATCACTATCTGCAGTGATTTTGGAGCCCCCCAAAATAAAGTCTGACACTGTTTCCACTGTTTCCCTGTCTATTTGCCATGAAGTGATGAGACAAGATGCCATGATCTTAGTTTTCTGAATGTTGAGGTTTAAGCCAACTTTTTCACTTTCATCAAGAGACTTTTTAGTTCCTCTTCACTTTCTGCCATAAGGGTGGTGTCATCTGCATATCTGGGGTTATTGATATTTCTCCTAGCAATCTTGATTCCAGCTTGTGCTTCTTCCAGCCCAGCGTTTCTCATGATGTACTCTACATCTAAGTTAAATACGCAGGGTGACAATATACAGCCTTGACGTACTCCTCTTCCTATTGGGAACCAGTCTGTTGTTCCATGTCTAGGTCTAACTGTTACTTCCTAACCTACATATAGGTTTCTCAAGAGGCAGGTCAGCTGGTCTGGTATTCCTGTCTCTTTCAGAATTTTCCACAGTTTGCTGTGATCCACACAGTCAAAGGCATTGGCATAGTCAATAAAACAGAAATAGATGTTTTTCTGGAACTCTCTTACTTTTTCGATGATCCAGCAGATGTTGGCAATTTGATCTCTGGTTCCTCTGCCTTTTCTAAAACCAGCTTGAACATCTCGAAGTTCACAGTTCATGTACTGCTGAAGTCTGGCTTGGAGAATTTTGAGCATTACTTTACTAGTGTGTGAGATGAGTGCAATTGTGTGGTAGTTTGAGCATTGTTTGGCATTGCCTTTTTTTGGGATTGAAATGAAAACTGACCTTTTGGGAGCTAGTAAATAAGACTTTTATGGATATGTTTCATTTACTAAAATCTTATTTGAGACAAATTGATTATATCACTTTCCCTCTACAGATCACTTGAGGGATGAATGTAGTTACAACTAGAGTCCTTGCTGAAGAGATGGGTTATGCAGCCCTACATAGTTTGGACAACATATTCCCACCCCCACCTGCAGTTGCTTAGATAAAGCATGGACAATGACCCAAATGTTTCTTATTCTCCTTCTTAAATTTACAGTTGAGAAACTGAGAGACTCTAGAGCCAAGAGAACAGGCAAAATCAGGGCCAAATTACTGATATAGCAGGGCAAAGCCAATGATAAGACATTGGCTTATATATGAGAGAACAAAGACACCAATGTATAGCAGGGAGAGCATATAAATGGAGCAGATGTACACGAATGGATTATCTAGCACCATGAAAGACAAAGTGAGCAACCTCATTTATTTATCCACTCATTCAAATATTTGCTAAACCTACTAGGATCTCTACATCACCACAGATTCTAGGGATTCAACAGCAGATGGGACAATAAAAGCCCACGCCTTCATAGGCTTGATTCTTCAAATGCACTGAGAAGAACTGATTATGATAAATGCCACAAATGTTATGATAGGGAAAGTTCAGGATACTATGGGAACATAAAAGTGGGAAACCCAATCCCACTTAGCTGTAGGGGAGACTTTGCAGCTCCAATCTCTGTGGCCCTGTTGTATCTCATTTCTTGTTTCTAACCCTATGAGATTCCTCAAGGTCTTTTTTTTTTTTTTTTACTTGAACCAGAGTACTAGATGTCAGACAACTTTTGTCTGCCGATCACCCTTTTGGATGCTCTTGTTTTAGGAACTGTCCCTTCTCTTCCCAGTGGTGAAGGGGCAGCCTGTTGAACAAAACCCATCCTCGGGGATTTACAATCCCTTTCTGGAGACTGATAAGAGAATTGACAGTCTCTGCCCTTCTGAGATCTCAAGCACAAAGGGACTTCACAAGGTTGGGAATTGTTGAGGCCATTCTCACCAACATTTGGGGATGTCTTGCCTGAGCATGAAGATACCACAGAGGACAAGAGAGCCAAGTAATGCTGAAAAAGATGAAGATTCCTCATGACATCTTTTCCAGCATCTCTAAGGCTTTCTAGTTGCATGAACCAATGGATTCTTTTTTTTTTCCCTTAAGATTAATGAATTGCTTTTAGTCACAACTGAAAAGTATCCTCATTGTTCAATATCAGCTGTTCTGGATAACTGTCTATTTGAGGCACAAATAATTCTTGACAAAAATGGTTTAGTGGGATGGGTGGTGGGGAGGACAAAATTGACTTGCCTTGTTTTTCTCTTACTCTTTTCCAGGTTATAATAACTCATTGGCATAATATAGTTCCTCACATAGCTTCCTGTGCTCCTCCTGCAATTTCTGTGAAGTGGCTGTTATTATCCCCATTTTGCAGTGGTGTTCTAAGGTTGATCAGCTACAAAGTGATTTATTTGGTACTTGGAATGTTGTTCTGACAACGATGCACACTTCTGATTCCTGCTCTCCCTGAATCCAGACCCCTCATGCCAATGCCACTATAATCAGTAGTAGCCCCTTAAGATGCCAGCTGAAAAATGCCCAGTGGGAAACCATGAATCTGTGTAATTAACTTTTTTAAGGAATTAAAATCATAGCATAAATTTTATTATCCAGCTAGAGTTTAATTTTCATATGCAAATTTTTGATAAGTTAATAGTATAATCAGACTTTTTAAGAACCTTAAATCACTTTTTAATGCAGTAGATAAATGCATATTTTTTGGAAACTTGGCAAAATTATCTGGAAATGGTTAGGGCAATAATCACACATAGGTATTCATCAGACGATGGACAGAAAGATCTCTTTTATCCACATTCCTTCTTCTCATAAATACACAGGAGTCCAGAGCCAAAATAAAATACATAAAACTGCAACTATTTTTTAATGATATATTGTCTGTACTGCTATGAAAGTGGTCCTTAAAGCTGTAGGATTTGGGAAACAGAATTCATTTTTTGCTCAATTACCCTAAAACATTCCAAAGAAACATTTAGTTTGGATTGAAACATTTAAAATACTATTTATTTTAAAATTTCACTGATGATTAAGTTTATGTTAAAATAAATTACTTTATTTTCTTGACAATTTAATAAAATTGAACTCTCTCTTTCAAACTTAGTTATATTTTTAGTACACTAGAATTTCACTTGGATACTGTCTTGTTTTTGTTCTGGGGTTTGAAGAATGACACCAACAATTATACCTTTGCAAGCCCTCCACTAAGTTACTTGCTAAAAATAAGCCAGAGGCCATCAGCACTCAATACACTTTTATTTTGATGAGCTATTAGGTAGAGTTTTATTTTAAAAATTAAATCTTACCACTTGCTACACATAATGCAGTCTATGCAGTCTACAGACACTGAAACACGTCTTCATTAAAATATTACCCTAATTTGTACATGAAGCAAAATTTTTTAAAAAGCCTAAAATTCTTTTCCAAGCCCAGTCAGAAATCCCTTCTTGGTTATTATAAGGTAAATCTAGTTAAGAATTTTGAGGGGGCTTCCCTAGTGGTTCAGTGGTAAAGAATCTGCCTGTCAATACAGGAGACATGGGTTCGATTCCTGATTTGGGAAGATCTCACATGCCTGGTGGGCTGCCATCTATGGAGTTGCACAGAGTCGAACACGACTAAAGCAACTTAGCAGCAGCAGCAGCACATGCCACAGAGCAACTAAGCCTGTATATCACAACTACTGAGCCTGTGCTCCAGAGCCCAGGAACCACAACTACTGAGCCCAAGTGCCACAGGTACTGAAACCCTTGCACCCTAGAGCCCACAACAAGAGAGGCCACTGCAATAAAAAGCCCACAAACTACAACTAGGGGTAGCCCCCAGTTGCGGCAACTAGAGAAAAGCCCACAAAGCAATGAAGACCCAGCATAGCCAAAAATAAATGAATACAAATTTAAAAATTAAAAAGAAATTTTTTTTCTGATTATTTTCATCTCGCGCATACGATAGCCAAGCATGAAAAAGACGTGGCAAATTTAGTTCTAAGACACTCTACACAATAGGATTTTGAAGATTTCTCATCTCTCAAAATTGAAGTCACTTAATACTTTTTAAAAGCAGGGACCTTTGTACCTTCTTGAAGAGTCATTGTCAACTGCTCATACCTGCCATAGATAAATCAGATTTCCTATTAGAGTGAAATGCTAAAGGAATGGAGTAGAGAATCAGTGAATTTTTGGAGGAGTAGGAGGGAGGGAAGAAGACATGTACAGAATGACTGCATGGAGCTTTGAGCCGGCAGGGAGCATCAGAAAAGCCCTGAGTCACTAGACTCCCAGGACTAGGGAAGGGACTCAATAAAAGGTAGGACATGTTAAGGAACCTAAAGAGAAACCCACAAGAAATTCCCCCGAGTTCTCATTTTTGACGACACTAACTGTATTTAGTAATATTTTCAAAATGCAGCATCAGGATCTTCACATTGAAAACAGACTCTGGAACTAAAGGGAAAAATTATTCCCTTAATTAAGCTCACGGAGATAGTTGGCTGACTTTGGTGATGAAACTTAATCTATTCTTTTCTTCATTCTCTCATATGCACACTCTGCTACACCTTACTGAATAAGTTGAAAATTCAATAAATAAATGCACTCATTAATGATTTAGTATAACCCGAAAGAAAAGGAAAGCTGTCAGAGCCACTCCACAGGTCTCCCACTTTGCCAAAAACAATTACAACGATGCAAAATTGATGGTGTGAATCCGAACATGAGGGGTGGGGGGGCCAGGGACATTGCGATGCCACTGTACTTCAGCTGCTGGAGTTAGAGCAACACTGAAGTAGCCATGTCTCTGGCCTTAGAATTTGCACACCCACTGTGATTGGGAAGCTGCTGCTGCCGCCACTAGTTGCTTCAGTCGTATCTGATTCTGTGTGATCCCATAGACGGCAGCCCACCAGGCTCCCCCGTCCCTGGAATTCTCCAGGCAAAAATACTGGAGTGGGTTGCCATATCCTTCTCCAATGCACGAAAGTGAAACGTGAAAGTGAAGTTGCTCAGTCGTGTCTGACTCTTAGCGACCCCATGGACTGCAGCCCAACAGGCTCCTCCATCCATGGGATTTTCCAGGCAAGAGTACTGGAGTGGAGTGCCACTGTCTTCTCCAGACTGGGAAGAGAGAAATTTAAATATATTCATGTTAAGGGTTCTTCCTTCTTCCCCTTCATTTTGCACCAAGAGATGTTCTAGTAAAACTCAAGACATCAGCTTAGAATATGTTAATGCCCATAAATTAAATTGCTCACAGAAGGTGATCAATTTTTAATGTTTACACTCAAGATGTTCTTTTTAATTAACACTTAGCTACATTTGTACTCTCTGTTCGTCACAGAAAATGTCTGAACTTGCAGAGAACTGCAATAACTTGTAAGACATCAAACTGCAGTCATTTTCAAAGCTGCACCCTTCAACTAAAGAAAAAGGACAGCTTCAGAGGGTTGACATCATAAAGAGACCTAACTTACTCTTAGGAGGTGGTGGGAAGCTACTCTGGATATGTAGATATTTTTGGAAAGTTACCACATTCCTCATATGGAGGTGGAAATTACTCATTCATAAATGCCTGTGATGCATCCTGAGGCATATATGAAAAAATGAAAAATGATTTCCAAATTTAATGAGCAAGAGCTCATTAAATAAGAATCCACTGATTTATAATTAATGTTAATTGATCACTTGTTAGTTACATAGGACTATAAAAAACAGATTGTTTACCAGCTTATGACCTTGAAAATCCATCTACTCATCAGTAAAAATGGAAACGATACCTGTATGATGATTTCTTATGACAATTAAATAACATATATGAAGTGCTTATCAAGGCTTTGCATATATTAGATACTAAATAAATAAAAGTTTCTTTCCTGTGTTATCATTGTGCTTTTTTACACTGTGCTTCTTAGTACTTTTTCTCTAAAAATGGGAATAAGAGTATAAAAAAAGAAATTATATATGTATATGCATATACATATATGTACACACCACACATACACACACATATATATTCCCAGGTGGTTCACTGGTAAAGAATCTGCTGCCAATGCAGGAGACACAAGTTTGATCCATGGATATGGAAAATCCCCTGGAGAAGGAAATGTCAATCTACTTCAGTATTCTTGCCTGAAAAATCCCATGGATGGAGGAGCCTGGCGGGTTACAGTCCATGGGGTCATAAAGAGTTGGACACGACTGAGCGACTGAACATATGCACAGTATATATATACACCAAGAGAATGTTATTCTCTCACTGTGGAGAATGTTACTTCTGGCACAGTCTGAGGTCCTGCTCCAAGATAGAGACACTTTAGGGAAGCAGACCCAGGATTTTGTAGTCTTCTGCAAAGAAAAATGCACGCATCATTTAAAGAGAAACTAGTCTCAGTAGAAAACAGATATCCTCGGATGAGGATGAACAGATTGATTTTCATGGTGGCATTGCCAATTCCACAGAAACTAAGAACAGAAGAGTATAAAAAGAGCATGATTTAAAAAAAAAATATGATGGATTCTTCTCATCATTACAATCTATCAGAATTTCATTAAGGATCTGTAAGAATATCTCTAGCCAAGAGATTTCCAAGTTTTCCTAGTTTGATGGGAGAGGAAATTTCAGGCTTTGAGAAGACAGTAGTGAAGAACTGGCACCAAACAGGGTGGGTGTGGCCAAGACAGATTTTTCAGATTGATGAAGTGTGATTTGGCAAAATGGATGGAAATTTTTATCTCCACATATGCTTGAACTAGTTGCTAGGCTGGTAAAAATTAAATTATAAATGTATAATTTTTACTTTTGGTGCACTAACCTGCCTAGGAAATTCTCAAGATATATCTTTGGAATAAGCATCTTAAAGTGTGAGTTTCTCCATCTATAAATAACTTCTGCTTTTGTGTAATTCCAGTAATTCACCGAAGTCTTACTTTCAGATGTCTATGGAAAAATTTGGAATATGCCTTATCAAAATTACTACTTAAACTCATAAAAAGTCAGTGGTGCACTAAACAGGACAACGAGTGTATATATCCTTAGAACCAGAGCTGTGAAAGAGCTTCCTGAGCCACTATTCCTGGGATACCCATTATAATTTGCCACATGTTGAACTAGAAAAAAATTGTCTTTATCTAGCCAAAATTAAATTCTCCTGTATTTTACCAAATTTTTCAAGTACTTTCTAAGTAGTATTTCAATGTGAAGGAGATTTCTAACTGCAAGACAGAATATAGCTATATCAGGATTTATTTTCTGACGTAAATGATTCAAGAGTGTTAAGAAAGTAAAGCGTACACACACAAAAAATAGAGTTAAATAACTTTTTTGTTAGCCTGACTATTAGTTTTGAATCTGGAGATTTGTGGCTGTTTTACAAGTAAGAAAACTGGATCAGCAAATATTATTTTGGCTTGGGACGTTAAAATGGTTCAGTCTGAATTAGTACTGGACATTCCCGGTAATTTTTATATTCCATTTTGTTAAGCTATTTCAGATTTACTTTATATCACATTTGAACCACTGTAAGTCAAACAGGCTAGTTATACCATCTAACCTCTGTAAGAGCAAACAGCTGAAATATAAAATAATAACCCTGATCAATGCTTTGTAATCTTATAGCACATCAGATTCAGCTGAGCAGGTTTCAAAAATATGTATATCTCACATGGATCATATCCCAGTATTAACAGTCTTAACAATTCTCCTCAGTTAATTTTAATATGCAGACAGAATTAAAAAACACTACTTGGGCTACACTGCTTGTGCTACCATTTTTAAGTAGGAAAGAGCCCATCAAAGGGTTATGTCCATTCCAGTCCCCTGAATATGGAAAGCAGTTAATAAGCATTAGCTCCTTAACCATTTCAATTCATCAGGAGTTGGCAAACTTTTTCTGTAGTAGGTCAGATAGCAAATATCTCAGGTTTTGCAGGCTATAAGGTCTCCGCTGCAGCTACTCAACTCTGGTCTCCACTGCAACTACTGGATCCTCTTATCCTGGTGCAAAAACAGCTATAGGCCAATGGCTGTGTTACAATAAAATTTTATTTATAAAAACAGATGGGACTTCCCTGGTGGTCCAGAGGTTAAGACTCCATGCTTCCACTGCAGGGGGCACAGGTTTGAGCCCTGATTAGGGAGCCCACATGCTGCCTGGCACAGCCAACAAACAAAAACAAAAAACGGGTGGCAGATTGAATTTGGCCCACTAGCCATTGGTTATAGTTGGCTAATCCTCACCTCTCAATTTAACTCTTACAGACTTTTGCAGTTTTATCATTGTAACTTTATTTTATAGTTTAAAAATATTATTTATTGCAAAAAATATTGCCATGGATTAAATAACTAAGTAACCATTATACATGATTGTTAAAGAAACTGCATAAATAAGAATGACCAAAATAATAGCCTTTACACTTTAGATGAGATTACTATTTCTAATGATGTCAGTTATCAGTGAACCTTATTACGTTCTATCTAGGCTAGTTAATATAACTTTATAAACTATGCCTACTGGGTACAAAGTGATTAAAGAGAAATCCCCTAGTGTTGCTACTCTTAGAGGAAAGGAGCCGTTTAATTGTTTTCAGAGAAAGTACCATGGCCAATGGTAGGAAATACAATGGAAGGTGTACCAAGCACCTCTTTCCTCTCCAGGAAAGATATCGTCAATCAGTGATAGCTGAACCTGGATGTGGCTTTGCAACATTTCTTAATATTACTCCAGGCAGTCATCACAAATCAGAATTATCAGACAAGATGAAATCTATGTGATGTTCTTGGCACAAGAAGAGATCTTTTTCTAGCACAGACAACAAACAGGAAACTACTCTTCTCTCCAAGAGCATAAATGCCCCCCCAACACTGAACTGAAGATTGTGCTGATCTTGCGAAGGGAACACAGAATTGTCTGTTTATGTTAGCACAGCAGAAAAGTTCTGGAAGCCACTCTTCATTCAAAGCAGATTTCCCAAATAAATTAACCAATTAAAATTTTTCTTATTAAAGTTTTATAATTTGAGCTTATGCAAAGAAAAACAGTAAAAATCTTTCTTATCATTTATATAAAACAAAGCTTGAAGCAGAGATTTGGAGGCAGCTGGTATGGTGAGACTAGAGAACGTAGGGCACAAAGAAGATGACCAAGATGGGACCAGAACTTTTCACTTTGCCACCCTGACAAGACTCTGGCTGTTGTGGGCTATCACCTGGGCAACCATGGTTCTCCTGTACATGGCCTCTCACCCTCCACCATATAGATCAGTTTCCTCACATGGTGGTCTTAGGGAGCATTCTGAGATAGCAAAGACGAAAGCTGCAAGGCTTTGGAGTCCTAAGATCCAGAACTTAAACAATACCACTTTGCACAAATTGAAGCAAGATTCAAGGGGTGAGAAAAAAGACTCTCAACAGGCAGTACTACAAAATATCGGGGCTATCTTTCCCAATCTTCTGCTCATGGTGGAGCTATAGTCTTATTAACACATTCTTTGGTTTCTTCATAAAAGCCTGAGTTAGGCTCTTTTAATTTCTAAGTATGAATAGCAGGACCTGATGGCCTCTCTCACATTGCCTTAAGATTCTGATGCCCAAGGACTTCCCTGACGGTCTAGTGGCCAAGATTTTGAGCTCCTAATGCAAGTTCCACCCCTGGCCAGGGAACTAGGTCCCACATGCCTCAACTCAAAATCCACACGTACCACAGTGAAGATAGAAGATATGGCTCCTGCCATAACTAAGACCTAGCACAGCCAAACAAACAAAGAAATTCTGATTGCCAGAGTGTTCAAAATGGATGAAGTTGGTCTAACGGAATTCTTTGATTTTGGACTTCAATGCTCCCAAACAGTGAGACAACAAATCTCCATAGTTTTAAGCTACCTGGTCTACAGTACTTTGCTATAGCTGCCCTAGCTAACTAACATACCACATAACTTGCTTTCTCCAGCAATGCAGGGCTGGAATAGCAGTATGCTAGCCTACAGCCTAGGCCTTAAAAACCTTCACGCTCACTTTTTCACCTGCCCTCTTACACCTACCTCTTCCACTCTTATGAGAAAAATATTCTCTAACACCATCGTGCTGATCTAAGGAGCCTGAAAGACATTTGAATCAGAGACACTCCAGCCAAGACTAACCTCCTGCAGATACAACAGTATGTTGTTTCTGTTAAGCCATTGAATTTTGAGCTGGATTGCAATATACTCATGGGTAATTGATTCAAAGTTAAGTTTAAGATTAGATAAATTCCGAAAATAGGGCTGCTGTGCTCAGTTGCTGCAGTCATGTTCGACTCTGCAACCCTGTGGACTGTAGCCCTCCAGGCTCCTCTGTCCATGGGATTTTTCAGATAAGAATACTAGAGTGGGTAGCCATGCCCTCCTCCAGGGGATCTTCCTGACCCAAGGATCAAACCCAAGTCTCCTGAGTAACATCTAATTAAGGACTACGACTTTCTTTTTTCTTGCATGTGCTTTGCTTATGCCACTAAAAAAAGTCAACTATTGAAAATGCTGTTCTCTACTTCCACCCCCACACCCAGTTCTTTTTTCCTCTAGTGAAAATAATAATGAATGAGTACTTGAATGGATTAAAAACCTACTAGCCGGTTTTCTTTTAACTCAGGCCAGAAAAACTGATACATAGTTCCATTCCTCAATTGCAGCTGCAAAAATCTGCACTGCTTTCAGGAGCCTAATTTTATCAGCCAGGCTATGTCTCCCCTCCTCAAATTTATTGATATATAATTGACAAAATTTTTATATATTTAATGTGCATAATATGATGATTTGATAAAGACTACTTAAGAAACCTTGAGTTTTATCTATAAAAATATACTTTGTTGTTGTTGCTAACTAAATAATGTGATCCATTTAAACACACAGAATTACAGCATATTTTTTGAACGGATACACAGTAGATCTCTTTGGTACTCTCAGTCTTTAGTAAGCTGCCTAACCTCTTAATTTTCTATCAGTTGAATGAAATCAGACTAGTCAGTGCATTAGGTTTCTAATTGGGTGGCTTAAAATAACAAAAATTTATTGTCTCACAGTACAGAGTGTTAGAAGTGCAAAATCCAAGTATCAGCAGGGCCACGCTCCCTCTGAAACTTAGAGAGGGGAAGCCTTCCTGGCTGCTTCTAGCTTCTGGTGTTTCCCAGGATTCCTCAGTGCTCCCTGGTTTGCAGTTGCTCCTGTCCCTGCCTCTGTCTTCACATGACTTCCTTCTCCCTGAGCATCTTTCTTCTCTTCTTACAAGGACACCAGTCAGGTTAGATTAAGGTCCCATTCCATACTGCCCACTGAAGTATGACCTCATCTTGATTTTAATTATAACAGCAACAGCCCTATTTCCAAAAAAGGTCACTTTCTGAGGCACTGGAGGTTCAGATTCAATATAATGTCTTTGAGAGGCACAATTAAACCTGTAACAATTGGTTTTCAGTTCTGTTTTGCATTTTTAAACCCAAGTACATTTTCTTCAGACAAGCTTTTACCCAGAAATATAAATCAGGAAAATAGTTTGAAACACAGCTGCTCTGGTTCAAAGAACAGCAGGCACTCAAAAGCCTGCCCATTGACCCAACAAGGCCCGTTTTCAAAAATCCCGAATCCAGTGACTCAGGAACCTTGAATCATTTAAAACCACTGGTCTATTTAAACTCTGGCTTTGAATGATTTTTCTTAAAATATAAAATATTCTGAAAGATTATATTTTCTCTCAATTATTGCGTTGAGCAACACTTTCTATTGGAAAATAAAATTTTATGTCCCAAATCAGTTACTCTATAAGTGATTAAAATTTCTCTAAGAAGCTACATTTTAGGTGGCCAATTCTATTTCAATTCATTTCTGCATATACCTATTAGATTTATCTTAACTGTACAGTAAAGAGTTAAGTTAGTAGGTTTGGGATATTGAAATCTTGTAACTTCCCAAAATATTAATGGCCTTTGACCAGCTACTGGGAGATATCCTCTAGACTCTTGAAATATCTTGCCTGATAAGAGTATTTATATACCTGTAGCTTTGGGACTTGCCAGATAGTTGATCAGTGTGATTTATAGTGGGAGTCTGGTCCATGCTCAATCAATATGACCTCTGGGGGGAGCTAGAGATGAAATAACTAAAGTCAGTCATATGCACAAGTCCTATCCAACTCTTCAGGATCTCATGGACAGCAGCATGCCAGGCTCGCCTATCCTTCACCATCTTCCGAAGTTTGCTCAAATTCAGGTTCATGGAGTCAGTGATACTATCTAACCATCTTATCCTCTGCTGCCCCCGCCTTTTGTCTTCAATCTTTCCCAGCATCAGGGTCTTTTCCAATGAGTTGGCTCTTCACATCAGGTGGCCAAAGTATTGCAGCTTCAGCTTCAGCATTAGTCTTTCCAATGAATATACAGGGTTGATTTCCTTTAAGATTGACTGATTTGACCAACCTGCAATAGCAACTCTAGACATTAATGCTTGAGTGAGTTCCCTGATAGGCAAAGCACTGTATATCTGTCCTGTCATTGCTGGGAGAATTAAGCTCNCAGCTTCAGCATTAGTCTTTCCAATGAATATACAGGGTTGATTTCCTTTAAGATTGACTGATTTGACCAACCTGCAATAGCAACTCTAGACATTAATGCTTGAGTGAGTTCCCTGATAGGCAAAGCACTGTATATCTGTCCTGTCATTGCTGGGAGAATTAAGCTCTGCCAAGTAACTCCACTGGGAAAGGACAACTAGAAATTGATTCTGGTTTCTCCTCTCCAATTTGTGACCCTTCTGCCTTTGCTGATTTTAATCTGAATCCTTTGGCGGCAATAAACAATTACTATGAATATAACAGTTTTTCTGAGTTCTGTGAGCCCTTTTAGTAAATCACTGAAACTGAGTGATCTTGAGGACTCATAAACATGGAACTATCTGTGCTAATATACCTGAGTGGAAAATGCAAGACTGTGATATATCTTCTGTATTGAGTATATGGGTGATAATTGTACAGTGCTCTGCTACACATTACATTCATTTAGGTTTTATGTATGTAGAAGGTTCCTAAACCTATGTGTAAGTACTCAAGTCATTGAAACCAAGGGGATCCTGAGTCAGGATCTGTCCACCCATTTTGTTAAAAGAGTATCAGCATTACCATTGGCTAATCCAGTCTTTACAGGGAATGGATTTGACCTTAACCAGTCCCACAGAAAACTTGTCCTCCAGGCTCTTACAAGACCAGGATTCACAATGTCAGCTGAACTAGTTTCTAGTTATGAGACTCTGAGCAAATTCTATAAACTCTTGGAAACTTTGTTTCCTGCATGTAAACAGAAAAACAATACATGTCACACAACATCATTATAAAGTTTAACAAAGATAATGTATGTGTGACTGAATAAAAATTAATAACAGAGGCTGGCTCTTAACCACTAACCTTGCTAAGGATCCTGTCTATCTACTCCCCTTTCCCTGCCTACTAAGGAGGATTCTGCCTTTGCCAGGTTCATTATTTGTTATTCAATGGTGCAAAATTAGAAAAGAGGTACAGAGGCTAAGAATGGAAAACAAGTTTTTCGGAAAGAACTCTGAGAGAAATAGGTCTGACAGCTATGCAGTAGGAGAGAAAGTATATGGGAGATAAAGAGTGGAATTTGAACAAGGGTGGAATCTGAACAAGTGTGGAATCCTTTTCATAATATTCAGGGATCACAGGTACATACCTGAGTAACCTCAAACAGTTTGCTGCCCAACTTACACCAAAACCCTAGCTGAGAGAGCAAAAATGGAATAATGTTTAAAGAATAGTCCATTTTTCTGTTGATTAGGCCAGATCAGATCACACAAAACTTCATATGCTTGTATTTGTCTTAGTTCCCAGAAATTCTTTCACTAAGATCCACTTGAGCTCTCTGTCCTTAACTTATATTGAGGGGACTATAGCCTCAAAAATGTACTGTATTGGGGGACATTTTTCATGGTGACGTCACACTCCAGAAATGTCACTCAGAACCTAATGCCACACAAAGTTGTTTCCCTAAAATCTAACACATTTCTCCCTGACATACATACTGATAAACACATATGTTTGGCTATAAGTAAGATACAATAACCTCAGATATGCAGATGACACCACCCTTATGGCAGAAAGTGAAGAGGAATTAAAAAGCCTCTTGATGAAAGTGAAAGAGGAGAGTGAAAAAGTTGCCTTAAAGCTCAACATTCAGAAAACGAAGATCATGGCATCCAGTCCCATCGCTTCATGGGAAATAGANAGACATGACTGAGCAACTGAACTGACTGACTGACTGAAGATCAGTCAAATTTCTAGTCCAATGTCTGTAATGATCTAAACCCTGACTTTTATCTCTTTGCATTTGAACTGCCTTCTTCATCCTTTCATGATGACCAGATGAGGCCACTGGAGTGGAGGAAGATAATACCAAAAGAGCAGGGATTTTTGAGGTTGTTGGAAAGGACAAGGAGGTTAACAGGCTTCCTTCATGTGTGTGTGTGGAAGAGAATATCAGTGGGAGAAACCTTAAAACAAGCAAGCATTAAACCAACACAAATTTAGGAGCTCCGGGAAGCCAGCGAGAATGTGGCATTTTGATGTAGCTTTAAGAGTCAAGGCTAAATGAAAAAACCTTCTTATAAAACTTGACCCAGCTTAAAAGATCTGAGTGATAAAAACAAGTATGGTGTTTTGGTTTAGGATCTATGCAAAGAATTCAGTTCATGATCAGTGGTTGCCAAGTGTTCAGTTTTGATTTTTAAATACCAGAAGACTGAATCTTGGAGCCCCACCAGAAAGGATTGACAGAGGTTTAACCAGCTGGGGGTGAAAAAGTTTGCAACGGAATAATCTAAATGGTTATTTTAAGTACTGTGTCATGCAGAGAACCCATAATTTACTTCTATGATTATTTGAAAAGAAGAATATTCTTGAACCATTACTGACTCTAGAAGGCAATATGAAGAGCCTTCTTTTTGAGGATCTTTTTATTGGTCTCATGAAGAAAATGCAGCCTGTCCACATCAGTTTTTCTTAACATGGTCATTATTCAAGTTTAGTCAAATGAACTAAAGATAAGACACTCAGAACTGCATCCAAGAAGAATATGAGAAATCATCTAGCCCTACTCTTTCATTTTATAAGTTTAAGATGAAAATTTTCAAAGGTCAGAATCAAACAGCTCAGCTAACAGCAAAGAGCTGAGGTCTCTGGATCCCAGGACAAGCTCCCTGTTCTGTGAGAAAAGCATCAGTCTTGTTCAGTTGCTAAGTCGTGTCTGACTTTCCAACCCCATGGACTGCAGAAGGCCAGGCTTCCCTGTCCTTCACTACCTCCCAGAGTCTGCTCAAACTCATATCCACTGAGTTGGTGATGCCATCCAAGCATTTTCTGTCATCCCCTTCTCCTCTAGCCCTCAATCCCTCCCATTATCAGGGTCTTTTCTAATGAGTTGGCTCTTCACATCAGGTGACCAAAGTATTGCATCAGTTCTTTGACGCTGAGCATCAGTCTACTCTACCCCAAATGCAATGGATGCAAGTCATACAATGTGTTTGAAGCTGTTTCTGGTGCAAGAACAAAGAAAGCCATCTCTACTATTCCTCGTGTATCAAACAGCAGTTCACATTTGCCTTTTTTCTTATAATTATTTCAACTTTTTTAGCTTTTAAATTCCACTGTAATTTGCATTTTCTATAAAATTCCCAGGCGACTTTATTGAGCATATGTGTTGATGGTACAGACAAATTTCATCTTATGACTTGTTACTACATGTCTTTCTTTATAAATCTCCTCAATGTTCTTTTATGACTCAAGATTTCCTTTTAAATCTCTTTGGACCAATATTTCTACATTTCACTAAGGTTTGCTTAGCACTTCCAAACTCAAACACATAATCTATAACTATGAATCTTTTCTTCAGCAGGATAAGCATGCTTTTGTAGTTCTTGGAAACTAAGTTTTTCCCTTCAACTTCTTTCATCCCAGGATATCTGCAGAGTTTCATTTGTCCTAATTTTCATTCCATAAGTATCTCTTCTACCCACAGAGCATCCTCATTCCAAGTTGAAGGACAGATACAAAACAGAATCAAAGTTGTATTAAAATATAGCAGATGCACTTTTTAGACCATCATAGATTCTTGCTTTGTTTAGAAATTTTGTGCACTATTTACTTTCCAATAACACAATATCGATATCATTTTAAGAACATACTATGTTTCCTATTGTAATAGAGCCTATTATTTCTTCTTATTTAAGAAAACGGTACTCTTGCTGTATCCTGTGTAACTGACAGAAGTAAACTCACAAAGAATGAAAAATTATTTTTGCAATGAAGAGTTAGTCAAACAGTTAGCTATTTTCTCAAACTTTAAAACTATGGGAAAGTTTCTGTAAGAATTAAACTCACAAAGNCTATTGTAATAGAGCCTATTATTTCTTCTTATTTAAGAAAACGGTACTCTTGCTGTATCCTGTGTAACTGACAGAAGTAAACTCACAAAGAATGAAAAATTATTTTTGCAATGAAGAGTTAGTCAAACAGTTAGCTATTTTCTCAAACTTTAAAACTATGGGAAAGTTTCTGTAAGAATTAAACTCACAAAGTCTTCAGTTCAGTTCAGTTCAGTTGCTCAGTCATGTCTGACTCTTTGCGACCCCATGAATCGCAGCACGCCAGGCCTCCCTGTCCTTCACCAACTCCCGAAGTTCACTCAAACTCATGTCCATCGAATTGGTGATGCCATCCAGCCATCTCACCCTCTGTCGTCCCCTTCTCCTCCTGCCTCCAATCCCTCCCAGCATCAGAGTCTTATCCAATGAGTCAACTCTTCCCATGAGGTGGCCAAAATACTGGAGTTTCAGCTTTAGCATCAGTCCTTCCAAAGAACATTCAGGACTGATCTCCTTTAGAATGGACTGGTTGGATTAGATGAGCTCCAATCTGGAAACAGCACATATAGTCAATATAGCTGAAACAACAGATAAAGTAATTCCTCAGAATGGCTCTATCTTTTCCATTTTTTATGTCCTCTTCATGAAATTTATCATCATAAATCATTAAATTCTATTTGGTTTTTTCAATTCACCCCTCTCCAAATTTGTCACCATTTAGAATTCACCTCAAGCTAATATTTGAATTATTGTTTTATCACTAAAAATTTTCTAAGTCTGATGAAAAAGTGAAAGTGAAGTTGCTCAGTCAGGTCCAACTCTTTGAGACCCTATGGACTGTAGCCTGCCAGGCTTCTTCATCCATAGAATTTTCCAGACAAGAGTAGTGGAGTGGGTTGCCATTTCCTTCCTCAAAGGATCTTTCCCGGCCCAGGGATCGAACCTGGGTCTCCTGCATTGCAGGCAGACACTTTACCAGATGAGCCACAGGGAAGCCTTCTAAGTCTGCTATTGCCTGCAAAATTCCTCCGGGAGCATGTTCTCTTTAAAAAGATCAAATTTGTAATTAGGATGAATTTCAAGGCTATGATTTTAAACCATCTCCAGTTTTTCCCAGAGCATTTCAGGGACACTTGCCTCAAGGAAACGTTTTCTGGAGTCAAGCCACCATGGCCAAAGCCCAACAGTAGTGGAGTTATTTTAGTGCCCTGTGATATTTTCATCTCAACTCTTTGTTCTCCTTTTCTGTAGTATCACTTTCAGGATTATACCTCATACATAAAGAAAGGAATAGAAAAGTGCCAAGGGAAAATAAATATTAGTAGAGTAGAATTTAAAATGTGGTTAAAGGGTTATTTACTTATTTTTCTAATCAGAAAATCTCTCTCTCTATGTGTATATATTAGTTCAGTTCCGTCACTCAGTCGTGTCCCATGAATCACAGTCTTTGCGATCCCATGAATCACAGCACGTCAAGCCTCCATGTCCATCAACAACTCTCGGAATTCACTCAGACGCATGTCCATCGAGTCAGTGATGCCATCCAGCCATCTCATCCTCTGTCATCCCCTTCTCCTCCTGCCCCCAATCCCTCCCAGCATCAGGGTCTTTTCCAATGAGTCAACTCTTCCCATGAGGTGGCCAAAATATTGGAGTTTCAGCTCAACATCAGTCCTTCCAATGAACACCTAGGACTGATCTCCTTTAGGAAGGACTGGTTGGATCTTCTTGCAGTCTGAGGGACTCTCAAGAGTCTTCTCCAACACCACAGTTCAAAAGCATCAATTCTTTGGTGCTCAGCTTTCTTCACATGCCAACTCTCATATCCATACATGACCACTGGAAAAACCATAGGCTTGACTAGACGGACCTTTGATGGCAAAGTAATGTTTCTGCTTTTGAATATGCTATCTACGTTGGTCAAAACTTTCCTTCCAAGGAGTAATCATCTTTTAATTTCATGGCTGCAATCACCATCTGCAGTGATTTGGGAGTTGCAAAAAATAAAGTCTGACACTGTTTCCACTGTTTCCCCATCCTTTTCCCATGAAGTGATGGGACCGAATGCCATGATCTTAGCTTCCTGAATGTTGAGCTTTAAGCCAACTTTTTCACTCTCCTCTTTCACTTTCATCAAGAGGCTTTTTAGTTCCTCTTCACTTTCTGCCATAAAGGTGGTGTCATCTGCATATCTGAGGTTATTGATATTTCTCCCGGCACTCTTGATTCCAGCTTGTGCTTCTTCCAGCCTAGCATTTCTCATGATGTACTCTGCATATAAGTTAAATAAGCAGGGTGACAATATACAGCTTGACATACTCCTTTTCCTATTTGGAACCAGTCTGTTGTTCCATGTCCAGTTCTAACTGTTTCTTCCTGACCTGCATATAGGTTTCTCAAGAGGCAGGTCACGTGGTCTGGTATTCCCATCTCTTTCAGAATTTTCCACAGTTTGTTGTGATTCATACAGTTAAAGGCTTTGGCATAGTCAATAAGCAGAAATAGGTGTTTTTCTGGGACTCGCTTGCTTTTTTGATGATCCAGCGGATGTTGGCAAATTGGTATGTATATATATATATATATATATATACACATATATGCATATACTTATGTTTACCTGTACACACCTCTCTATAAAGATATACACACGTGAATTTAAAAGTTATATGTAATTAAGCTACATTTTCATATTGCTTCTCAATATCATTGACCTACATATGCACAAACTTTTAAAATCATGAATCTTATTTAACTTATCTTGCCAATTCAATTATATCTTAAAATTTAATTTATATATGAATAGTTACCAAAACATATGCTTTTAATGATCATTTATTGCTTATTTTTTCTTGTGTAAAAATAAGTATTTATAGACTTTTTTTTGGCTCCATGTCCTTCACACACAACTCATTTCCTGTCAACATTGTCTTTCACTGCATATTGTGATTTTCAAAGTGCAGGAAATAATGTTTCATGAATATCTTGTAGAAGCTTTTGCTGTAAACTTTCCCTCTCCTCCCATTTTGAGTTTTTCTGTCTTCCTACATACAAAAAGGGAGTATGACATTACTCTTTGGACAATTATGATTCTAAAGTCTTTTTCTGCACTTGACAATTTCTCACATGAACCCTTAAGTATTCGTGTGTGCTTAGTCACTCAGTCATGTCCAACTCTTTGCAACCCCCACGGACTGTAGCACACCAGGCTCCTCTGTCCATGGGATTCTCCAAGCAAGAATACTAGAGTGGGTTACCATGCCCTCCTCCAGGGGATCTTTCCAACCCAGGGATTGAACCCAGGTCTCCTGCACTGCAGGTGCATTCTTTACCATCTGAGTATGCATAACTTCACATATAAAACCGGCAGAAAAGTATTTTTAAGTAACAAGTTTGTATCAGTTATCTGAACCACATTTTAAGTCTCAGTCTTATCTTAATGCTTTTTTATGTTTCAGTTAATATAGCCAAAAACATTTTTATTGTCTTTGATGGATTTTTAAAAGGTCCAGTTCAAGAAAAAAAATTTAATTATTCCTCAAATGAGACTTCCTACATCATTGAATTTTCAGCTACCTATGCTACTGCTAAGTTACTTCAGTTGTGTCCAATTCTGTGCAACACCAAAGATGGCAGCCCACCAGGCTGGGATTCTCCAGGAAAGAAGACTGGAGTGGGTTGCCATTTCCTTCTCCAATGCATTAAAGTGAAAAGTGAAAGTGAAGTCACTCATTTGTGACGACCCTCAGGGACCCCATGGACTGCAGCCTTCCAGGCTCCTGTGTCCATAGGATTTTCCAGGCAAGAGTACTGGAGTGGGGTGCTATTGCCTTCTCTGACAGCTACCTATGTTTGTATACTAAATTTCCTTAACCTATTTTCTAGGGCTGTCATTTTCTCTTGTATTATAATTAGTTTATATGTTTTATCCCTGATGGGAGACATTTTGATTCATTGTTGCTTTATTACTGCTCTTTACAGCCTCCAGAAATATTTTTAGTTCATCAATAGCATTAACTGGTTTAGAATTTTTCTTTCATTGTCATAGTTAATCTTTTTCTACAATCCTTGTTTTCTCCTTAATTACTTCTCAAAAAGAGTATGTATCAGTTCATTTACACATACAGGTCAGCCTTATTTACTTATTTCAGGCATCACGGGTTTCTTTTCCAGGTAAATCTGTTTTCCCCTTTGGAGTTGCAATATCTGTTCACCAGGCACGGAGTTTTGAAAAGGCTTCATTGTTGTTGGAACTTATATTGTTGGATTTTGTTATTTTCCCTTTTCAACAGATACTTTTTTTTTTTTAACTATGTGCAGAAATAAGGAATAATCTGATGCCACAGTGTTACTTCTCCCACTGTACCATCTTTTTAGAATGTCATAGACTGGCACCACTGAATACAGTAATTTTTTTCTATAGTCATGCTTCATTTTTTTCTTGTTAACCTCTTATGATGATCACTGCACAGTGTATTAAAATAGATGGACACATCACTTCCAAAGTATCTTTCAGTCTTCCAACAGACTCTGCCTGGTGCTCCAGGTTTGGACACTAAATGATAATCATCTAGAATATAAAATAATTCATGTTCATAGATTTCTGCAAGTAGGATTAATGAGTAAATTTAGAGGCAATTTTCTTCAACCTAGCAACCTTTTTTACCTAGAGCACAGCACAGCTGTCATCCCTTCCTTGCTGTGATGCTGGGAGCCTCAGTTACTGAGTTAAGCCCATTCTTAAACAAGTTAAGAGTACAGTCACTTGCCTTACCAAGGTGCAGCTTTAAGCCCCAGCTACATCATCATGTACACAGAGGGTTGTTTTGTTGCTGACTGGTTTTCCTTTCTGTTAAAACTACAGAAAAAGTTGGGGTAAGCATATAATATAAGCCCTGCTTTAGAGGTTAATATGGGTCATTCCTATGTTTTGATCTGTTTTATAATGTTCTGTTTTGTCTCCACAAAAAAGACCTCCAGTCTCTTTCTCCTTCTAGCAGACCAAGTGGTACCTCTGCCTTGAATCACTGTGCCCTTTTATTCTCATCCCCAAAGCACTGTAAGCTCCTTTGACCCACATCTGGACTCCAAGACTTTTCTTTACTTTTGCATAACTTAATGATGTCTATCTCCATCATAAAAAAAACAGTTTGCCTGGAAGTTGCTTGGAGCATCTATCTCCCACCAAAGGAAAACTTTTTGCAGTTTTTAAATAATGAAATTTGAGAGGCTGGGGAGTTACACTCTGTCATCCCTGCTCTAGTTTTCTTTGAAGTTTGTGGAACCTGGGAAATCTGATAAAACCTCTCATAATTTGTGAGACTGGCATTACTGCATCCAGGCAATTTTCACAGCATTCTAGAAATGTTTACTGAGTGCTTATGATGTACCCGACTCTGTGCAGGATGTATCAGTGAACAAGGAAGAGAGGTTTCTCCACTTACCTAGCTGGTGGAAGGAACTAACCTTAAATGAAAAAATAAGCCATAAAATAAATACATATTACATCTAATATATATTATGTATATATATGTATATATGCATAAATATATTTATAAGATGTATATATATACAATGTTGTATATATTATCTATATTATATTATATATTGTATTATATATATTATATTAATATACATAGATTATATATATAGTAGATGTATTAGATGTAATGTCTATTAGATGTTATATATAACTATAGGCACTAGCAAGAAAAATTAAGAAGGGAGGTGGGAATGTTATTGTGGCATGATGAGAGCTTTGAGACATCATGCAAAGCCATAAAAGAAGAAAGAGTTGCAGGTAAAGGGAACCCTTGAAGAAACCAGAAACCACAGCTCTCAGACCTCTTGGGACTAAAGTTTCCTCAAATCAAGAAAAATGTGATATAAAATTAAAGTACGCATGTGCTCAGTCACTCAGTTGTGTCCGATTCTTTGTGACCCCCATGGACTGTAATCCACCACTCTTCTCTGTCCATGAGATACTCGAGGCAAGAATATTGGAGTGGGTTGTCATTTTCTCCTCCAGGGGATCTTTCTGACCCAGGGATTCAACCCATGTCTTGAACCCATGTTTCCTGCTTGTGTCTCCTGCACTGCAGACTGATTTGTTACCACTGAGTCATCAGGGAAGACTTCTCTTTTTCTTAAGCTTTCTTGACGCTTATTGCATCTGAGATCCCTAAGCTGTCTTAAGAACACCTTACGTTTAGATTTTTAATACATTTTGATTTTATTTTTGTGTATGGTATTAGAAAGTGTTCTAGTTTCATTCTTTTACAAGTGGTTGACCAGTTTTCCCAGCACCACTTGTTAAAGAGATTGCCTTTTCTCCATTGTATATTCTTGCCTCCTTTGTCAAAGATAAAATGTCCATAGGTGCATGGATTTATCTCGGGGCNACCTTTTTCTCGATTTCATGGATAAATGATTCTCAGAATAGAACTTCTTCAAGCTTCTTCTATCATGTCTACCTGCTCACCAACATTTATACTTCTATACTTAGCTTTTCTCTCTGGTATTGGAACTGAATTTTCTGAATCCCTCAATCTAAGGTTAGCCTCTACAGTTAGACACTTTACTCCATTTATTTTCAGTTTCTAATTGCTTTAGTTTCTCTTTTAGAGGAGCTTTAATTTTGTGTCTATTTGCAGGTTAAAAAAATTATCTTCAGTTTTACTAAGTTTATNCACCAACATTTATACTTCTATACTTAGCTTTTCTCTCTGGTATTGGAACTGAATTTTCTGAATCCCTCAATCTAAGGTTAGCCTCTACAGTTAGACACTTTACTCCATTTATTTTCAGTTTCTAATTGCTTTAGTTTCTCTTTTAGAGGAGCTTTAATTTTGTGTCTATTTGCAGGTTAAAAAAATTATCTTCAGTTTTACTAAGTTTATGTTAGATCTATGGTGATACCCTTCAACAATTCTGGAAAAATAGTTCTGTTATCTCTTGGATCCATGGAAAATATAGATAATATCCATTGTCAATACATCCTGGGACTTTGGATGATTATTAGAATTTATTCCTTTGTCATTCATGTCACTTAATGCACTTCAATAATTTTTTCTCTGTGCACAACATTCTAAGCAATTTCTTAAAAATCTGCCTACTGTTCACTAAGTTTCTCTTGGTCTGTTTTCTAATCTTCTGCATACTTCTTCACTTTAGTTATAAATTTGTTAACATTTTTATTCCTTTTAGAAAAGCACAGTGGCCAACTTTTTGCATATTTAAAGTTCCAGACACCCAAAAGGCTGTATTTTTCTCCGATAGCCTAGTGATTTTTGGTCCTTGCTTTTCCTTCTGGAGAAGGAAATGGCAACCCACTCCAGTATTCTTGCCTGGAAAATCCCATGGACTGAGGAGCCTGGTNACCTTTTTCTCGATTTCATGGATAAATGATTCTCAGAATAGAACTTCTTCAAGCTTCTTCTATCATGTCCACCTGCTCACCAACATTTATACTTATATACTTAGCTTTTCCCTCTGGTATTAAAACTGAATTTTCTGAATCCCTCAATCTAAGGTTAGCCTCTACAGTTAGACACTTGACTCCATTTATTTTCAGTTTCTAATTGTTTTACAGTTTCTCTTTTAGAGGAGCTTTAATTTTGTGTCTATTTGCAGGTTAAAAAAATTATCTTCAGTTTTACTAAGTTTATATTAGATCTGTGGTGATACCCTTCAACAATTCTGGAAAAAGAGTTCTGTTATCTCTTGGATCCATGGAAAATATAGATAATATCCATTGTCAATACATCCTGGGACTTTGGGTGATTATTAGAATTTATCCCTTTGTCCTCCATGTCACTTAATGCACTTCAATACTTTTTTCTCTGTGTACATTCTAAGCAATTTCTTAAAAATCTGCCTACTGTTCACTAAGTTTCTCTTGGCCTGTTTTCTAATCTTCTGCATAATTCTTCATTTTAGTTTTAAATCTGTTAACATTTTTATTCCTTTTAGAAAAGCACAATGGCCAGCTTCTTGCATATTTAAAGTTCCAGACACCCAAAAGGCTGTATTTTTCTCCGATATCCTAGAGATTTTTGGTGCTTGCTTTTCCTTCTGGAGAAGGAAATGGCAACCCACTCCAGTATTCTTGCCTGGAAAATCCCGTGGACTGAGGAGCTTGGTAGGCTACAGTCTATGGATTCGCAAAGAGTTGGACACAACTGAGCGACTTCTCTTTTCCTTCATATGTGTTCACGCTACTCCTAACTTTATCAGAGTCCCTTAATTTCTTGTAGGCTCATTCAATTATTTAAAACATTTCTTCTGCCCAATCCCACCCTCTTTCAGATTTTCACAAACATTTTCACATGTTAGTGTCTGAATGTTTTCAACAGCTCTATTCTATCCTAGTGACAGAAATGAATGAAAGTCCCATAAATTTTTTCCAACAGTTAATTTTTAACACCCTCCACATTCAGTAAGAGAAAAGAAATACTAAAACTGTAAGGCACAGTTCTGCAAGCTATGGCCCATGGGCCAAATCAAGTCCTTTGTCTCTTTTTGTATGGCCTATGAACTAAGAATATTTTTTAACATTCTACAAGAGTGAAAAACAAATAGTATTTTGTGACATGCAAAAGTTACATACAATTCACATTTCAGTGCCCATAAATAGAGTTTTACTGGAATACATTTAAGCACATTTGCTTATGAGTTGCCTATAGTTGCTTTAACACTACAGTGGCAGAGTTGAGTTGTGACAGATACAGCATGGCCCTTAAAGCCTAAAATATTTACTATTTGGCCTTTTATGGAAAAGTTTTATAGACCTCTGCTGTAATGCAACACCTTTCATGTTTACCCAGTACAAGGAGTTGAGACTTAAAATTACTAAGAAAGAGATAGTTTGTAATTCATGAGTATAGATGTTTATTTATTCCCAATTATTTCTTTTCAAACACTCCTCAGATTCTCTTTGACACTGATGATCAATATTTTCATGATACACATCACATGATTTTTAATGCTGTACTCTTCTTGATATGTTACTGAGATTATCTTTGCCATATGGTAACCAGCAGAGCTCTGANAATTCATGAGTATAGATGTTTATTTATTCCCAATTATTTCTTTTCAAACACTCCTCAGATTCTCTTTGACACTGATGATCAATATTTTCATGATACACATCACATGATTTTTAATGCTGTACTCTTCTTGATATGTTACTGAGATTATCTTTGCCATATGGTAACCAGCAGAGCTCTGAAGTTTCTAACTATGCTGTTCCTCCCATTTACACTTGCCATTTTTTAAAACAGAAAGTGTCCAAATTCTATAGGGCGTAGGAGTTTTCCATTTACTCTGCAGAAGCATGTTACATGAGGAGGAAATAAAATCTACAGCTGATATGCATTAAAGTGGCTTTCTTTATTTCTGGGAGTTAAAAACATTTTGTCAGATAACTTAAAATAGCCTTACTCCTTTGGTAGAAATTGGACTTCCAGCAGCTGATGGGAAAGCTGTTGTCTGGAGGAGGGAATGATCTGAACAGTTACTGTAAAGTATCCCTAGTCATCAGCCTTGTCATAAATGTGCCTGGAATAATCTTCCATAGTATATTTTTAAATCTTTCACTCAGTCTAATGAGATTTCTAAGTCAATCTGTGTAGAGAAACTTAAATTAGAGAAATTAAATAACCTCTTCCCTCCACCCCAACACATTTTGAGTTTCCATTAAACAATAACAGTAGTAATTTAATAAGCCATTTCTAGCATAGAGAAGAGACCCTGGAGGGATTCTGAACCACAAATATTTAGTGGGGATGCAATATTTTTCTGTACTTGGGGTTACATGAGAGAATTAAACCGAAATNTATGTATGGCAAAACCAATACAATATTGTAAAGTAATTACCCTCCAATTAAAATAAATAAATTTATATTTTAAAAAAAGAACTCCTTAGTACACAGAGAGTTTTAGAAGCTGCCTTCGACTTTTTCTGCAGCTTAGGCCAGTTTACTTTAAAAGCAATCATTTCATATCTATTTCTCCTAAATATATAGACCATAATTAAACATTTTTTGTATCTATTTTGGTTTTTCTTACCCACAGCCACCCCTCACTGTGTTCCTAATTGCTTAGAGGTGACATCTCATTGAGAGCTATAAGGTGTCAGACCTCATGACAATCTCACCAAAATGAAATCATTCAGTACCTGAGGGGATCCTGGCCTTCTGGACTCTGGCTCTGGCTGAGAAATCCGTGTCCTACTTTGATGGCCTGAACCACAGGGGAAGAAGGTAATTTACAGAAGTTCCTATTGCTCTCATTCTTCACCTCCAGAGCCGCCTTAATGTGAAAGAGGGCTTATAGATCCTGCGCCTGTGATTTCTAGGCTGAAAATTCTGGGAGATCGAGTGAAGAGCCACGGGCACTTAAGAGTCACAATAGAACAAGGAAAGGCAGTCAAGGTTTATCATGTAAAAAAGCCAAGTTGGATGAGAGGGGCCTGGGACAAAGTTGGAAGCTTGCAATGTTGAGGGGAGAGCCAATTCTCACATCCAGCCAGTGGCTGCAAGATTGCAATAAAAGTCAAGTGTTGACAAATCTGTCTTTTAAAGGAAAGATAGAAATCTTAGTATTTGTAAGACATTTCTTGATGTTTTACTGTTGGGAACTAGTAAATCAAAAAAACAAACAAAAGTGCTGTTGAATTAGGCCAGATCAAATTTGTCTGCAGCCTGGGGTCTGCCTAAGGGCTCACATTCTATATCCTATCAGTCATTGCCTATTTCACAGTATTCATTAGAGACTGAAATTCAAAATCAAGAGACAGAGTGAGGGTGGCAAATAATTTTTTTTTAATTTTTATTTTTTAGTTTGTTTTGCTTTACAATACTGTATTCATTTTGCTATACATTGACATGAATCAGCCACGAGTGTATATGAGCTCCCAATCTTGACCCCTCCTACCCCCTCCCATCCCACACCATCTCTCTGGATCATTGCCGTGCCTCAGTCCCAAGCATCCTGCTTTTAAATTTCATGCCAACTCTGATTTAAGTGGCTGCCCTGAGCATTGTGTTTAGGATGCTGAGGTTATTTCTGGGTCAGCAGAAAAAGTATTGTGTGAATTATCAATGTTGAATGGTGGTCCATAAGACATGTATTTGCCACGCCTCAGCCAGATTATCCACTTGATGGTTATGTTGAGGGTGGCAGAATAAATGTTTTCAGCTGCCCCTATTTCCTTAGCTTGTCATTTTACTTTCATTTCTCTCAGATTCCCAGAACCTGGGAAAATAGGTGTTGACTTTCAAAGAATGGGTCAGCGGTGGGTGGTTGTGGGGGGCAGGCGGGGGCTGTCAAGACCAGCTGACTTTGCAGGTGTGTAATTCATAACACACAAACCACATTAACACTATCATTTTAAAGAGGGAGGGCAATCTCTCTGATCTATCAGCCACACACCTAAGGAATAATTTATTCAGTTTTTGTGATGTAAAAATATCACAGCAAAGTACTACTATAGATCAATGAGGTTTCACATCATCAAATATTTTCATCTTTTTCAGTTGATTTTAATTTACCAAGATGAGTTCTATCAGTATTAGAATGCTTTTTAATACAAGATTCAAGTATTTTATTTTAAAGAGAACAATAAAAAGCAACACTGGAAAGCAGGCTAAAAGATTGTTATTTTTGGAGTTTTAATTCTTGCTCAGGAGACCAAAACCAAGAAAATAATTGAAAATGTTATCATCCGCAAGAATATCTTATAGGTAAGGGTATTTGGGTGTTTAGAAAAATATTTTTAAATATACATACAATTATGCTGAACTTCAGAAGGAATTTCTTTAAAGGAAAATAGAGAAAAAAAACACAAAACTTATCAGATACATTATTATCTGTTAATTCACTCTGTTTTCCATATAATAAATCCCCTACTCTGTTCAAAATAAGGGAAGGTTCAACGAACTCCCAGTTTCAAATAACTGCTAACTTGGTATTAAAATAAACTTTTAAGTAAACGGAGAAGACAGTAGAGGGTCTATACGTGATTTTATACCCTACAAGATGAAAGTGTTTGATATGAGAAAGTTTCTTCCCACAACTGTAAAGTTGCTTTCCCATCAACTTGATGTTAATGGTGCATTATCGATAGCATGCTCTCCCACTTACTTGATTCTGATTCTATGGGAGAATTTTTCCCCAAAAATCCATAATGTGGAGGGTGCTGACAGCACTGTAAAATGATTTTTGTTTGTAGGCACACAGGTCAACTGGGATCAACCCTCTAACCTAGGAAAAAACAGTTTTTTTCTCCATTGGTACATTCATTTCTGTTGTCCTGATCTAGAAATGTACTTGTTCTTTTTTGATCTTTCTTTGAACCGCTTGCAGCATCTGCCTGGTTCTGTCACTGATCAATGAATTAACAGATTTTTAACACAGATACAGTGTTTTACACCTGTCTGAGAATCATGATATTCCCCCTTTGAAAATTCTCTTAACAGCATTTACCTCTTAGATGAATGTAAGTGCAATTTGTAATAAGTAATAGGTTCAGATGGTAAAGAATCTGCCTGCAATGAAGGGGACTCGGGTTCAATTCCTGGGTCAGGAAGATTCCCTGGAGACTTGAGAATGGCAATCCACTCCAGTATTCTTGCCTGGAGAATTCCATGGACAGAGGAGCCTGGCGGGCTAGAGTCCATGGGGTCAAAAAGAGTTGGACATGACTGAGTGACTAACACATACATATACCATTTCAAAATTTATCCACATTTTCAAAAAATTTTTAAACTTCCAAAAATACCATAAATCAACTATATTCCAATTAAAAAGAACAAAAAAATCTTCTGGCCTGATTAATTTTTTGTGTGACTTTATTTTATTCTATCAAAACTTTCATTGAGAAATTTGTTTACAAAGAGTATATTTCACAGCTAAGCAGATTTCCACTTTGTATTTCACTTAATATCCTACTCACTCCAATGGTTTAAAAAAAAAGTAAAGAATATAAATAACATGAAAAAAAGTTTTAAGGAATAACTAATGAGCACTTGCTCTGTTCTAACCTTGTTCTTTGTTAGAGAATGGATGATGTCTCCCCCTCTCCAAATTCATATGTTGAAGTCCCAACTCTCAGTACCTCAGAATGTAACCATATTTGGAGTTAAAGAGGTGATTCATTTAAATAAGGAAATTAGAGTGAGGCCCTAATCTAATATGACTGATGTCGTAAGAAGAAGAAATACCACAGCTCACATGCAGAGGGACAACCATGTGAAGAGGCAGAAAGACCAGGACCATCCACAAGCCAAGGAGGGAGGCCTGGAACAGATTCTTTACTTACGGCCCTCAGAGGAAACTAACCCTAACCTTTCTCTTGAACCTCCAGCCTCCAGGACTACGAAAAATACATTTCTATTGTTTTAATCCATGCAGTCTATGGTATCTTGTTATGACCACTCTAGCAAACTACACATTCGTATGTTAGACTGAGGGATCCAGGATGTGTCTCCCGTTTGGAGAGCCCCTTTAAAGGCCACCCAAGAACAAATTCACCTTGCCAGTATCCACTACCCCAAGCAAAAGCCAGTCAAAGCACATGCCACAAGTCCTCAAAGAGCTGCTCCAATATAATATCCATTGTTAACAGGATGACTGAGCCAATTCCCCAGGCTGCCACGCCCTATGCTACCTTTCATAAGCCTGTCTTCCAATTCAGCTTAACCATTGGTTCAGTCAACCTCAACCTTGCTACCAGGACAGATTCTCACTCAGCCTAGTCCTGCCTTCCAGTAAAAAGAGCAGTTCCAGATGATGGAGAGAGTCTATAGCCTGGGAAAGAAGGATGTGGGATAAAGTAAGATAGTAGTAAATTTAGAGGTGAAGATTTTCCATTCACTCGTCTTTCCATTTCCAACAGTCACAAGGATTTTGAAGTCCCCCAGGATAAAGCAGGGGTAGAACCAGAGAGGAAGATCTACAGCCAGAGCTGAGAACATTCCCATGAATAATGGAAGAATAACTACAAGGCTGAGGCAGGTAACAGAAGAGAGTGGAATCATCTGGAACAAGCAAAAAGACAACATTACTCTCCTGCCCTAAAGATATTAAGTCAGGAGAGGGAGACATATCAGCAAGCAGGTAATTAAAATACACACTGATGTGTACATGATCAGGGCATGCTAAGGGAGCCCATGAGAGGTAGAGGATCCCAGTTTGGGTCAGAGTGTTAAGAAGCAAAGGTTAAGGGAGAATTTGGCACAATTCAGAGAGGAATTGTCAGACTTGCCTCTTGAGAAACCTGTATGCAGGCTAGGAAACCAGTTAGAAGTAGAAATGGAACAACAGACTGGTTACAAATAGGAAAAGGACTACGTCAAGGCTGTATATTGTCATCCTGCTTATTTAACTTCTATGCAGAGTACATCATGAGAAATGCTGGGCTGGATGAAGCACAAGCTGGAATCAAGATTGCCAGGAGAAATATCAATAAACTCAGACATGCAGATGACACCATCCTTATGGCAGAAAGTGAAGAACTAAAGAGCCTCTTGATGAAAGTGAAAGAGGAGAGTGAAAAAGTTGGCTTAAAGCTCAACATTCAGAAAACTAAGATCATGGCATCCGGTCCCATCACTTCATGGGAAATAGATGGGGAAACAGTGGAAACAGTGGCTGACTTTACCTTTTGGGGCTCCAAAATCACTGCAGATGGTGACTGCAGCCTTGAAATTAAAAGACGCTTACTCCTTGGAAGGAGAGTTATGACCAAACTAGACAGCATATTAAAAAGCAGAGACATTACTTTGTCAACAAAGGTCCGTCTAGTCAAGGTTATGGTTTTTCCAGTAGTCATGTATAGATGTGAGAGTTGGACTATAAAGAAAGCTGAACACTGAAGAACTGATGCTTTTAAACTGTGGTGTTGGAGAAGACTCTTGAGAGTCTCTTGGACTGCAAGGAGATCCAATCAGTCCATCCTAAAGGAGATCAGTCTTGGGTGTTCATTGGAAGGACTGATGTTGAAGCTGAAATGTCAATACTTTGGCCACCTGATGCGAAGAGCTGACTCATTGGAAAAGATCTCAATGCTGGGAAAGATCAAGGGCAAGAGGAGAAGGGTACGACAGAGGATAAGATGGTTGGATGGCATCACCGACTCAATGAACATGAGTTTGGGTGAACTCTGGCAGTTGGTGATGGACAGGGAAGCCTGGCGTGTGGCATGCGGTTCATGGGGTCACAAGTCGGACACAACTGAGCAACTGAACTGAACTGAGAGAGGAATACCAAATGTGGCCAAGATGAGCTAGAAAGTTATGAGAACAAACCTGTGCATGAAGTGGAGGCAACTGACTAGACCCTGGCCACAGAGAGACCAGACAATCTGAAAGACAGACTTTTAGTGTTCTCATTTTTTATTGCTTCATTCAGTGGATAAGTCGTGTTCAACTCTTTGTGATCCCATGGACTGTAGCATGACAGGCCTCCCTTTCTTTCACTGTCTTGCAGAATTTGCTCAAACTCATGTCCTCCTGGCAGCACCCTAACCTACTCTATAAGCTCTTCTGCAACTTTAAACAGTGGGCGTGGTATGGCCTGGACGTCACCAATTAGCTTGGTGGAAACACAAAGCCTGTTCTATTTTTATGATGACCTCACTTTTCCTTTGACAAGCCTCATTACTTTTCAACAGTAGAAAAACTAAATTTGGTCTAACAGAAAATTTAGTCTAGACCAATAAAATTTCTAAATGCTTCTGACATAAAATTGAGCACCTCTCCAGCAAATATTCAATCTAATGCAGGTATTATTATTACCTGTCACTGTCCAGCTGAGTATTCTCTCTGCCCACAATTCTCCTCCTCTGCAATGGATCGAATGTTTGTGTCTTTCCCCCCCCTCCAAATTCATATGCTGAAATCCTAATCCCCAATGTGATGGTATTAGAAAGTGGGGCCTTTGGTAGGTAAATAGCTCAAGAGGGCAGAGCCCCTGCATGGAATTATCAGCCTTACAGAAGAGACCTTAGAAGCCCTCTACCCACCTTCTAACACAATATGGTCCACTGGAGAAGGGACTGGCAAACCACTTCAGTATTCTTGCCTTGAGAACCCCATGAACAGTATGAAAAGGCAACATGATAGTATACTGAAAGAGGAACTCCCCAGGTCAGTAGATCCCCAATATGCTACTGGAGATCAGTGGAGAAATAACTCCAGAAAGAATGAAGGGATGGAGCCAAAGCAAAAGCAATACCCAATTGTGGATTGGACTGGTGATAGAAGCAAGGTCCGATGCTGTAAAGAGCAATATTGCATAGGAATCTGAAGTGTCAGGTCCATGTATCAAGGCAAATTGGAAGTGGTCAAACAGGAGATGGCAAGAGTGAATGTCGACACTCTAGGCATCAGAGAATTAAACTGGACTGGAAAGGGTGAATTTAACTCAGATGACCATTATATCTACTACTGTGGGCAAGAATCCCTTAGAAGAAATGGAGTAGCCATCATGGTCAACAAAAGAGTCCCAAATGCAGTACTTGGATGCAATCTCAAAAGTGACAGAATGATCTCTGTTCGTTTCCAAGGCAAACCATTCAATATCATGGTAATCCAAGTCTATGCCCCAACCAGTAATGGTGAAGAAGGTGAAGTTGAATGGTTCTATGAAGACCTACAAGACCTTTTAAAACTAACACCCCAAAAAGATGTCCTTTTCATTACAGGGGACTGGAATACAAAAGTAAGAAGTCAAGAAACACCTGGAGTAACAGGCAAATTTGGCCTTGGAATATCGAACGAAGCAGGGAAAAAGCTAATGGAGTTTTGGCAAGAGAACGCACTGCTCACAGCACACACCCTCTTCCAACAACACAAGAGAAGGCTCTACACATGGACATCACCAGATGGGCAACACTGAAATCCAATTGATTATATTCTGTGCAGCCAAAGATGGAGAAGCTCTATACANCGAACGAAGCAGGGAAAAAGCTAATGGAGTTTTGGCAAGAGAACGCACTGCTCACAGCACACACCCTCTTCCAACAACACAAGAGAAGGCTCTACACATGGACATCACCAGATGGGCAACACTGAAATCCAATTGATTATATTCTGTGCAGCCAAAGATGGAGAAGCTCTATACAGTCAACCAAAACAAGACCAGGAGCTGACAGTGGCTCAGATCATGAACTCTTTATTGGCAAATTCAGACTTAAATTGAATAAAATAGGGAAAACCACTAGACCATTAAGGTATGACCTAAATCAAATCCCTTATGATTACACAGTGGAAGTGAGAAATAGATTTAAGGGACTAGATCTGATAGATAAGAGTGCCTGATGAACTATGGACAGAGGTTCGTGACATTGTACAGGAGACAGGGATCAAGACCATCCNAGGGATTGAGGGCAGGAGGAGAAGGGGACGACAGAGGATGAGATGGCTGGATGGCATCACAGACTTGATAGACGTGAGTTTGAGTGAACTCTGGAAGTTGGTGATAGACAAGGAGGCCTGGTGTGCTGAGATTCATGGGGTCGCAAAGAGTTGGACACGACTGAGCAACTCAACTGAACGGAGGCTTTTGTAGCTCTTTTTCAAATTAAGAAAATAACCAATTAGTTTTGTTTGTGCTGGGTCTTCATTGATGCGTGCAGGTTTTCTCTAGTTGTGGCGAGTGGGGGCTACTCTTCATGGCAGTGTGCAGGTTTCTCATTGTGGTGGCTTTTCTTGTTGCAGAGCACAGGCTCTAGGCACACAGGCTTCAGTAGTTGAAGCAAGTGGGCTTCAGTAGTTGTGGCACATGGACATAGCTGCTCAGCAGCATGTAGAATCTTCATAGATTGGCAGGTGGATTCTTATCCACTGTACCACCAGGGAAGTCTCTTAGTTCTTTTTAGAAACATTTATTCCAGCACTCAATACTCTGCCTTAAACTTATATGTCTGCCTCCTGTACAAAACTGTGGTTGCTTAAAATAAAATACAACTCTAAGTACTTGGTTCTAAGAGTAAGGCTTGACACCATTCAAGTAGGTGTTCAATAAATGACTGTTGGGTGAATTAAAATACTAATCATTTCCTTTTATCAGATGCTCAGAGATTCTGGACCACTTTTGCTTCAGAAAAGCACCTTACTCCAAAATTATTTTTATCTTATTCCTTCCTCTACTAAAAAAATCACAACTTTTAAGCAGCGCTATTAAATTACTGTCAGTAGAGAAAATGAGCTAATCAACTGATAATTAATTACAGTTCAATATACTTCTAAAGGATATCTGTATTTTCAAAGTAGTTAAGACAACAGGAAGATTTTTGGTATTTAAAGAAGTATAGAAGAAATCTGGGAGTATATGATAAGGTGGGGAAGATAAATTTTATAGGGGAATTGCTTAGCCTTCTTTAAATAATATCAAATGAGTGTTCAGCCTCCATAGTAGGTAAGGCTTAGGGCTACTACATGGGGGGTTTGGCTAGGAAAGCATCAAGAAATTTTTCATAATGAAGCTAATTGATGAGACACTTGAGTGACATCAGTAATGAAACAGCAGTATGATCACGTGTGTGTGTGCATGCTCAGCTGCTTCAATTGTTTCCGACTCTGAGACCCTATGGACTGCATGTAGCTGACCAGGCTTTTCTCTCCATGGGATTCTCTAGGTAAGAATACTGGAGTAGGTTGCCATGCCCTCCTCCAGGGGATCTTCCTAACCCAAGGATAGAACCTGGGGCTCCTGCATTGCAGGTGGATTTCTTACCTACTGAGCCACCTGCAAAGCCCAAGTATGACCATATAAAGGAATAAAATCTTGAAAGATGCTAGAACAAGCTAAATGAAAAAAAGAAAAAAGATGTAAATTGCCGTACATACATTATTTAACTCTATTTATATAAAATGTTCTGAATAGGCAAATCCATAGAGACAGAAAATAGATTAGTGGTTGCCAGGGGTTGTAGGAATGGGCAGTGACTTCTAATGAAGTCACAGTTTTTTGGGGGGACTGATAAAATGTTCTGAAATAGTGGTGATGGGGGTACAAGGTTGTGACTACACTAAAAGCTAGGTCAATTTTATGGCATGTGAATTCTATTTCAGTAAAAAAAAAAAAAAATAAGAAATCAAACATTGTACCAGAAAAATTATCAATAGAAAAAGCAGCATTAGTTATTTATCATTAGTATTAGAAGGTCCAGAAATAAAATCATAGTTTCTAAATATAAAAGATCATGTAGCTAGCCATTTTAATAGCTTATATAAAGAATTTTTACATTTATTTTCACCAGTCCTATAAATCTTCTGCTGTATTTTACCATTCATTTATAGACTCTGCTAAGTCACTTCAGTGGTGTCTGACTCTGTGCGACCCCATAGATGGCAGCCTACCAGGCTCCCCCGTCCCTGGGATTCTCCAGGCAAGAACACTGGAGTGGGTTGCCATTTCCTTCTCCAATGCATGAAAGTAAAAAGTGAAAGTGAAGTTGCTCAGTTGTGTCTGACTCTTAGCGACCCCATGGACTGCAGCCTACCAGGCTCCTCTGTCCATGGGATTTTCCAGGCAAGAGTACTAGAGTGGGGTGCCATCGCCTTCTCCATTATAGACTCTAAAAACTACAATTGTCAGTTATTTGGTGTTTATTTCTACTTTAATCTTTCAATTAAAAAATATTTCTCTTAGTTTATACTGCTCTCAACTTAGATCTTTAACAAAAATAAAAACCGATTTTAAGTTAAATTTAAATGTTCCTTTTGAACATTAGTTCCATTTTTAAGATGGGCATTTTAAACTATTTATTCTGGTGCCAAATATATGCTGCAATTAATAACATTTTATGCTTCTTTTTTATTTTTCATAGTGATGTAATTTTTTGTTATAGCTTTGTTTTCTTCATCACATATTGCCACTTGTTATATTTATTCACCTGTTATCTGCTCCCCATATATATCTCCATGATAGCAGAGAACTTCTAGGGCTTACGCACTAGGTTAGACCCTTAGTGCCTGGAACAAGTAGCCTTTCAGTATTTACTGACTGAATAAATGAAGTAGGTCATTGCCAGGTACAGAGAAGATGTTGCAATGAACATTTGCAAAAATCTTTTTGATTTACTCTAATTTGGCTTTGCACAATGAGAAATACAGGCTGATGTGGTGACTTACCTTCTAACTTAAGTGAATCCTGAGGCTAAAACTCAAGAATCCTGCTTTCCTTTATTTCCAAAGCTGACATTCTGTGATTATAACTTCAGTGATGATAGAATGAATGTTGTGTAGGATCTTAAGATATTGTCTTATTTACTGTTGCCCACGAATATTAACAAAATACAGGCATGCCATTACCTCAGGTTCAAGAATCATCTCTACAGTAATAGGAAAACAGAACATCTGAAAGAACCATATGCACGACAATTGTTGCTGCCTCCCAGAAAGATGTGACCAAGGCTCTGTAACACCCTAACAGCACAGTTTGTAAATTGCCTAGTTAAGTCTGGACTCAAACTGTGTTACCCACTTCTAAACTGTTGTTAAATTCCTTAATACTTTAGAGTTGCTAGGGTGAACCTATTTACTGTGACAAAAGGATTACCTTTAAGTTGGTCTTTTACTTGAAGTAAGTGATATTTCTTCTTTAATGATTCTAACAAAAGAGGGCTATAGTTTATTACCTATGAATGAGAAAACAGATGATCAGAGGCTTATTGGATTCTCAGAGGAGATGGTGAGCACATGTACACTGTTGTCCACAACAGATATATTGGGAGGCTGTATAAAGAAATCATTTGGATGATGGGCCCTTAGACACCAATCTCAGATTATGAATACATATTCATAAGTAGAGCCAAGCACTTAATAAAATTAAAGTTGATAATTTAAAAATGTTCTCTCCTAATTTACATATGTAAATGTTTACCTTTTAAAAATAATAATAATAATAATTTTGAAATCAGTACTCGTCAAAGGTTTGGCAATCAGGCAGTAGCTATGAAAGACTGATTTTTTTTTTTAAATACCAAAAGGATATTTTTTTTAATTGCATTCATTTATTTGTTTACATATTTTTAAAAGATTCTTATTCAACTTTTTAAACTATTCCTTTTGGTGAGAAAAAGTGCTACTGTTCTCCTGGTTTTGGTTTCTTTGTATGATATCCCATTACTGTATTCTTTAGGAAGTTCAGGGCTATGCCAGCATTCTCTCATCTCCATCTTTCACATTTCATTCTTCAGAGACCTCTTGAGATTTTTGGCATCTATGCTCCACTTAGTTTTGCTTTAGAATTTTTAACTGGTTGTCCAGTCCCAAAAGACCCATCACATATCTTTACTGACAAATAGACAGTGGATTTCTCATTGATTTCACTGAGAAATCAATCCCTAAAGGCAGCACATTACCTTCACTGAAAAAGGCACAGTTAAGTGGTACGCAAAAGGCATTTCTGAATTATAAGATGAACCCTAAAACTGTCATTGAGTCAGTACTGTTTGTAGAAAGGATTTTACTTTATTTTCAAAGTGAAATTATTCTATTCCCTACAGTGACATCAGAGATAGGTTTGCTGCTATTGACATAGAGTTTCCTAACCTTGAGTCAAAACAGTTAATTCCTTCCTGCAAGAAGGCTTCTAGGAAATTAACTTATTTTGTACTCTGTGGACAAAGAATAGGGTATCTTTGGAGGCACTGTAAGTACTCCCTTGGAGGCCCTTTGGTTATATTTCCCTAAAAACTATCAGGGAACATACAGGCAACTGCAAAATAATCTTGCCTTTTTGGAAACATCTCCACTCTCTTATCTCCATACCTCTCTGTGCCTTACTTCTAAACCAAACTTTCTTCCCTCTCCAACTTTTCCACTGTGACTTCCAGAAACATTATAGGATATTCATTTCATTTCTTTGCTTTAATTAAAAGTTCCTTTCCTCTGTGGAGGCATTGCTTCTCTTGAAATGTATTCAAGTGGAAGTTGGCTATTTTCCCAAAGACTAAGTTGTCACAGGATTTAAAAGTGGGTTTGCTTTCAGCTCCATGTTTCCTACTCTGAATCATTGTTGCTTACCCTAATATAAAAACTTCCCATCCAGGCATATCATCTGTTTTAAAAAAAACACTTGTTTAGTTATTTGTCTGCACCACGTCTTAGTTGCAGCACATGGGATCTTTGGTCTTCAGTTGTGATATGTGGGATCTAGTTCCCTGAACAGGGATCGAACTCAGGCCCTCTGCATTGGGAGTGTGGAGCCTTTGTGAGTGGACCAGGAAGTCCCTCACCTTCTAACAACAACTACCACATTAATTTCCAGAATCTCCCCTCTATCCAAGTCCCAGCCTAGTTAACTCTTTGAGCTCCAGATATGATGTAGATAACTGCCTATCTACAGCTCCACTTGGATATTCCACAGTCACTTCCAACTTAGCAAAATGTGAAAATTATCAAACCTCTGAATATGAACTACCATAGAACCTGCTCAGATTCTATTTCTTGGATATGTTATGGTTATGAAAGACACTATTAGTTCAATCAAGAATCTCATGAGTGACCTTGAATCCTCCCCCTCCTTTATTTCTTCACCACCTCATCCATCCTTATTCAATAAGCCATCAAGTCTTGTTAATTCTACCACAATGTATGTACATTTGCATTTAAGTCTCCATAAACAAGATCACACAGTCTTTCTACTCTTCCTAATATCACATTAGACCTGTTCATAGTCTCCTAACTCATCTGTCTACTTCTAGGCTTGCATTTTCCAATTCATCTCCTTACTGCTGTCAAACTGATTTTCTAAAATGCGTATTTGAGAATGCTTATTCCATGAGTGGTGAGGAAGTCAATGGTTCTCAATTGAAATCAGGAATAAAATTCACATACTTCAACAAGATATAGAGGCTCTTCATAGCCTCAGTTTTTCATCCTTCTTCAGCTTCATCTCTTAAACGCCTCTCAGACACCTTCTCAGTATGTTCTAGCTACATGTAGGCCATCACACATGCCATATCCTCCCAAAACAATTTTTTTCTATGCATGTTCTGCAGTGGCCAACTCTTTGCAACCCCATGGACTGTGGTGACTTCATCCAAGTTCTTTCATCACATGGATGATGTCTACTCTTTCTTTAAGACTCAGTTCAGTTATTTTTTCCTTTAAGAAGACTTCCTACCTTTCTTCACATTGGTCTGACTACGTCTGTTTATGTTCCCTTCATACTACTTCTTATCATTGTTTTATAATTATTAATATTCTGTCTCCTCCATTAGACATGAGCTCCTTGATGCAAGGAGCCAAGTTATTTACCTTTGAATCTTTAACTCCTAGCATACTGCCCTGTATACTCTACATGCTCAATAAACATAAAAGAATCAATTTTGAACAATACTATTGACCACTGCTTATAACCCAGTATTACTACATAAGAAGTTTAGACAGATCCATAAGAAATCAAGAAAAGCCAGAAGCTATTTGAAATGTTACAATCTTCATCAATTTTATCTCATAGAGGGCAATTCCTCCTATTATAAATCTTGCCTTTACTCCCAGAAAAAGAATACAATAGATGACACAAAAAAAGCTATTCTTACATTTTGAGTTCCTCATTTCTTAATTTACATTAGATTAAGGACTGGGATGTTGTCTTTGTCAAATTCAGTAACATAAATATGTATGTACACACATATATTTCAATAGCATAGATATCTTTTTGAAATTAATCAAGTGCATTTATAAAGTTGGAAGTAAATAATTCTGTGCTCTTTTTCAATTTTCTAGTCTTACCTCAAGTCTAAAATACTTTCGTCAAAAAAAAAAGGAAAGTTATGAGAATCCTCTGTTTTGTGATAGCCTTTCTAGTGAATTCTGTCACCTTTACTACAATCCTTAATTAAACCTGTCATATTAATTAAGATATAGCTATGACTAATGTTGTAAATGTCTAATCTAACAGTAAGTTCATAAGATGGAAGTTTATTTCCTTTACACTTAACAGTCCAAGCTGGTATTGTTTCATGAACAACGGAAGTAGTTCTGTTTCACAAAGTCATCAGAGGATCAGGCTTCTTATTGTTTCTCTCTGACTAGCATGTCACCTTGCCTTCATCTGCATGTCTTAAGACAGCTTGCTAACAGATCCGCTAACCACTGGAAAGGGGAGAGGGGACATGCCATTAAAGGCATGTCTTAGAAGTTAAACACCTCACTTCTGCTCACATTTAATTGACTAATGGTCTCTTGGAATAGTAATTGCAAAGCAGCTAAGAAGTACAACCTTTAGTGCAGGAACCCAGGAACCTACCTAAAAATTAAGCTTCTATTAATAATAAGAGAGACTGACATAATACTAGAACATAAACTTTGAGAACTGAGATTGTGCATTTTTGCATTTGTAGATGGTTTGTGTTTCTTCTGTTATTTTAATGACCTTTTATATATTTAAGAAAAGAACTTGGGTGCATTCTATCTCATCTTCCATTTTCGTCAAGGCATGTATCAGATAAGGGATAATGGGACTCTATCAGGAGAAAGGAACTCAGATCAGGAAGTTCAATACTTCACAGCCTATCTTGGCCCTGCACTCAAATGTTCTAGAACTAAAGATGAGGTTTTCTGACTATTTTTAACTCCTAGAACTGGACAGCAGGAACTTCAAGGAAACAAAAAAAAAGAAAAGAAGAGGCTTTCTTTTAACTTCCTACAAGGTTTATAATAGGAATGTAATGGATATTTTCAGAAAACAGAATAGAAGAATCTTACTGAAAAAATCATGACAGGTAATTTCATAAAAATTTTACTCCTAAACCCATGCTCTTACTATATATACTTATATGTCAGGCTATTCTGAGGACCTGCTATTCATTTTTCAAATAATTCAAATAGTAATGTGTTTCCATAGGTAATTTACATAAAATTATTTTTAGAAATCATGATCAATTGCAATCTGTCACCTGATTATCTATGGTTTAATTCCTCTGGAAGCAATTAAGTCTGTCTGGACTCTAGCTATGATGATCTCTAATTCTGTAGAGCTCTTAGTTGTTCTTGTTCATTTACTTGTTCATTTAGAATGACCTTCTGTGTCTTTTCATCTGTGGGCATTTTCTAAGGTTAAATGGTTTGGATTCAAAAGCTCACAGATACATAGTGCTTACAGTGCTTGAATGTCTATCAAACATGTAAGAGGAAGGGAGGATATAAGTTGATGTAAGAAACATTAACAAGAAGTGTTCTCAAACAGTTTACCAAGGTTGCTTTCTTTGACTTTTACTTTCATATCTCATGATTCAAAACCTTGGGGAGCTGTCCCTGGAACACTGTTTTCTCTTAATCATAGAGAGCTAGACCCAACACATCAGACAGTATTAGATGTTTTAAAAAATAAAACAATAAGTAGTCTCAGAAAAGCAGCAGCATCACATATTTGAAGATATATGTATATATATGTGTATATATATATATGTTCCTTTTTTCTATTCTAAGACTATGAGACTATTAATTGATTTTTTAAAAAATCACATAATCTTTTAATGTTATACTGGTCTGAGATCAGTATGTGTTTTTTATATAAAATTTGAGACAAACTCAAAGAGATCCCAGTCATATTTTTTATTAGAAGGAAAAAGTTCTAGATACTATATGAGGAAAAGAGTTTCTCTTCTTTGCCAGTTGTTATTCTTAAGCATACTAATTTTCAAGCCAATATGAACAAAAGGACTCATGTAACCATGTCACTAGGTATGGAACATTCAGTTGTTCATTTGCTCATTTCACGTTTCACTAGTGCCTACCAGAGCCACCAATGAAACGGGAAGTGGCTCACAGGCAAGTAAGGACACAAACAACCACCACGCAGGTTCTGAGGGCTGCAGTGGAAGAGGGTACTGAAGAAACTAATGAACTCTTGCTATTAATATGCTCTAGTCATTGTGGGAGATGCACCTCATAAACTTAACTCACTTATCCCTTACAGAAACTCCCTGAAAAAACATTATTAATCCCCAAAGAAACTAACAAAGAGCTGAAGTGATTTTCCTAAAGTCAGAAAACCAATATGCAATGGAGCCATGAATCCAAATCAGGCCTGTCTCACATTACAATTGTACTCTGTCCACTAAACTCCTGTAGTCTCCCTGAGCTTTGCGAGGTGCCATGGGTGCCAAGACTTTAACCCTATCTGGGAAGATAGCAACTTTCTTTTTTTTTAATATAAATTTATTTTTAACTGGAGGCTAATTACTTTACAATATTGTATTGGTTTTGCCATACATCAACATGAATCTGCCATGGGTGTACACGTGTTCCCCATCCTGAACTCCCCTCCCACTTCCCTCCTGGTACCATCCCTCTGGGTCATCCCAGTGCACCAGCCCTAAGCATCCTGTACTAAGAAAGGACAGCTGGAGTCAAGTCTTGCAGAATAAGCATTGGTCCTACAGGCAGATAACAGTTGGGAAAGGCTTTCCAGACAACGGAAAGACCATGTGAAAGACACAGAGGCTTGTTAGAAACGTCAAGATTAGGAACTCCAAGTTTAGGAAAAGAAAGCCATTGTAGACAATAGAGCTACCTCTTGAATCCAGGCTGCCTGGATTCAAGTCCCAGCTGCTGTACTTCATAGATGTATAAATCAGTAAGAGAAGACTTTAACTTCTCTTTCCTTACCTATAAAGTATGGATAATAATAGGACCTACCTAATAAAGTTCTTGAGGATTAACTGACATAATATAAGTAAATTATTTTACATAGTGGCTGGGACCCAGGGAGGGCTCCATGAATATTACGCATTATTATTTCGAAATATTAATAGCTGGGATATTATGTACAAAGGAAACAGTGACAGGATACAAGTCTGGGTTGAAAGGTCAGGGCTTAATCATAAAATGCCTCTTATTTTGCATAATCAGGAACATCACTGAGGGATTTCAAGTGTGTGTTTATGTGTGTATGTGTTTTTTATAAAATTAGTTTCAGTTCATTTAAAAATATCTTTGTGACGTCAGTGCAAAGAACAGATCAGAAGTGAGATTTGAGTCAAGGAGACTGACTCTGCTTACTGCAATAATCATGGGAAGGTATCATAAGGATTTGAACTTGAACTTAAGTAAGTAGTGATAAGAGGAAAGACAGGCCTAAAAATACTCAGGAATTAGTATTTGTAGGACCTGCTAAACAGTTACATGGCAGAGGTAAACTAGAGGAGTTGGAAGTGCCAACTGCAGAGATAAGGAATATAGGAGGAGAAGTTTTCTTTGAAAAAGATGCTTACATAGTAAAGTCAAGTCTTGCTAAAACAGTAAAAGAAATTAACTCATTCAGGCACAAAATACAGGAACTATTCTGCTTGAAAGAGTGACCCCAAAACTCTTGCTTGAAGTGTAGAGTTAAAAATAAGGAAATTTATTGTTACTAACAAAGTTATTCATTGGAAAAAAAAAACATTTTGTGGAATAAAACTAATAACTAGTTTAATGTCATTCACATTCAATTTTTATATACTATCCCTCAACACACACAAACACAATATTTTCAGATTAGGTATAATTTCACAAAAAGAGAGAACACACAAAAAGTTTAGAATACATTTATGATTTTATTAGTAATGAAGGCAAAATTGGTTGGCCACATCAAGCAGAAACGGATGCTGCTTTCCCAGCACAGACTTCTTTGGTTCCCAAAGTCCCCAAGTGGGCACGTAAATGCAGGTGACATAGTCAGAACAAAGCAGGGCCAATGTGCTTACTCTGCGCTTACCTGTCTAAGAAGAACTTGTACCAACATTTTACATACTTCTATTAACAGGAACATATAAAAGCAGAGCTGTCCCCAGATTTGTTACTCTGACTCAGGATTAACAAAGCAATTCTCTTGGAGAAAGTCCATTTTGCCATAATTCCAAGTTATTTTCAGTGTTGAATAAGCACTAACTACCTGCAATCAAGTGGGCTGTAATACAGTTAGGGAATTTGCATGTATTTATTTCTAAAACAAATCCTTTAATTTTGACACATTAAATCAAAATGCTAGTTGACATGAACAAAGTCAAGCCTTTGGTAGGTATTAATATGTTTTGATATCTGGAACATTCACTGATTTCTCAATGTCCTATGTACTAACGTTTTTTTTGAACTACTAATTATCCTCTGGAAAAAAAATTCCCAAAGATAAAATAGCCAGAATAAACAGAATATATTGATTTGAAAATTATTCATCAAGATGTTAACATAGATGATAATTAATATTTCCTTCTAGATATGAACATTTATCTAATTCATAATTTCAATGAAAGGGTACATCTAAAGAAACTGTTTCATTCTTCAACCACTAGGACTACACAAAGCAGTTTCAGCACCAGGGATAGAAATCTTCCCTGATAATAGTGAATGCCATAATACAGAGGAGTAAACGCTAGGTTTACATGACTAAGTATAAGCGCAGGCACAAGGGAAGCATTCTATAAATGTTTTGTTGTTGTTGTTCTTGCTATTATTCTTGCTATATGTGAAGCGGATGCAGTAAAAATAGTTATATTTCTCCTCAGTCACAGAAACCCATAATATGTGGAAAATTGATGACCCTAATTAAATATTTCTTGTTTTATATGCATTAATTTAAAATCTAGCACAACAGTGAACTACCATTTCTCAATATGAGCAAAATACAAGAAAGAAAAACAATAAAATCATGAATTAAAGTTCTTTAATCAAATTAAACTTCACTATAAAAGTTAAAAAGAAAAAAACACAAAATTTTAAAGAAAAATTATCTTTGCAAACATAGTCATAGGATTCTTGTGCATTATCATTTTTCATAGAAATTTTAACCAGTATATTCTTATTACATGCTTTGAAGAATAAAACAATTAGTTAACTGTTGATGACCAACTGTAATATATTATTTCACATTATGTAGATTTCCAAATAAGCTGAAAAAAGCACATTAAAATCTCTAGGAAGTCAAAAATATATTTAGTAATTTATAGAAATAACCAAAAAGTGTTAATGTCTACTCCAAGAATGACTGTAAATTCATGCATTAAAAAGCCATTTATATGTGAACAGATATATTTGAACTAATATATAATCTTCATTAGAAACTAGGTAATCTGGGTTCTGCATAATTTTGGATATGGACATTTATTTGTTTATATACAAACAACAAATATAAACATATTTTGATGTCACCAATACCCAATATATTTTCAGTGGATAGATGAATCTCTGTGTTACATATGTGGTTATTAGACCAAGTTACATTTTAACAGGCATCTAAGTGTGATGCTGGGCCCAGATCTTCTAGGTTTTTTTGTTCTCTAGTGTTTCCTGACTCAACTGTTTGCCCAACTCTGGATTGCTTTCTGCCTCTACTCTTGAGGATTCATGGTTGCCTCAACTTTCCTTTTCAAGTTTGCTCCCACTGTGGCTTTTGATTCCTGACCATTTAATTCTGACTGTTTACTAGCTCTTGGGATTGAACTTCCTTTTCCTTCAACAGAACCAGTTTCCTGCTGAACATACACTCATGACTCACTACTGCCTGTATTCCCAGAACTGAGAAAGTAGTCCTTATTTCAGATGTCTGTCAGAATTCATGCTATTGTTTTCACTGTATTACCCTGTACTTTCAAAGCAGGATCACAATTCATATCATTTGTGAGACTACAATAATCTCATTATATAACAAGCATTGTTCATTCCCATTTCATTGGTAAGGAAACTAAGACTCAAAGAGGTTGGAGTTTACTAAACAGTGACAATTCAATAACTTGAACATTAGTTTTAAGGAACTTAACCTCCTCAAAATTCATGTTTTAAATAATTTAAGAATACTTTAGAGGAATGATTTTACTCAGATTTTATAAGTCTACTCTTATTTCTTCAATAGTTGAGCCAATTAAATCTTGAATATATTCACATTGTTGAACATATTGAATTATTAAAATGTTTTTAATTTCTTTCCTCCTTCTTTTATTTATCCAAACATTTATTAAGTACTTACCATGTATCAGTCAATGATCACAATATATTGCTGAAGGTTTTATTTGTAAGAATGATATAATCCTTGTCTTCAAGTAGCTGCTGATCTAGTGAGAAAACAAACAAACAAACATATAATGAATGGCTGCACCACCATACTTTTTTGCATAAAAGTAATTATAATGTAAAAGCATACTTTCTGAAATCATATTATTTATATAAATTTTACTAATCTATTGCCAGTGTCTGTTGTAGAATATGAATAACATGAAGACAAGGACTTTGCCTTACTCATTGCTCTATTTTCTGTGGCTTTGAACTATCTACATCTTGTACAACATACTCAACAGTTACATGCAGTAAAGAAGATTATGCTTATTTTCTTCTAGGCTTTAAAAAAATTATACTGTGTGTTTAGTGAATGAAAACAATCTATTAGATACATAAATTCAATGCATTTCTCCTAAATTTCTGGCTAATTTAAACTTTTTGAGAAAAGTTTTCTACCTTATCAAACAGACATCTATATCTGTTATCCATCAGATATACCATCTATTAAGTATAGAATTTCTTTCAGTTATTTAACAATAAATATACACTGTTAGAAGTAGATAATGTCTCTCTAAAGTTGTCCTGTTTCATAGTTCCATTATTTGAGACTTTTTAGTATGCTTTCTGAAGTATCTAATGAATATTAGAGAGTTTCTACTTGTTTATGTAATAATATTGGAGGAATAAGTTCTTATTAATTTATTAGTCTACATGAAATTTCATTTTCAGTTAATGCATATTGAATAGTACATGGTCACAAAGCTCAAAGGATTGATGTTTCAATTAGACTATTTCATGTTTATAGTTGCTAAGTTCTAAGTTTCACTGCACCTCTTCTCTTGGTCTAAACTGTGTTGCATATGACTATATTTCCTTTGGCATTTTCCTTATTTAAAAATCAAATAGATTATATTTTACAGTTCTAGAGTATTGACACCATATCTCTCTGGTTTGCTTTCAAAACAATTAACAGTATTGTGTACATGTGAAAAGTTAATATATGTTTTACAGTGATATATTTTTCAATATATTTTCAGTTTAGACATTAGTAAAGGTATCAAGGCAATGAAAAAGACATTATGAATTCTATAAACATTCCAGGTTTAGTTCAGTTCAGTTGCTCAGTAGTGTCTGACTCTTTGCGACCCCATGAATCACAGCACGCCAGGCCTCCCTGTCCATCATCAACTCCCAGAGTTCACTCAGACTTGCGTCCATCGAGTTAGTGATGCCATCCAGCCATCTCATCCTCTGTCGTCCCCTCCTCCTCCTGACCTCAATCCCTCCCAGCATCAGAGTCTTTTCCAATGAGTCAACTCTTCGCATGAGGTGGCCAAAGTACTGGAGTTTCAGCTTTAGCATTATTCCTTAAAAAGAAATCCCAGGGCTGATCGTCTTCAGAATGGACTGGTTGAATCTCCTTGCAGTCCAAGGGACTCTCAAGAGTCTTCTCCAACATCACAGTTCAAAAGCATCAATTCTTCGGCGCTCAGCCTTCTTCACAGTCCAACTCTCACATCCATACATGACTACTGGAAAAACCATAGCCTTGACTAGACAGACCTTAGTTGGCAAAGTAATGTCTCTGCTTTTGAATATGCTATCTAGGTGGGTCATAACTTTTCTTCCAAGGAGTAAGCGTCTTTTAATTTCATGGCTGCAATCACCATCTGCAGTGATTTTGGAGCCCAGAAAAATAAAGTCTGACACTGTTTCCACTGTTTCCCCATCTATTTCCCATGAAGTGATGGGACCAGATGCCATGATCTTCGTTTTCTGAATGTTGAGCTTTAAGGCAACTTTTTCACTCTCCTCTTTTACTTTCATCAAGAGGCTCTTTATTTCCTTTTCACTTTCTGCCATAAGGGTGGTGTCATAAACATTCCAGGTTAGGACAACCCAAAGAACTAGCAAATAGGAAAAGAAAGTAGAGATACAAAAATATCCAATGTCAACTCACATTTTAATAACTGGAAGCTATGTGGGTAATCTTAGGACCTGCTGAGAAGTTTATGGCATATGAATGATGTCATTAGTGTTGTGGGTTCCTGCCAATCAATGTCAAAATTAAACAAACATAACTAAGAAATAATTTGAAAGAATTAATTACATGAAATCCCATTGTCTCTTCAAAAAAGAAAGGGTAAATATCTTCGTCTTTGAATTCAAAATACTAAACTNTCTTGATTCCAGCTTGTGTTTCTTCCAGCCCAGCGTTTCTCATGATGTACTCTGCAGGCTCTGTCTTTTAAGGGGCAAGTCTAGAATTTAAAGGGAGTTGCATAAAAAGAAGCAACAACTGGGTATAGTTACTTCCAACATCCAGCAGCATAGTGGAAAACAGAAAATAACTTGTGAAATGTAATAAGTGACATTAATATAATATATAATTTACAATTATTGTCATTTTAGCAAATGCCTTCTGAACCATAACCCTAATTATTGTATATCTTTAAGTGAATCACACACACTTACCTTCCTCTGAGTTTCCTTGATAGCAATACTAAAGTACTAGGTTCTGTGGACATAAGCTAATAGACATTGTTGTCTGTGTGGCAAGGGTGCTTGTAACTTAAGAGAGAAAAGGAATAGTAAACTAAGAATATTTTAAGCTTTTAATTTACATGTGGATTTTGTTACAAACCTGGCTTGCATCCAGATGGTTTTCATTTCCCTTTGATGTATATTTGACGAACAGGATTCTTTAGAGAATATTCATAAATGGAAAGGCTTCTTAATGTGGAGAGAAGTATTGCAGTTAGTCGGTGCCACCTGCTGGCAATCTGGGGGTACTGCAGACCAGCTATATTTGAGTGAGGGGCGAAATTTATTTATTTTTTAATTGAAGGATAATTGCTTTACAAAATTTTGTTATTTTTCTGTCAAACCTCAACATGAATCATCCATAGGTATACATCTATCCCCTCTCTTTTGAACCTCCCCCCCATCTCCCTCCCCATCCCACCCCTCTAATGTTGATACAGAGCACCTGTTTGAGTTTCCTGAGCCATACAGCAAATTCCCATTGGCTATCTGTTTTACATATGGTAATGTCAGCTTCCATGTTACTCTTTCCATGCATCGCACCCTCTCCTGTTTAACCCAACCCAGGGACTGAACGAGTGTCTCCTGCATTGCAGGTGGATTCTCTACCACTGAGTCACCTGCGAAGCCCAGAGGGGTGGATAGTTATCAGGAAAAACCCAGGCAGAGGAGAAATTCTTAAGGTTGAGGGACAGATATAAAGATAATATAGAAGAGACAGTAAACAAGCAGTGCCACAGTCAAGAAGGTTTCACAGGGATTCTAAGCTCTCACAACTAAAAGAAAATTACCTCATTTTGGTTTTGGGGGAGGAGTACATTTTCCAGAAGGAAAATATCAATTATGTATCAAAATAACCAGTATGCCTTATTTTTACCCTTATGAATCCTAATTTTCAATGCGTTCCTTCAGGAGATCATCCTCACCCCAATCATAGTATGTATCCACTTTATAAGAAAATGGAAAAGGTTCATCTTTCAGAAACATGCTTTAGCTGGCTGCTGGGCACATCTCTTCCTAAAAGCAGGAAATCCTTGAACTGGACCAACTTCACCATCCCACTTCTTTTATTCTCAACTATATGAGACTATACCATCTTAGCCATTGGTTTTTCTTTTCTTTTTCCCACATGCAAATGAAGACACTCGGGGGTTAAAACAAAACAACCAGTCTAAGGAGGACACACCAGGACCTCCCTGGTGGTCCAGTGGTTAAGACACCACACTTCCAATGCCGAGAGTGTGGGTTGGATCGCTAGTCAGTGAACTGAAAGGGGCTTCCCTGGTGGCTCAGCGGTAAAGAACCCGCCTGCCAATGCAGATGTGGGTTTGACCCCTGGGTCAGGAAGATCCCCAGGATAAGGGAAAACTCACTCCAATATTCTTGCTTGGAGAATTCCATGGACAGAGGAGCCTGGTGGGCTACAGCACATAGGTCGTAATAGAGATCAGTGGAGACTGAGCAACTAATCAACAACAACAGTGAACTAAGATCCCACACGCCTCAGGGTGCAGCCAAAGAAATAAGTAAAAAACAAGACACAGCAAAGCATTCAGATTACAAGCAGTTTACTGAGTTAGTGGCATGTGAGCAAGTTCCTCTGGTGATCAGCAAATGCAGACATCAGTGCATTTCAGAGGAGTTCAGAGGAAAGAGAGGCTGGTGGGGTCAGGAGGGCCTCGAGCCCAGGGCCTGGTCACCTGGTGATATGCAGAACTCTCTAAAGGTGCCTGAAGCTCATCTCAGGGCCAAGTGGGTGCAGATGCCCCCATACTTAGAAAAGCAACTTTCATGCCTCACTCCTCCCTGGAAAAGAAACAGGAGAGGGGAAGGTGAGGGCTGATAATCACTGAGAAGCAGCAACCAACACTTTGATTTTCATCAACCCAGAAAGAACATCCTCCAAAGAAAGAAACAAATTCCTAGTAGCTTCCCAACTTCCTGCATGGGCTCTGGCTATAGCTCCAGTGACGCCTCTGCCCTGTGTTTTGGACCCCCAGGGAGCTGTTTGCCCCAGAGGGCCCAAGGTGGGGCAGGGGGCACACACTCATGGGCTCTTCTGGCGGTATTGCTGCAGCGCTTTTTCCACCACGTTTTCCATAAAGTTAGGAGTGGAGACTTCCTGCAGAGCCATCACTGTGATGGGGAAGGGGTTGAAGAGCTTCACAACCACCTTGGTGAGGCCAGATGGAATGCTGGGGTCGGAGCTGTGGGGATTCACTTGGAAGGAGAAAAGTTAACAAGGGGGTAGGGAAGACGGTCAACCGAGACTCAGCTGGCAACTAAAGTAAGGCTTCATTCAGGTCTGTGGACCCCTTTGCTTTTCCCTAACCTCTACTAGACAACGTGGTGAACAGAAACGCCCTCAGAGACACTACTTTTTGGGGGTAAATGCCTTCCACAAAGTACCAGCCCAGGGGGAGCCCCACCAAGTAAAACATGGTTTCCGAGCTGCCATGCTTCCTTTAGGCAGCAACCAGCTAGGCAGTGGTAGAAGAGGAATCAGGGAGAGAAAAAGAAACGCTTCCCGGTACTAGAGAGACGCTGCTTATCACTGGAGGAGGACAATGGGTCAATTCATGAGGCATCCTGCATGGGACAGGGCAGCTCTCCGGAAAGAGAGCTCTGCACCAGGCAGACAGGTCCAAACACCTGGGTGATCACCCCTCAGGTAGGAGATGCTGGGGAAGCTGTTGAACCTCACCAGTAAAATAGGATCGTGACACTCAGCCTCATCAGGCGATGAGGTCTCCGTGCACCACTGAGCCTGAGTGTTTGCTTCCTGCAGTAGGACAAGTGCTCCATCAAAGCAGACATGCCCCCGTGAGCATCTTGATCCCATTTCACCCCCGGGGGAGGGCCACACGACCTCGAGACCGCACCTCGAGTGCAGCTGCCATATGTGGCCAGCACGAACTAACCGTGGAGACCTGCAGATGGTACTGTTCGTCGTTCTGCGTGAGGTGGGCCAGTTGGGACACCCAGGTGAACTGCTTGTTCAGCTGCTTGAGCAGGGCTGACGTGTCGAGCATCTTCTGCTGGTAGGACTGGAGCAGCTGGTCGCACAGCCTGCTGAACTTCTCCACCAGCTGCAGGGACTTGTTCAGCTGCTGGCACAGCAGCGTCTGAGTCGGGTTGTTGGCAGAACAGTATGCCCAGAGATGGAAAGAACACAAACAAATGACAGAAACGTGAAGGGAGAGCTCAACAGGGATGAAGACAAATGGCGGTCGGGTCACACAGCCAGTATCTAAGGCAGAGCTACTCTGAGCACATCTTTCCACCATGTGTTCGCTGTCAGCCCAAGACAAAGCAGAGAGCTCACACTGAGTGTGAATCAGCACATACTATCTTCATCAAAAAAGTCTTGCTCTGGGAGACGGTGTCAGCTGAACTAAATTGTTTCAGTAACATCACTGATTTCTCTTTGGGTGCAAGATCCTGCCTCCCTGGAGACTGGCAAGGAGGGGCATTGTCCACACCTCAAGAAGCATGGACTTCAGGGCTCCGTGTGCAAAGACCAGGAGCTCCTCTTTGCTGTCCCCATCCCCCGAGGAGTCATTTCCAGAAATGGTGGACATTACCTGTGGCTGCCATTTGTGTGGTACTGCTATGCTGCGAGGGATTGGGGGCAGGAGGAGAAAGGGACGACCGAGGATGAGATGGCTGGATAGCATCACTGACTCGACAGACATGAGTCTGAGTGAACTCTGAGAGTTGGTGATGGACAGGGAGTCCTGGCGTGCTGCGATTCATGGGGTCGCAAAGAGTTGGACAAGACTGAGCGACTGAACTGAACTGAACTATGTCCCAGGCATCACCAAACGCTCTGGGTAGTGGTGATCTCTAATAGTCTGCTGTATTCTGATGTCCAACAATGAAACTGAGGAGCACAGAACTAAATCTTTTGCCTAAAGTCATAGGATGAATTATTTGGCAGGTCAGGATNGAACTGAACTGAACTATGTCCCAGGCATCACCAAACGCTCTGGGTAGTGGTGATCTCTAATAGTCTGCTGTATTCTGATGTCCAACAATGAAACTGAGGAGCACAGAACTAAATCTTTTGCCTAAAGTCATAGGATGAATTATTTGGCAGGTCAGGATAGTGAACTCAAGGCTTTAACGCCTAAACTTGGGCTCTTCCTATTGAGTCTGTGGCTCTGCAAAGTTCTCCAAGTTTGCCTGTATCTACAGAGTTGGAAATTCTGGCCCCAAGAACTTGGCTAGCAGAAGAGCCAGCCAGGATCTTCAGACAATGAGCACACAGGAAGTGAGGGGTCCAGGTTTGCCCATCTGCTCAGTGTGGCTGGCTGCCAAGCTCACCAGAGAGTAGGGAAGTTCATTGCTTTTGGTCCCCCCCAACCCCCTCACCCCCACCCACTGCAGGTGGTCAGGTAGACATGGGTTGGAAACAATGTGCTCTCTCTTTAAAAACTACTGTTTTTCTCTCCCTTAATTGTTGAAAAATACCCCCAAAAGAGCACATGAAACTCAAGCAAGTCAGGGAAACGGAGGAGTTCTCTGCACGCTTCATCATGCTGGTTGTAATAATTTCTATTGATTTAGGTTTAGTCACTAAGTCGTGTGAAACTCTTTTCAACCTCATGGACGGTAGCTCACCAGGTTCCTCTGTCCATGGGATTCTCAGGCAAGAATAGTAGAGTGAAATGCCATGCCCTTCTCCAGGGGATCTTTCTGACCCAGGAATAGAACCGGGGTCTCCTGCATTGCAAGCAGATTCTTTACCGACTGAGCTATGAGGGAAGCCCTTTAATCATTTCTATTAAATTAAAATAAAACATCAGGTGGAGCAAGACATAGGATTATGGACAATAACCTGGGTTGAGAAATATGTACAATGACTAACCTTAACTCTTCGTGCCAGAGAGTCATTGAAAATAAGAACAGTCCTTGAGAACTGAGATGAAGTCTAGAGCAGTGGCTCTCACCTGGGACAGTGCTGTCCCCATGGATATTTGACAAGGTCTGAAAACACTTTTGGTTGTCACAACTGGCAGGGTAGGGGATGGGAGACGCTGTGAAACACTTTATAGTGCACAGGGCAGCCCCCATCACAAAGAATGATCTGGTCCAGGGGCTTCCCTGGTGGTCCAGTGGTTGAGAATCTGCCTTGCAATGCAGGGTCATGGGTTTGATCTCTGGTTGAGGAACTAGGATCCCACATTGCATGCTGCAGCAACTGAACCCACCCACTGCAACACATGACACAATGAGGGTCACGCATGCCACAGCTAAGACCCTAAGCAGCCAAATACATAAATAAATACTTTTTTAAAATAAATATTTCAAAAATGATGAAACCTATCATAGAAAAAAAAAAAAAAGAATGATCTGGTCCAAAATGCCAGGAGAATGGAAATTGCAAAAGTTCAGTCTAGAGGTCCCAGGCAGCACACACTCCAAAGGTTGCAAGCACCTTAGATAAGAAGGCACAAATCTTCCTCAGTGTAGAAAAGAAAACCAGTGTTTCAGGAAGTTGTGATCAGTGACCGTTAAGATCAGTACCAGGGGCACCAATCTGAGCTTGGGCACCGGTAGGTCTCTTCTCCTGGCCCTAAGGTGACTTTCTTGCTACGAGGTACTGTGTGATTTACGGTTTTCTAGCTATGATATTTTATGGGCTAAACCCAAAAGGCGTGCTTGTGGACTCACCTCACTTCTTCATAGGTCAGCCTCATATATAGCACTTGTACGTTTGCAGTGGCTTCTAAAATCACAGCACTGAGATTAGGAATATTTAACCAGACTCTGAAGGCCTGCCCAGGCACCCAAAAGAATTAAGTAAGAGCNCTTGGAGAATTTTGAGCAATACTTTGCTAGCGTGTGAGATGAGTGCAATTATGTGGTAGTTTTAACATTCTTTGGTATTGCCTTCCTTTGACATTGGAATAAACTGACTTTTTCTAGTCCTATGGCCACTGCTGAGTTTTCCAAATTTGCTGGCATATTGAGTGCAGCAGTTTCACAGCATCATCTTAGGATTTGAAATGGCTCAGCTGGAATTCCATCACCTCCACTAGCTTTGTTCGTAATGATGCTTCCTAAGGCCCACTTGACTTCACACTCCAGGATGTCTGGCTCTAGGTGAGTGATCACACCCTTGTGGTTATCTGGGTCATTAAGATCTTTTTTGTATAGTTCTTCTATTTATGCTTGGCACCTCTTCTTAATATCTTCTGCTTCTGTTAGGTCCATACTCTTTCTGTCCTTTATTGTACCCATCTATGCATGAAATATTCCCTTGGTGTCTCTAATGTTCCTGAAGAGATCTCTAGTCTTTCCCATTCTATTGTTTTCCTCTATTTCTTTGCATTGATCACTTAGGAAGCCTTTCTTATCTCTCCTTGCTATTCTTTGGAACTCTGCGTTCAGATGGATATATCTTTCCTTTTCTCCTTTGCTTTTCACTTTAGTTTCTTAGGCTCCAAAATCACTGCAGATGGTGACTGCAGCCATGAAATTAAGACACTTGCTCCTTGGAAGAAAACCTATGACCAACCTAGATAGCATATTAAAAAGCAGAGACGTTACTTTGCCAACAAAGGTCTGCCTAGTCAAAGCTTTGGTTTTTCCAGTATGGGTGTGAGAGTAGGACCATAAAGAAGGCTAAGCACCAAATATTTGGTGCTTTCCAACTGTGGTGTTGGAGAAGACTGTTGAAAGTCCCTTGGACAGCAAGGAGATCCAACCAGTCAATCCTAAAGGAAATCAGTCTTGAATATTCATTTGAAGGACTGATGCTGAAGCTGAAGCTCCAATACTTTGGCCACCTGATGGGAAGAGCTGACCCATTAGAAAAGACCCTAATGCTGGGAAAGATTTAAGGCAGGAGAAGGGGATGACAGAAAATGAGATGGTGGATGGCATCACCGACTTGATGAACATGAGTTTTTACAAACTCCGGGAGATGGTGAAGGCCAGGGAATCCTGGTATGCTGCAGTCCATGGGGTCGCAAAGAGTTGGACATGACTGGGCAATGGAACTGAACTGATACTCCTAGTCATGCAGTTATGTAGGTGAAGATAGCTGGAAAGAACAGACAAGATGTGATTAAACTGAGATAGTCTGGAGTGAAACTCCTTCATTCAATCATTCAATAAATAGTTGAGTCCAAGCTTACTATGATTGAGCTTGGACTCAACCCTGGGTAGGTTCCGGGCACCCCAAGATGAATGGAACACACCCTGATCTCAAGGAGTTCACTGTCTGACAAGAGTCTGTCTCGTTTATACCTGTTTACACTTCAGAGAGTCATGCAGCATCAACAATGGCAGGAACAGGATTGCTGGGGAGAACTGTGTGGTGGGGAGATGGGGCCCCTGTCCAGGAGATTCCATGAAGGAGTAACATTTGAATGGAAATGTTAACTGAAAAACAATACATGCAACTTCTTCGGTGGGAATTTTTAGGACTTAAGCCCAAGAGGCAGCATCTCAAGTAACCTTGAGAAAACTACTCTGAGGAAGCGGGGGGAGGAGCCAGGATATATAGAAGCTTTGTTAACAAAGGACAGGTAATCTGAACATCAAGAGATTTTTGTTAATTAAAACCAGACATGTCAAATTAAGGAATTTAATGCTTGCCTACCTATGGGAAGATGCAAGGGTCTGGGCTCACTGAAATCATTCCTTGGATATGCACCTCAGTTATTTGTGGCCAGTATCCTGTTTTCACATCCTGAGCTTCCCCCGTGGGGAATGGCTGCAATCTGATGGCTGCTAGATGGTAGATGGGAATTTCCTGAGTTCCCACAGGGCTCACTGGCTTACTTTGGAGGGCTGCATTTACTGATAGCTGTGACATCCTTGTTTACTGACATGGCAGGAAGTGTTCCATTTCTCAGAACCTGGGAGAGAGTTTCTAGCAGAAAGCAAAGAATGGACAAAGAAAGACATTTCACGCCCTGTTTGTAAAGAGCTGAAACGGAAAGCAGAGAAGGTAGTTGCACCCCACTCCAGTACTCTTGCCTGGAAAATCCTGTAGACAGAGGAGCCTGGTGGGCTGTAGTCCATAGGGTCTCTAAGAGTCGGACATGACTTAGCAACTTCACTTTCACTTTTCACTTTCATGCATTGGAGAAGGAAATGGCAGCTCACTCCAGTGTTCTTGCCTGGAGAATCCCAGGGATGGTGGGAGCCTGGTGGGCTGCCGTCTATGGGGTTGCAGAGTTGGACATGACTGAAGCGACTTAGCAGCAGCAGCAGCAGAAATGGAAAGCAGGAAGGGAAGAAAGTTAGTGGGTGAATCATGAGGTTGGGGCTGAACTAGCTAGAGCCTTGGGTGTGTTCTATTCTATTGGTGAACAGAGGTTCCAGGGACACATTTAGATATTAATATGTATTTTCAAACAGGTACCTTTCAGTAGTGGGAAATACTGAATCGCAGTCTGAAAATAGTGGAGAAGGAAGTTGCCTGCACCCTTCAGAGGCAGGGAAAAGAAAATGTGAGCAAGGGGTGGACTTGAAAAATATCCAGAACTTTAAGATGCAATGGAATGAGTGACTGAAATGAATGCACAGAAGGGCCTGACGAGTCTCACTAAAGATACCGATAGTACTTAATGAGCTATCGGAAAAGGCATAAACATAAACAGAGTTAAATAAAGATGCTCTGTAATGTATGCTAGGCAATTAAAAAAGATTTACCAGAGTAAAGCTAAATACAGTATCCTGGATAATTAATGGGCCAGTGACAACTCAGTAATAACTACCCTGAACTTCTACAACAGTGCATTAACATATGTGCATGTCAGGAGGAGGGTTTGCTTTTACAATCAACACCCCACCCCTTAGCTGGGCTATTTCCCCACAGAAGTTAATTAGGGATTCCTGGTAATGGAGCCAGCTTGTAACCAGGAAGAGTTAATTTTAAATTTACACTGGATCTACTTCTGTGAATTTAACCCTTTTTTGTTATTATAAACATACATAATGGCCTGCTACGGGGAGATAACCTAAGCCACTCACCTGTGAAGGACTGTAAGGAAGTGAAACTTACACATTCCCCAGCCTGAGGCTTGCCATTCTAGGGGACATTTGCAAGGACTGAATTGTCTTTTTACTTTGTTTCCTTACCCCTCGATCTCTGATCCATAAAAGAACCTGGCATTCTGACCCTGATAAGATGGTTATTTTGAGGCACTAGCCTGCCATCTTCTCAGTCAGCTAGTTCCCTGATTAAAGACTTCCTTGCGTCAAAACCCCATCTCTCATAATCATTGGCCTGTGGTGTAGCAATCATAGTAAGCTTGGACTCAATAACATGCTGACTAACCTCCAACTAAGATTAGCCATGATCAAAAATCTAAGATCATGGCATCCACTCCTATCAATTCATGGCAAACAGATGCAGAAACAATCACTGCAGACTGTGACTGCAGCCATGAAATTAAAAGACACTTGCTCCTTGGAAGAAAAGCTATGACAAATCTAGACAGCACATTAAAAAGCAGAGACATTACTTTGCCAACAAAGGTCTGTCCAGTCAAAGCTATGGTTTTTCCAGTATGGATATGAGAGTAGGACCATAAAGAAGGCTGAGCATCAAATATTTGGTGCTTTCCAACTGTGGTGTTGGAGAAGACTGTTGAGAGTCCCTTGGACAGCAAGGAGATCCAACCAGTCAATCCTAAAGGAAATCAGTCCTGAATATTCATTCGAAGGACTGAAGCTGAAGCTGAAGCTCTAATACTTTGGGCACCTGATGAAGCACCAACTCATTGGAAAAGGCTCTGATGTTGGGAAAGACTGAAGGCAGGAGGATAAGGATGAGGATGAGATGGTTGGATGGCATCACTGGTTCCATGGTCATGAATTTGAGCAAACTCCAGGAGATGGTGAAGGACAGGGAAGACTGGCATGTGACAGTCCATGGGGTCACAAAGAGTCAGACATCACTGAGCGACTGAAGAACAACAGCCTCAAGTAGCAGTGAGTGGCTACTAGTCATTCTTGGGCTTCTGGTTGAGCCTAAAAGAAGTTTGATTATAAATGTAAATTAATTTCTTTCTCTCCTTGACTCTCTCCGCTCTGGGTGCTATGTTAGCTTTCAGTGGGATTTCCCTTTCTTACTCTAGGAAATGAACTTCTATTCTATTCGTGGGTAGGTGTGCCATACCTGAGACAACCCGCCATAGGTGATGGATTCTTCCCTGAATGGGCCAGGCCATTCAAGCCATTAGGATATGGTGGATATTCCACCTGGATACTTAGCTCAGTAAAGATTCCTCAGAGGATGGTTCTTTTGAGACCCAGTTGACTTCTTTTATTTCAAATCCTCATTTATCACCCTTTAATAGTTTTTAATTCGTAGTCTCTTTTTTCAAGCAGTTTTAGGTTTACAGAAAAAACTGGAATTGACATATACTCTCCCTTCACCTCCAGGTTCCTCTAAGACCAACATCTTCTGTTAGTGTGGTACATTGATACAATTGATGGACCAACAATGATAGATTAGCCGAACGAAAAAAAAAAAAAAAGCACAATATGAGAGTTCTGTTTTACTTCACAGGAGATTTTAGGACTTCAAGCCCAGGAGGCAGCATCTTGAGTAACTCTGAGGAAACTGCTCCGATCATGCAAGGGGAGAGTTAAGACATATAGGAGTTTTGCAAGAGAGGGCATGTAGAAGGAACAAAAGATTACTGTTAATAACAGAAAGCTAGATATCTGAATTAAAGAATGTAGCACTTTACTTGGTATGGGAGGATGCAAGAATTTGGGCTCACTGAAATCATTCCTTTGATATGCACCTTAGCTATCTGAGGCCAGTATTCTGTGTTTTCACATCCTGAGTTCCCTCAGGGCTCACCAGCTTACCATCATCACTGATGACTGTGACATCCTTTGCTTACTGATGCGGCAGGAACTACTCCATTTCTCATTATTGTTAACTAAAATCCATAACTTTGAATTTATTCTTTGTGTTGTAAATTTTATCAATTCTGACAACTGTATAACAACTTGTATGCATTACTGCAATATGATACAGAATAGTTTTGTTCAGTTTGGTTCAGTTCAGTCGCTCAGTCCTGTCTAACTCTTTGTGACCCCATGAATTGCAGCACGCCAGGCCTCCCTGTCCATCACCAACTCCCAGAGTTCACTCAGATTCATGTCCATCGAGTCAGTGATACCCTCCAGCCATCTCATCCTCTGTCGTCCCCTTCTCCTCCTGCGCCCAATCCCTTCCAGCATCAAAGTCTTTTCCAATGAGTCAACTCTTCGCATGAGGTGTTCAAATTACTGGAGTTTCAGCTTTAGCATCATTTCTTCCAAAGAAATCTCAGGGTTGATCTCCTTCAGAATGGACTGGTTGGATCTCCTTGCAGTCCAAGGGACTCTCAAGAGTCTTCTCCAACACCACAGTTCAAAAGCATCAATTCTTCAGCGCTCAGCCTTTTTTACAGTCCAACTCTCACATCCATACATCACCACTGGAAAAACCATAGCCTTGACT
>SJYA01001803.1:971707-1012171 GCA_006410615.1 Neotragus moschatus
TCACCCTGCTTATTTAACTTATATGCAGAGTACATCATGTGAAATGCTGAGCCAGATGAAGCACAAGCTGGAATCAAGACTGCAGGGAGAAATATCAATATCTCAGATATGCAGATAACAGCACCCTAATGACAGAAAGTGAAGAGGAACTAAAGAGCCTCTTAATGAAGGTGAAAGAAGAGAATGAAAAAGCTGGCTTGAAACTCAACATTCAAAAAACTAAGATTATGGCATCCAGTCCCATCACTTCATGGTGACTAGATGGGGAAAAAGTGAAACAGCGACAGACTTTATTTTCTGGGGCTCCAAAATCACTGTCATGGTGACTGCAGCCATGAAATGAAAAGACACTTGCTCCTTGGAAGAAAAGCTATGACAAACCTAGACAGCGTATTAAAAGCAGAAACATCACTTTGCTGACAAAGGTTTGTCTAGTCAAAGCTACCTTTCCCAGAATCATGTACAGATATGAAAGTTGGACCATAAAGAAGGCTGAGAGCCGAAGAATTGTTGCTTTTGAACTGTGGTGTTGGAGAAGACTCTTGAGAGTCCCTTGGACTGCAAGGAGATCCAACCAGTCCATTCTGAAGATCGGCCCTGGGATTTCATTGGAAGGAATGATGCTAAAGCTGAGGCTCCAGAACTTTGGCCACCTAATGTGAAGAGTTGACTCATTGGAAACGACTCTGATGCTGGGAGGGATTGGAGGCAGGAGGTGAAGGGGACGACAGAGGATGAGATGGCTGGATGGCATCACTGACTCGATGGGCATGAGTTTGAGTGAAATCCAGGAGTTGGTGATGGACAAGGAGGCCTGGTGTGCTGTGATTCATGGGGTCGCAAAGAGTCGGACACGACTGAGCGACTGAACTGAACTGAACTGCAGCACGCTAGGCCTCCCTGTCTATCACCAACTCCCGGAGTTCACCCAAACTCATGTTCATCATCATCCAGCCATCCTATCCTCTGTTGTCCCCTTCTCTTCATGCTCCCAACTCTCCCAGCATCAGGATCTTTTCCAAAGAGTCAACTCTTATCATGAGGTGGCCAAAGTANCGACTGAACTGAACTGAACTGCAGCACGCTAGGCCTCCCTGTCTATCACCAACTCCCGGAGTTCACCCAAACTCATGTTCATCATCATCCAGCCATCCTATCCTCTGTTGTCCCCTTCTCCTCATGCTCCCAACTCTCCCAGCATCAGGATCTTTTCCAAAGAGTCAACTCTTATCATGAGGTGGCCAAAGTATTGGAGTTTCAGCTTTAGCATCAGTTCTTCCAAAGAACATCCAGGACTGATCTCCTGTAGAATGGACTGGTTGGATCTCCTTGGAGTTCAAGGAACTCTCAACAGTCTTCTCCAACATAGTTCAAAAGCATCAATTCTTCTGTGCTCAGCTTTCTTCACAGTCTAACTCTCACGTCCATACATGACCGCTGGAAAAACCATAGCCTTGAACAGATGGACCTTTGTTGGCAAAGTAATGTCTCTGCTTTTGAATATGCTNATGAATCACAGCACGCCAGGCCTCCCTGTCCATCATCAACTCCCAGAGTTCACTCAGACTTGCGTCCATCGAGTTAGTGATGCCATCCAGCCATCTCATCCTCTGTCGTCCCCTCCTCCTCCTGACCTCAATCCCTCCCAGCATCAGAGTCTTTTCCAATGAGTCAACTCTTCGCATGAGGTGGCCAAAGTACTGGAGTTTCAGCTTTAGCATTATTCCTTAAAAAGAAATCCCAGGGCTGATCGTCTTCAGAATGGACTGGTTGAATCTCCTTGCAGTCCAAGGGACTCTCAAGAGTCTTCTCCAACATCACAGTTCAAAAGCATCAATTCTTCGGCGCTCAGCCTTCTTCACAGTCCAACTCTCACATCCATACATGACTACTGGAAAAACCATAGCCTTGACTACACAGACCTTAGTTGGCAAAGTAATGTCTCTGCTTTTGAATATGCTATCTAGGTGGGTCATAACTTTTCTTCCAAGGAGTAAGCGTCTTTTAATTTCATGGCTGCAATCACCATCTGCAGTGATTTTGGAGCCCAGAAAAATAAAGTCTGACACTGTTTCCACTGTTTCCCCATCTATTTCCCATGAAGTGATGGGACCAGATGCCATGATCTTCGTTTTCTGAATGTTGAGCTTTAAGGCAACTTTTTCACTCTCCTCTTTTACTTTCATCAAGAGGCTCTTTATTTCCTTTTCACTTTCTGCCATAAGGGTGGTGTCATAAACATTCCAGGTTAGGACAACCCAAAGAACTAGCAAATAGGAAAAGAAAGTAGAGATACAAAAATATCCAATGTCAACTCACATTTTAATAACTGGAAGCTATGTGGGTAATCTTAGGACCTGCTGAGAAGTTTATGGCATATGAATGATGTCATTAGTGTTGTGGGTTCCTGCCAATCAATGTCAAAATTAAACAAACATAACTAAGAAATAATTTGAAAGAATTAATTACATGAAATCCCATTGTCTCTTCAAAAAAGAAAGGGTAAATATCTTCGTCTTTGAATTCAAAATACTAAACTTTATTTACAAAAAAGCAATAACCAAACATTTAGTGAAAATGACAAGTAGAGAATCAGATACTGAAACAACAGGACAAAATTTGGGTTTAAACCTTCAGATATATTTTGGTAGACATTTTACTTGTGTGGGTTAGTAAACCATGAAGGATCATCTTATTATTATTTGCTTATTCTTTGGGCTATTTCATCTTTGCAAAGTCTCAGAGAAAAATCCTCAGTTCATAATATGCCTTCTCTTCCCATGGCTAGTGAAAAAATGAAGAAAAGATTTATTGCTAATTAGGTTTTAAGTACTTAAAAGCAATACAACGTTTAAGTATGAAAGGGGAATTGTCAGAATTCTTATAAATACAGAATGTTTACAGCTATTTATTTAACAAAATAAAAAAGAAAATGCTGTTCTATTTGCTCTCTGAAGAAGGGAAAATTAGGTCAATGAATAAAGATAAAATAAGTGGATATTAGTGTACTCCATTACATAATTTGAAAATTCAAAATTCTGCTGTCTTTTTGTGTTAGTGTATAGTTGCAATTTCTACCATCTATTGAGTACCTATTATAGGCATTGTTCTAAATGCTATATATCTTTAATCTATTTACATGTATTACATGCTTGGAGTATTTAAAAACTCCATACATGTAAGGTAGTTATATTTTACAGGTGTAGAATGAGGTTCAAGGTCAATTTGTTTGCATATGAATCCAATCTATCTGATTTCAAAACCCTTCTTTTAGCCACTCTATCCTACTCCAAAGGACTATTTGGGATTAGGATGCAAATAGTAAAACAAAAAAATATTGAAATGTTTATAAAATAAGATGTCTTATTTTATAAGGTAACCATGTGAGTTTTCTGTTATGTATATGAAAGAAAACACCATGGTGTTAATTATGGGGGTGAATCATGTAGCCATCATCTTTCTATGCTTCACTGAATGAAAACAGCCCCGTAACATGCTCTGTTATGTCTTTCGTCACTGCAAAAGAAATCACGTTGAGTTTGTTTTAACAGAAACAAAGCAACCCATGACAAAGCTGTGGCCAACAAAGAACATTCCATCTACTTCTCACAGACTTAGATTAGCCAAACAGAAATAAAGTTTGATATACACATTTATGTTGCTTTAACAGATACCCAAACATACTGAATGTGATGAAGCATCTTGACTCTTAAGATATCTGTTAACCTTAAGATTATCTGTGCTATTTAAGATTCATTTTCACATTAACAACAAAGAGGCTGTATATAACAAATTCCCCAAAATGTGTAAAATTCAACTCCCAAGGAAAAGCTACAGCCCTGGTAATCTGTTCCACTTTTCCTTTCCATTTCTTTTCTCATCCTGATTCTTGTGTCTGTTAAGAGAGATATACTATAGCTACAGAATATCAAAACATAAACCTCAGATTGTTTCCATGTACTATCTGTTAACTAATTAATGAGGTGGTTATTTCAAGACATTCTTCCACTGGTTAATCTGTGGCTGCCGGCACCATTAGAGGAAGGTTCTAATGTAAATTTTTATGCACTAGGATCAGGCTCAGACTGAATCTATGCACTGCTTGTTAACTGCGCTAAAGTTGGTAAAGATCTCCCTCATACTATACAGAGACTCTATTAATGAGCTAGCTATTCTAAAGAACTCTTGGACACTTCCTCATAGCATGCTTTCCCTCTTTCTAGGCAGAGTATGTGCTTTTTTTAAAAAAAAAAAAAATGATTATATAGACATACAATGACAATACTTTCAACAGGGACTAGGAGATTAATGGTTAGTTAGACATACAACAAAATCTTCGCCAGAAAAACATAATAAGGAGTGATATATTAATGGAATCATGCAATTAAATTTTGGTTAGCCTTAATGAACATAATTAAAAACAATTTATTTATTCCAAGTAATTTTTGTCTAGAATTAAAGTGATTCCCAGGAAACAAAAAGACTAATAGAGTTTTCTGAACCTTTATAGGCACAAAGACAATACAATCAGATTGACTCTAAAGATCATCTCTTGGGCCTAGCATGCTGGTCCAGTGGTTAAGAATCTGTCTTCCAGTGTAGGGGATATGGGTTTAATCCCTGGTCTGAAACTAAGATTCCACATGCTCTGGGGAAACTAAGCCCATGTGACAACTAAGCCAAGACATGGAGACTACTGAGCCTGTGCCCTTTACAGCCTGTGTGCCACAACTAGACAGCTTTGTGCACACCACAACAAACACCCCAGGCAGCAAATAAACTAAAACAAACAAACAAAAGATCATCCCTTGGTGGGGTGCTTTCATCAAAACATGTAAAACCATGATGACTTTGTTGTTTTTTCCATGAACTTGCCCAGTCTCCTTATCTTTCATCTGGTAAATTTGGTAAAAATAAAATAATAACCTCATTGTAGGTCCCAATGTGGCCTTGCATAATAGTGAATAAACCTGAGGAATCGGCCAGCCATAAGTGGGATGAAATCCTAATTTTGTCACTTCCTAAACTATGATTTGCACAACTGATACCTTCTCTTCACACTAGTCTCCTCATTTGAAAAATGTGGATAATAAAACCTTACTTAAAGAACTGAAGTCGGAGTTAGAAATAATACATGTAAAAATGCATGGTAGATAGGAGATGAACAGGATATGACAGCTTTAATTATTAAAAATAATCAACTATGAACCTCACTCTTTAACATACTTGTCTTTCTATAATACATGCATACCAAAGACAACAATGATGACAACGCACTGGCTGCCGCTATGTAAAAACTAAGAAACTTACTGGTCATGTTAGTATGGAAATAATTATTCATGTACATTTAAAAAATTTTCAGTCAAGACTGTTTAGGTGACTACATATATTGTTATGTGAATTCCTCACTCCTGGCCAATGAGGGTGAGAGGATGGAAACTATTAATTTATTTAAGCAAAAATGTGCCAACCTATGCTACCTGGGGGAAAAAAGGCAGAATCTTTGTTTTTTTTTTCTAATGCTGGGAATGGTAGAAAGTTTCAGATCATTTTCCTCTAGGTTGTATTCTGAATGTATTCATGAAGGTGGCATTTTAGCTGGTAAGAATTTCAGTAGGGGAGATGAGGAGGACAGTGCTATGGATAGACGGACAAATACGAGTAAACCCTGAAATATAAAAGCACAATGTATTAACTGGGGACAAAGTAATTCGGGGTTGGCTAAAGCATTTTTCCCCAACCCAGGGACTTGAGAATTATTGAAAATGATCCACAAACATTTACATAGTAGGCATTGTTTGTGGACAGAATAAGTATCAAACATAATTTATGTTGTATGTAGGTACACTAGTTTCCCAGGGTTGCTGTGGCAAAATATCATAAAATATGTGGCTTGAAACAACTGAAATTTATTCCCTCCCAGTTCTGGAATTTAGAAGTAGCAAGGTATCAGAAAGGTCACGCTTTTTCTGCAGGATCTAAGGATGAATCTTTCCTAGTTATAATGAGGTTATAACTCCAGTATAACTTCTCTGAACTTGATTACATTTGCAATGGCCTTATTTCCAAACAAGGTCACATTCCCAGGTACTGAGGGTAGAACATATCTTTTTGAGAGACACAATGCAACCCACAATTGTGTGTTTCAATTATATGTAGATGTTATGATTTTTAAAATGCAAACATTTTTAAATACCATATTAAATTGTTAATACTTTTACCATACTTTTCTCAATCAATGGGTATTAAAAGGATACGTCTCAGGCAGGAGTTTGCTGCTGCTGCTGCTAAGTCGCTTCAGTCGTGTCCAACTCTGTGTGTCCCCAGAGACGGCAGCCCACCAGGTTCGCCCAGCCCTGGGATTCTCCAGGCAAGAATATGCCCAGGAGGAATGCAGAGAGGTATGGCTGATCTGGTGTTGAGTATGCATGTGTGTGTGTGTGCATCTCTATGTAGATTTATGTGGATGTTTAAAGGCGTGTATGAACAATAGGGTATTTGCATGTCTAGTTCTTTTGAAATTCAAGAGTACTTATTATTTCTGTTTGATATTTTTAATGTGTTGACTTGCTGATTAACTTTCTGTGCATAAACACAGTATTTCTCTAAATGGGAAATTTGAAAATACCCATCTCGTTTATGTTTTTGCACACAGTAGGCGCTCAGGTATTTGTTGGCTGGTAAGCATCATTTTAGCCATCCCCAAACTAGGTCAGACTTATTAACACATATTGAATTTCTATGCGTCTGTTTTCTGTTTAGGATTAAAAGTAATGGAGTGAAAGGAAAAACTAATAATAGCCAAAAGTTTAAGTTTGGTGAAGAAACTATAAATAGGAATCCAGCTAGATTAAATGGATTCAAGTCTCCAAGGCAGGACAAATTATATCCATTGATCCTGAAAGATCTGAAAACTAGATCACTGAGCAACTCTCAAACATCTTTGAGGAGTTGTAGAAAATGAGATGTGCCAGAGGATTAAAGGGAGAAGGAGGGGATAAATTCTTGAAAATCCATAGCAAGTAGTTTAATACTACCTGTAGGTGATATTATGGAATGACTCATTCATTAGAAAGAGAGCAGCAAGTCCCATTATCAAATCAGAAAAATTTTCTTATTTATGAAATAGATGTTGGATAAATTGATAATAATTCTATAATCGTAGATAATAAATCTATGTATTTTCACTTTAATTTTGCTCAGAGAAACAGAGTGTATCCAGACTTCAACTAACTAGTTGTCAAGGACCCTTATGATATTCTGTTGGACAAGTTAGAGACATATGGCCTGTTTTTTAGCACCGGATGGTAGCTATTTAATAATTGAAGGATTATGCCAAACAGGTGTTTATATACAACTTAAATCAGTGTTTTTCAAGCTTTTTGACAATGACTTGCAGTAAGAAATAGATTTTTCATATTATCCAATAAGCATACATGTATGTAGCATGTGCACATGCATAGTTTAAAAAATGGATGCAGTCATGTTTTTCAGTCTATATTTTCCTATTATATTTTATTAAGAAAACTGCTGGTTATAACCTAATAAATCTGTTTCATGACTCACTACTGGCTTGGGAGGCACAGTTTGAAAACTGTGATTTCAATCAGAATGTTTCTAGGAACTACAGAGCTGTTTTTATCCTGTTTGATAAAATATTTGGATGAAGACATAGAGGGACTGTTCTCAGATTTGCAGATAATAAGATAATAAAAAGAAGACAATTTTTTTGCATGATGTAATCAGGGTTAAGAAATTCCTAGCATATTAAATTTAAATAGAAAATTAAATAGAAAATTTAAATAAAATAAAATTAAATCTAAAATAGATATGTACAGTTCTGCAGTTGACATCTTTAAATCTACTTGCAAAGTTACTAGTGGATATGTGCTGCTGCCTAGAAGCAGAATGGCTAGAAACAAAACAAAACAACACAACAATAAAACAGAACTCTGCTGTTTCAGTTCACAGTAATTTTAAGATAAGAAGGGAATGGAACCAAAATTGTTTGAGAACCTACTACACATCAAGTATGAATCACTGTGCATTACATGAACCACTGGTGTTATATTGCTGGAAAACCCAGAACCAAACCAAACCAAACCACAGCAAACTAATTCAACTTTGGGATACAGTAACAGAAAATCTATTTCTAAAGATGGAGGTTCAGGGTAAGAGCTTCCCTCTGTTTTATACTGTCTAAATTCATCTAGGATTTGGAGTACTTTGTTCAGATAAAACTTAGAGGAAAGCAAGAAATTTGCTTTTTATAGGACAGCTGAAGGGAATGGGAACATTTAGCCTAGCCAACTGCTGTTTTTGTTCTTTTTTTCTGGTCACATATAAGGTGCAGGAGACACACAAATAATTACAGTATAGTCTTTTCCCACAGCCAGAGAAAGGAAACATTATTTATTGACGCTTGCTACTATGTTAATTGTATTAGCTCCTTTGATCCTTTAATCCTATCAATCTCTACTTTGGGTTGGGTAAAATAGGGCTTTGAAGAGAAGTCATTTGCCCAAGATCACATGGATAAGTGGGTAGTGAAACTGGAATCCAAACCCAGGTTCCACTTAGTCTGGAGCCTGTGTTCCCAACCACTACACAGTATTCCCTCTTGAAACTCAGAGCTTCATGGGCTTATCTTTGAAGGACTGTCCTTTGGAAATATGGGTATGCACCTATTAAAGCATGAATGCATACACAATTGACATTTACTACAGAAAATATTTTTAATCTGGAGACTTAAAAATGAACATTATAGGTAATCTCTTTTATTTTTCAAAATACTGTTAATGCAAATGCTAAGTTATTTGTGTCTTTGTTAGAAAGAGGCTTTGTTGACTATAAGGAAATAGACCTGCTTGAATTTTCTAAACTTTATGTTTCAGAGGGCAGTACTGAAACTACAGTACATGTAACTGCAATTATAGACTTGCATATGGTTATAATTGTTCTTACAAGTGTTTATAGGTAATTCAACACAGATTGTTCCTGTATACCAAGTGTATAAGGACATATTTACTATATGCTGGCTGCTGAGTTGAAATTATTTCATTGAATTCTCACTCCCTGTGGGATAGATAATCTCACCCCTATTAGTGAATAGAAGACTGAGTTCAATAACTTGAGGAGACTGCACAAGTGGTGAGTTGTGAGTGTGGTACAAAGGCCTGTGTGCTTTCCACCATACCATCGACTTCAAGGAGCTGCCAGGGAAGTGGTGAACATTTTTTAAAGTCTAAAAGTAGCAAGAAGTAGAATCTGCTGTCATATTGAACAGCGGGGTAAAAAGAATCTAGTGTGATGACCTTTCAATCTGGATTTACAGATATAAGATAGATATATCATTTTAAACTTGCACATGAAAAAAGTGCGTGCAAAAGTAGATGCTATTCACTTGGGACATATAAAAGGCAGTAGGTGGATATACGTCAAAGGATTTTTCTTTCTTTTTTTTTTTTTACTTTATTTTACTTTACAATACTGTATTTGTTTTGCCATACATCAACATGAATCACACTATTAAGATCTAGAGGTCGCTTTCAATCTTTCTAACATTTTATAATTCACTTGCTATTTAATTTATATGGACATACCAATCACCATTTCTTTTAGAAATTTTTGCTGAGCTATTTTAATAATTAATTACTTCAGGAAAAGTTTAAACAGAAGCACACAATGAAGGACTAATCCAAGCACCGGTCTTCAGGACTTTTGGTATACATGACTTATGGCACTTTAGAATTTTAATGCATCCCAATATCCCAGGAGTTAACTTGACTAGCCAATCCAATTAAACATGAGCACTAACAAATCGGATTATGACAGATTTGTATATTGACTATTTTCAATTGAGATGACAGTTAAATGATTTGAATATACCTCAAGATACCTAATAGCTAAAATGATTTGAATATACCTCAAGATACATAAGTTCTGGTGTCTGACAACATATTTCTATTGAAAAGGGTATACCTCATGAAATATTAAAAAAAATTACATCCTTCATTTCGAGATAAACACTAGTCCTGCCTATTTCGTTTTAATTCAACACGAGTGGCAAGACTGTTGTGTACATTTTAATTTTCAAAAAGTAAAACTTTTTTTTATTCTCTATACGTGAAGACACAGAAATCTATTACTTTAACCAAAAATTAAGGCTGGCAGAGAGTTACTTATATTTTAAGATAATTCTCAAATCCTGTGAACTGTACATGTCTAACAAAAAAGGGCGCATCATTAGTTGGCATCATACCTGAGGATAGTTAAGGATTTTTTAAAATGTGGGATTTGTCGCTCCCACCACCTACTACCCCACAGTGTCACACGGTGCAGCCTTTTTAGTCTGGGAGGTGAGTTCAAGAACTGTTTGTTGTTCAGAGCTCCATCCAGAGAGGATCACTGTTTGACAAATTCTATTTTAAGTCGTGCCTGTGTGTGCAGGTGTCAGCCTCTTTGATGGCTGTAGAAAAAGACCCATTATACTCCATCTGTATCCTTCCCCCGACAATGCAGGATTATTCCCCACAGTGCGTTCGTTTCTGCTTTGCCAGCCACTTTTTTTCACTGGGCAATTCCAAGGCGGGCAGGCGGACAGGACTGAGGGAAGGGCCTGAGGGGGCAGAAAGAGGTTGTCTACCACTCCCCTACCTTACAAGGCACGTGGCACTGGCTGTGGCAGCTGCTGGATGCGACGACGAAGATGACGAACCTCCTCCTAGCAAGAGGACAGCGAAGGAATAAGGAGGTGGCAGCGAAGGCGAGACACACATTCAGGTGTCCTTCCCAACAGGGAGAGTCCACCCTCAAGGGAAAAACTCCAAGGAAACCACCACCCGCCCCGCCTCTGCCAGCTCGCCCCAGCGTCTGGCAGCGATCCCCATGCACCTGCTCACCTGTCTATCCGTTCAGGGCGGTTGGGGGAGGGACGAGGGGTGTCGGGCTGGGTGGGTGGAAGGGGAAGGAGGGCAGGGCGAAAGAGGGGGTGCACGAGGGCTCCGCCCCCCGGAGGCTCTGCGCAGGCGCAGTGGCCGCTACCGCAGGCAGGGGGCGGCAACATGGCGGAGTGAGCGGCGGCGTCGGGGCTTCACAACAACAGTGGCGCTTGTAGCAGCGGCGTCAGCGGCGTCAGTCACAGCTCTGAGCTTCAGCGCCGGCCAGCGCGGGCAGCTGCTCGCGCCCCAGGGTTATTCCGAACAGCGGCAGCATCTCCGCGGGGGGTGGGCCGGGCCGGACGGACTGGGAGGGGGAGCGTGAGGAGGCAGCGGCGGCGGCAGCGGCACAGCTGCTGGGCGGGCACTGCCGCTCGCCGGGCAGCGGTTAGCGGCGCCGCCACCGCCGGGAATAAGCCTGAGAATAACCCACCGCCTCCGCCGGGGAGGGCGTCAGAGCGGGCCGGGTCGAGGCGCAGGCGGGGAGCGGGCCCGGCGCCGCGGCGCTGGTGGATGCTGGGGCTCCGAGGCGACGGCCGGGGGGCGGGGGCCGAGGCAGGTATAACGGTACCGGCGGCGGCGGCGCCTCGGCTCTTCCCTTCTCGTCAGGAGAGGGGCAAATGGCGAGCGAGAAGCCGGGCCCGGGCCCGGGGCTCGAGCCTCAGCCCGTGGGGCTCATCGCCGTCGGGGCCAGCGGCGGCGGAGGCGGCGGGGGCAGCGGCAGCGGGGGCAGCGGGATGGGGGAGTTGAGGGGGGCGTCCGGCTCCGGCTCGGTGGTGCTGCCCGCGGGGATGATTAACCCTTCGGTGCCGATCCGCAACATCCGGATGAAATTCGCAGTGTTGATTGGACTCATACAGGTCGGAGAGGTCAGCAACAGGGATATCGTGGAGACCGTGCTCAACCTGGTAAGGAGAAAGGCGTGCTCGCCATCTGCCTCCCAGCCCCCCCCCCCCAGCCTGCCCCCCTCTCCAGGCGCTGGCTCCCACCCCTGCACCCGCCTCCCCGGGTCCCACAAGCAGCGCGTCCCCGCGAGCACAGATCGTCCAGCGGGTGAGCTGCCTGTTCGCTGCCAGAGCCACGCCACCTCGCCGTTCTCTCCTCCCGTCCTCTCTCTTGCCACCTGAGCGCAGTGCCCAACTTAGCACCGCCTAGGATCACTTCTCATGACTGCGAGTCGTCAGTCGTCCCTGGCCGTGCAGGGTTTGGGTCTTTTTGAGAGTTTATGGTCACGGGGAGAGGAAGGCCTCCTTTTCTCTAGGGTCCTTCCAGCCACACTCATAATTGTCGGTGCGGTGGCTCTCCGAGGATGGAAGCCTTGCCCCTGGAGTCTAAATTCCCCGGTGCTCCTGAAACGTGAGAAGCACGTTAGCTTCAACTTGAGCAGCTGGGTTGTGATGTTTTCTAACGAGGAGGAAAATGATGCAGTTTTGCATCTGCCTTTAAATATATTCCCAGACTGTGCTGGAAAGTGCTGTGGCTGTTTCTCCTCCCCAGGCCCCCCTCCCCCAACCCCCCCTCCCGCATCTCTTTTTAGGTAGCCTTTCTTTCTTTGTAATACCGCCCTGAATACACTGACCTCGTAGTCATTTTTTTTGTGCACGTGAGGTGTTAAAATGTGGGGACACCTAATCATACAGGTTGGTTTCTATGGTTGCCTTCAGAGAGCGTGGCATGTGCCCAAAGATGAGAGGAAAGGTGTTAAATTCAGTCCTAGGCTTCGGTTTCTTACATGATAAGAAAGAGTTACTGCAGAACTGTGTATGACTTAATGTTTGGCGATTTCTATCTACGGAGAGGCTAAGAATCTAAAAGATGTCTGGGAAAGACGTGGGGAAGAGCTAAAGAGAGGAGAATCATAGATTTCGGATAATAAGACTAGTTCATTTAAGATTAGTTCATTTTTTTTAATGCCTTGTAAATGCAATTTTTGCTGCAGCACAGCTTTTTAAATAGTTTCCTCTGCAATATTTAGCCTTTGACAAAATGTCAGGTTGGTTTTGGAAGGCAAGGCTTAAATCAGGAGCAATCAGTTGACTATTGTATTTGATGTGGAGTCACAGGAATATAAAAATAGGCTTGTAAGGAGATTTGATAACACCCATGCAGTCAGAATTTTCAGCTAAGCAATTATTTTTATTTGATCTATTGGGAAACTGAAAGATAGCTGCAGCAGCGGTGCCCTGAGACAGGGATTAAATAATGGCTATGGCATATGTACCTCTTAAATGTACAGAAAAGTTAAAGCTGTTGGTTTTTTGTTTTTTTTTTTCTTGTTGGGTGTCAAGTGAAAGATAGGAAAATATCTGACTTTTCTTTGTTATATTTATTACTGTTTAAGTACCAAACATTTCTTTGTACTTCTGTGTACCCTTCAAACAAATCACAAAAAAGTCAGTATAAGTTTGGGGGACTGTCACTTCCTTGGTGTAACCAAATTTTTTTCAGAATACTAATAGAAATACTGTTTTTTTGGACATTTTAATTTTAATAGCAGCCAATAGGAGGTCAGTACTTGCCTTTGTTAAAGAGACGAAATCTCAAAATATGTTAGTAGGTTAGCAGGTACTGTTCTTCTGTAAATTTAAAAGAAAACATTAAAAAATTTTTGTTTTTTTTTTTTAACAGTTTTCTAATGCCATTTTTACCTTAGATGATGTGATTTTAGGTTATTTTAAGAAGTATTTATATGCTTACCTAATACATTTTTCTGTGAGAAGAGGCAATAGAGACTGTTACAAGCTGGAAACTGAATGTGTAACCAGTTTGGACTCTGCAGCAGTATCAATGTATGCTGGATCAGTTCTTAACAGATGGGGTTCTATAGATATATAGTAGGTTAAGAAAGGAAGTGAAATATTTCTGTTGAGGTAAAAAAGAATTTTAACTGTCTTCAGGGCACTGAAAATCTGGCATGAAGTCTCCGTATGCAAACATTATTAAAGATTAACTTTACTGGTAAGCTTAATTAGAGTAACCAGAAATAAGGTAATACTGACGTGGTACATCCCCAAATCCACTTAAGATGTAACTGCATTGGTTTTTGGCATTAAAAATCAGGTTTATAATTTCTTTGTTCATACTTAAAGAGTACAGTGGATGGAAACTTTTGGGGAAAAGAATGACAAAAGCATCTATTTACTATTAAGTTGTTAAGTATATTGATTATGGAATGCACATTAGTCATTTGCAGTGTAATATTTCTTGAATGGAAGGTTTAGTGCTTTATCTTTCCCATATACTCATGATGAAAGTGTCATGTGAAAATTTGTTGATTGAGGAAATATTTGGAGATCAATATGTTTAAAAATAATCATCAAACTTAATTCTGTTTACTTAATGAGTATATCAGTAAAATCAATTTAGGGCTCTCTGTGACTTGCTAAAGGTTGGAAGCCTCTAATGTCTCTTAAAATGAGTTTTTTGTTTTTGGTCTTAATTTAAAACATTAAATTAAAATGTAATCAGGAATAATGAAATATGTATCACAGTGCTTTCTATGACAGAAAAGAAAGGAAGAACTAATGATACTTCAAAACAAAACAATTCCCGCCTTAAAACCGTGTCTCAGCCACCTTTGTCAAAATATTTTTTTCCCTGTATATTCTTTTTATGATGAAACTACTAATACTGGGTTTTTAGGTTTCTCACATACCTTACCCAAAGAATTAAAAGTTTTACAGAGCCAAGTTGAAGTATACACTAAAATATAAGACTAGTTTAATATAGCCATGGCTGTAAGTTTGGGTCCTTTTTTGGCCAGGGGTAGAGATCCATTTTCACTGTTAGGTGGATTATGGGAATTTGTTGAAGAATCACCAATGGAATGAGAAATAAAATGAGTAATTTCCACTGTAGATGAATGTATTTGTATGATGATATTATAGTTCACTTGAAACAGTCAAATATGAGATGGATAGGATCAGGGATATGAGTAAGTTTAATTTGTAAATAAATTACAATGAGAATATATTGTCAAGGATTTTGCATTACAGCTTTACCAATGGAAAAAACTGATCATTGGCAAAGTTTGGCTTTGGGAGGTATTATTTAATCTGGCAGAATAAGAGCATTTAGCTATAGAAAAGGAATTTTGTTGGTTGTTTCAGTTATAAAACAGGCATACTAAGCATACTACTTAATCCGTTGCTTACTTTGTAAACACTATATATATATATATATATATATATATATATGGTTTTTACTTCCTTGAAGTAAATTCTGTGTATACATAACATGTTCTTTGTTTATAACATGAAAGTATCTTATAGATTTTAATATAAACATTTTTAGAACAGATAAAATACAACATTCATGTTCACTTAATTCACAATAGGTTTATTTTGGGGAATTGCTGTCTTAGGTAGTATAAATCTATAGCATTTGATTTTTTCACAAATCATGCAATATACTAGTGTATCTTTAATGGTAGAAAATATTTCCTTTGATAATTTTTTTACATTCTAAGTGGTATACTGTATATTGTATTAAAAGTATAACAAGATACTTTGAGGGGATTTTATGTGCTAAGTTCCTCTCTACTCTTGATATATGAATTGTGGTATTATTGTTAAAAAGAAATTTAAAAGATTTTCCCTCTGTACTTGAATGTGACAGTGACTTTTCTTCCTTAGAGTTTTTTTCATCTACAACTTCATAATCAGAATAATTTATATTTTAAAGATATTTATAATTTCATGAACAAAAGATGTATTCTGCTTTTGAACTAAATTTCTTTTAAAAAATGTAGTTGGATTTTTGAGTCATGGAAGCCCTTAATATCAACAGAACCACATTTATTTATATTAAAATAGAATTTTCATTTTATGTTCATATGTAAGTCCTTTCACATTAATTTGAATTATATTTTATTCTTATTATTAGATATTGAAAACTAAATTGAGTGTATATGTAAATATCTGGAATTTCAATATCCTGAGGAGTTTTGAGGTTTTCTTTTAAAGTATTAATTTAGTTGTATTAATACAACTAACCACTAAGTAGCATGTGTTCTATGAGTTTGTGATCAAGTTATAGTAATTTTAAATAAGTATTTTTTATATTGCTAGTCAGTTTTCGGCAAATACTTTGTGATTACTTAAATGAATCTCAAAGTTCTCATCTTTTGCTCTACATTCTCCAAATACAGTGTCAAATTTATTGATTCCAGTAAACTCAGCTTCCATTTTGGATCACTGATGTGGCAGTATTGTAAAATTCAGTTGTCCACATTTCTGATTATTTACTTTAGTAGTAGTTTGCATCAGTTTCATAGGTTTTTCTCATTTATTGCCTCTAATTGTGATATTTTGTCCAGTGTCAGCATATCCCCTTATTATACAAAGATATAACCATCATTTTCTAGTTTTGTGTATGGTATTTAGTCTCTAGTTAATTATACATGTTTCATTGCCTATGCTGTGAACTCTGTGAGGGCAGAAGGCTATGTTATGTATACTTTTATTTATTTATTTTTTTGTGTTTCTGGCTCTTGGATAAGTTAACTGAATTTTGAGAATGTACAGGATACCATTATTCGTCAGTAGAGGGCAAGTTTCTGAAATTCTGTTTAGCAGTAGGGTCCAGATCCAAGATCTTGAAATAAAAAACTCATATAAAGTTAATGTATTTCCTGTTTTTACAATTAGAAATATTTGTTGACTATATATGAATGTTTTCTATGTAGGGTATTACTATATAAGTAACTATTATTTTGAACTGATGTTTTGGAATAAATAAGAATCTGTTAATTGTTTTTCAGTATATATTGTCAGACATATACACTCATAACTAAGAACACGTTATTTTAAGCAAATTATGTATGTATATATATGGCATTGAATAGAAATTAAAAGTATTTTACTATTTTTCATGTTACCAAGAGTAGTGGACATTTCTTTGTCTAGTATATATTTCTCCTCTTTAATAATAGTACCCCACTTTCCTTAAATGAACCATTCATTCACATGGGCTAGTGTATAACCCAGACATGTCCAGAATCACCATGACTGGTTCCTAGGTGAGCATTTAATCTTAGGGGAGCCACAGTCATAGGACTTGAACTGAAATTCTTCCTTTTGGGGTTTTTGAATTGGAAGACTCATCCTATAGCTGTAGGATTTGACCAAATGTTAGAATTGACCTATGTTAGAATTTGACCAAGTATGAAGCCAAGAGAGAGAAATATATATACATTTTTTCAGTTCAGTTCACTTGCTCAGTTGTGTCCGACTGTTTGCGACCCCATGAATCGTAGCATGCCAGGCCTCCCTGTCCATCACCAACTCCCGGAGTTCACTCAGACTTGCGTCCATCGAGTCAGTGATGCCATCCAGCCATCTCATCCTCTGTCGCCCCCATCTCCTCCTGCCCCCAATCCCTCCCAGCATCAGGGTCTTTTCCAGTGAGTCAACTCTTCACATGAGGTGGTCAAAGTACTGGAGTTTCAGCCTTAGCATCATTCCCTCCAAAGAAATCCCAGGGCCGATCTCCTTCAGAATGGACTGGTTGGATCTCCTTGCAGTCCAAGGGACTCAGAAGGGTCTTCTGCAACACCACACTTCAAAAGCATCAGTTTTTCGGCGCTCAGCTTTCTTCACAAGTCCAACTCTCACATCCATAAAAAATATATATATTTATTTATTTTTGGTTGTGTCAGGTCTTAGTTGCAGCTTCCAGGATCTTTGTTTCTCTCTAGTGGTGGCCTGCAGGCTCAGTGGTTGCAGGGCCCTGGGCTTAGATACCCCAAGGCATATAGGATCTTAGTTTGCCTGCCAGGGGTCAAACCTTTGTCCCGTGCATTGGAAGGTGGATTCTTAACCACTGGACCACCAGTGAGGTCCCCAGAGACCTATATTTTGAAGCTGCTTGAGCACCTGGAGTTCTTTGTGGTGATCATCTTCTAACCATTAACGTCTCTCTTGTAATGTTTATTATTTTTTATTGTTATTACTTTCAAGTCAGCTTAAATTGCATTTTTGTCACTTGGAAAAATTTCCTTGCTAGCGTAGACATTAGTAACTGGAAGTGGGACAATGTGGGAACAGATCCTGAATGTTGAAATGGAGTGCAAGGCAGTGAGGACCGCTTTCCCCCAGCAAGTCCTTTTAAGGAATTATGAAATAGCTCTTTCAATTGTTACCTGGGTTGTCTTTGGCTATAGAACTCCTGAGGCTGGAACTTTAGGGATTCTCAAGTGTTTGGCCAGTTTTTGCCTCATAAGAAAGGAATTTTCTTTGGTCCAAGCTGGCATGCTTGGAAGAAGAGAGGGAAGAGGAGATTGTCTTTCCAAGTAAGAGAGGCCTTTTCTGCCTGTAGCTGCCATCTAAGAGAATCAGAAAATCGAGTCTTGAAGGTTGGAAATTCTGATTTTTTTTTTAACCTTGTGCTAAAATTAGTAAGAGGAAAGTCAGGAGTTTAAATTAAACTCAGGCAAAGTTCTGGTTTACAACTTTTCTGAAGCACCTCATCCATTATAGTCCCAGTCTCCTGACCAAAGTAACAGTCCAGTTACTAAAGAGTTTTGAAAGAGGATCCAACTAGGGAACAAATGATAGGGTAGCTGTGCCTCCTCTTCCAGCATATTATTTCACATTGCTTCAAGGAAAATCATTAAACAGAGGGTTTTAATGGGTGAGTAATGTGAAAGGCTTATTGCTATGAGATTCAGTATTGCTATGAAACTTAAAAGGTAGTTTGATATCTTGACAAGATCTCTGGCTTGGGTTTCTAGTTCAACCAGTTGACTGAAGTAAATTGACCAAAAGTTTATTGAGCTTTTAGGGGCACTATTTCCAGGGTAACCTCAAGCCTGGTAAACAAAGTCTTGTATTCTTTTTACTTCTAAGGCAATTCTCAGCCTCAATAAGAGGAAGCGGGCTACTAAAACAGTGCAGCTGCTAGAAGGAAGATTTGAGGCCATAGAGGATAATGGACAAGTGAGGTCTTCTGAGGTGGTGGTGCATCCCCACCATGATGATGGTGGTGCATCCAGATTGGTTGACCAAGAGACTCCATTGCTACAACAGACAGTTCTTGCTACTCTGATCAGTAGTATATGGTCTGTTGGTTTGAATTAATAACCATGATATGTTTACTGTTGGTTTGTGAACTGGTCCATATTACACAGAGGGCAAGGAGATATCAAAGAAAAGAGGGAGACCACTTCAGATTGGTCACTGGCAGGTTTATTAAGCCGGAGAATGTGTAAGGCTTGTCTTTGGCAGCCACAAGATGAATGGCCTCCACACCTGCCTACCAGAATCTTTAAATTACAGAGGCCTTAACTGAGTTCAGTCATTTGTACCATCCAGATGGTTTCAATACCACCTTGCTCTCAAGGCTGTTTCCCACTGTGGGGAGAGTAGACAGAGTGTACATCCGAAGGATAGGGGCAAGGGTGAGGAGCCTGATTGCCCAGATCCAGCTCATGGATCAGCTGATAGTCATGTCCTCTTGATTATCTCCTCCATATTTACATTTTCCACTCTTCTAAGTGGGCATTATGATTATTTATTTTTTCTTTTACCATTGTGTATTAATTACATGGGGGGGTAGTTACATTTATTATATAGATATATATAGTGAGATTGTGAGGTACCACCCAAAAAATTCATGTTTGGATCTGCTCGAGAATAATATTCATAATACAAACATTTCAGACTTGTTGAATCCAGTAATTTGGCATTGTCTTTGTCTTCCTTGCTGCCTTCCCACCCATGATGAAGTAATGGGTGCATTTTCTGTTACGGTTAAGATAGTAATATTGTTGTTAAATATGGACATTTAAGAAGTTATATATATGGAAAGAAATGAATGTATAGGTGTTTGGGGATCCAAGGGCTAGAATGTTACATATTTATTGATTTTAACTTCCTAGCATCCATTCCTTCTAAATTTTTGATACTCCTTTGAGAAGTCTTCTCTCCTTGATGTTTGGTTTGCATGCTTTGAGCTTTCCCTGGACTCCTTTCTGTTGTCCTGGACTAGAAACAGAGACTATACTTGGCCCATCAATAACGTTATGGTTAAATATCTACCTGCACATCTGTGAAAGCTTTGTAACTCCTTTCCTTCTGCTGGAGAAAGAAGATGCTCATTACTGGAGCTGCTAAGATGTTAGAATGTAAGTCTAGGCTTGACTGGCATGCTGCTACATTGAAGGCAGAGGATGCTTGAGGATGGTGCTGTTATACAGGATCCAAGAACCAAGAGAGAGATTACTAATGACATCTTTGGAACCTTTTGAATCACTTATATTACCAGGCTTTTCAGTGCATTAGACCAATACATTTCTTGTTTTGCTTAAGCTGTTTTGAATCAGGTTTCTCTTTGCTGCATCCCAGTGATTTCTAACTAATACTTAGAATTAAAATTAAAAGGTAAAACTTTAGGTATTAAATATCGTCAGGCAAATCTTAAGAAAAATATTAACTTGGCAGAGGGCTTGATAAATTTAAAGAAAAAGACATTGTAAATTATTTTAATAATTCACTAAATAAGAACATAAGGTAATACTGAGATACCATGAAAAAGGAATGATTAAAAAAAAAATTACCAGTGTTCATCAGTATGCTAAAATAATCTTAAATGATGTTATAGGGTCTGTAAAATGTTACAGTTCTTAATGAAAATTTCCTGATATGCATCAAGAAATTTAAGAAGTTCTTTTCATTAATCCTTCATTCTTTTTTAATTAATTTATTTTTTAATTGAAGGATAATTGCATTACGGAATTTTGTTTTCTGTCAAACCTCAGCATGAATCAGTCATAGGTATACATATATCCCTCCCTTTTGAACCTCCTTCCCATCTCCCTCCCCATCCCACCCCTCTAGGTTGATACAGAGCCCCTGTTTGGGTTTTCTGAGACACACAGAAAATTCCCATTGGCTATCTATTTTGCATATGGTGATATAAGTTTCCATGTTACTCTTTCCGTACATTTCACCCTCTCTTCCCCTCTCCCCGTGTCCATAAATGTGTTCTCTTAAGTCTGTTTCTCCATTGCTAGCCTGCAAATAAATTCTGCAGTACCATTTTTCCAGATTCCATATATATGCATTAGTATCCAATATTTATCTTTCTCTTTCTGACTCACTTCACTCTGTATAATAGGTTCTAGGTTCATCCACCTCACTAGAACTGACTCAAATGCTTTCCATTTTATGGCTGAATAATATTCCATCATGTATATGTACCATAATTTCTTTATCCATTCATCTGTCAATGGACATTTAAGTTGCTTCCGAGTTCTAGCTATTGTATATAGTGCTGCAGTGAACAGTGGGATACATGTCTCTTTTTCAATTTTGGTTTCCTCAGAATACATGCCTGGGAGTGGAATTGCTGGGTCATATGGTGGTTTTATTCCTAGTTTTTAAAGGAATCTCCATACCATCTTCCATAGTGGCTGTATCAATTTACATTCCCACCAACAGTGCAAGAGCATTCCCTTTTCTCCACACCCCTCCAGCATTTATTGTTTGTAGACTTTTTGATGATGGCCATTCTGACCGGTATGAGGTGATATCTCATTGTAGTTTTGATTTGCATTTCTCTAATTTGATTTGCATTGCTCTAATGAGCAGTGTTGAGCATCTTTTCATGTGTTTGTTAGCCATCTGTATATCTTTGGAGAAATGTCTGTTTAGGTCTTTACCCCACTTTTTGATTGGGTTGTTTGTTTTTCTGGTATTGAGTTATATGAGCTGCTTATATATTTTGGAAATTAATCCTTTGTCAGTTTTTGTTTCATTTGCTATTATTTTTTCCCATTCTGAGGGGAGGGTCTTTTCACCTTGCTTATAGTTTCCTTTCCTATGCAAAAGCTAAGTTGAATCAGGTCCCATTTGTGTACTTTTGTTTTTATTTACATTATTTACATTACTCTAGGAGGTGAGTCATAGAGGATCTTGCTTTGATTTGTGTCATCGAGTGTTCTGCATAGGGTTTCCTCAAGAATTTTATAGTTTCTGGTCTTAACATTTAGGTCTTTAACCCATTTTGAGTTTATCTTTGTGTATGGTGTTAGGAAGTGTTCTAATTTCATTCTTTTTACATGTAGCTGGCCAGTTTTTCCAGCACCATTTATTTAAAAGGCTGTCTTTGCCTCATTGTACATTCTTGCCTCTTTTGCCAAAAATAAGGTACCCATAGGTGCATGGGTTTATTTTTGGGCTTTCTATCTTGTTCCATTGGTCTATAGTTCTGTTTTTGTGCCAGTACCATACTGTCTTGATGACTGTAGCTTTGTAGTATAGTCTGAAGTCAGGAAGGTAGATTCCTCCAGCTGCATTCTTCTTTCTTGAGACCCCTTTGGTTATTTGGTGTCTTCTCTGTTTCCACATGAATTGTGAAATCTTTTGTTTTAGTTCTGTGAAAATGCATTTGGTAATTTGATAGGGATCACATTGAATCTGTAGATTGCATTTGGTAGTGTAGTCATTTTCACAATATTGATTCTTCCTTCCCAGGAACATAGAATATCTCTCTATCTGATTATGTCATCTTTGATTTCTTTCATCAATGTCTTATAATTTTCTGTATACAGTTCTTTTGTCTCCTTAATCATTCATTCTTTAGGTTAAGGAAAAATTACCTGTTGACAAGTATGAGGGTTAAATGAAATTTAATGATATAAAAAGAAATCTGCAGTAAGTATATGGTCAACAATGGGAAAAGGTTAAGTAATTTTAAGTCTATGTTGTGAAATATTATACTGCCATTAAAAGTTTACTTACCTCAGTTTCCATATGTATAAAGGGGTTACCTCAAAAGATTGTTACCTCATTAATATGTGTAATGTGCTTGGTACAAAGTTGACTTTGTGTAGTACTTACTATTGTTATTTTTATTATCCTGAGTCTGAGGATCATCTGATCACAGAAAGAAAATAATGATCTAACTAAAACTGAGTTCTGTTTTAGCTTAAAGTACCTGAGCTGGTGAACCTGTCAGAGAAGGGGTCTCAAGTGTCCACAGATCATGATCTTCTAATGAAACACAGGAGTTTGTCCTGAATCCCGCATAGTCTTTAATAGTGTCTGGGGTTTTTATCATAATGAAAAACTGGGGAACAAATAGGATGAAGGAACACAGGCAGCTTCCTTTGCCTAGAATCCCTGCTATCTCTTCCTTTCTTGACAGCTGAATGTCACTTGTGGATGTATACTAGGACTTGAAGAGTGATCTTGGGTAAATAATACCTCCCTCTTGGAGTATTAGCTTAAATATTTAGAAAATTTTTTCAGTAACGAACCTTGAGGTAAGGTGGGGGACTAGAAAATATTTTGTGATCGGTTGTTTTAGAAAATAATATTAGTGTAAATATATCTTTTAATAGCTTTTAACTGATTACAGGGTACTTATAGAATTGTGCTGTGTTAACTCACTCTCAGAAGCACTTCCTTTTCAGGTGCAGTTTCTTCTCTACAAATGTGGAAACTAAGACTGCAGGAAATATGAAATGTTAGGTGTCCAGGTATTAGTTTCCATAGCTTGGACTCAGGCCTTCAGACTCAAAGACTATAGTCTTCTGCATTATTTGAACAAAATGTAGCTACTTAGAAATTATCCCAAAGCACTGCATTACATGAAGAGATGGTGCTGGAAGGTGAGGGACCAGCCAGCTTCAGTGAGCTGATTCTGTGGTAAAAAATGCTGCCCATAGAGGACTTGGTCCACAGAAAATAAAATGAATGCAGGACAATTTGATGGATATGTACAGAAAATGATCTAATGACTTACATTGTGAACTTTTAATTTTTGAGTTTGGGGGAACTGATTATACAGTATTATAATGTTAACTAGGTTTCATTTGTACAACTTTTCACTAGGCAAAGTGTGGATATTTTAGATACTACTATGAAAAAGAAATAGTATGCATTGATATTTTTATATAGAAAAAGTAAATGTGTTATGTTTTAGTGTTAATCAGATGAACCACCACATAAATCATGTTTGCTTGGATAAAACAGATGAATTAATTATAGAAGGAGTTATAATAGAGTCTAGGTGATACCATTTCCAATAATTATGATTCTCTTTTTTTTCAGTTCATTGATTAATAGAAAATTTTATGGAAGGGTAAATGTTTAGATATTTTCCTCTTTAGCAACTAGTTCCATTTTCTAAGAGAAATAAGCTACAACTGATTTAAAAATGGCACATAAGTATTTCTAGTGTTATTTTAAAACTTCTCACGTGTAAGAAAGGGAATTGGCATTTATAAAATTGGGTTTGATTTCATACCTCATGCTTTTAAAATCCTCTAACAAGCCCTTTGAAATAAAGCCCTTTCAAATAAATATACTTGAATAACTATAATATAATAACTGCTGCTGCTGCTGCTCCTAAGTCGCTTCAGTCGTGTCTGACTCTGTGCGACCCCATAGACGGCAGCTCACCAGGCTTCCCATCCCTGGGATTCTCCAGGCAAGAGTACTGGAGTGGGGTGCCATCACCTTCTCCAATATAATAACTAAACTATGACAAAAATTAAGGGACTTGTTCAAGGTTGCAGATCTGTTTAGTTGCAGAAATTAGACTCAAAGCTAGAAGTTCTATGTTGTGCTTTAATAATGATGATGACAGTGATAACTGATACTTTACATGCCAAGCACTATGTTTAGCATATAATATGCATTATCTTATTATCTTGACCTGGAATAGAAACTCTTCAATGAAATAAAAATAGTCAGTCTTTCAGGGTTAAACTAAGTCTGGTATTTTAAAAGAGGAGAAGTGCTTGCAACTTTAATTATATCAGCAGTATTTTATTATAAAATGTCATAGAATTATTTTACTTGATTTGTAATGAATTTTTATAGCTTGATTACCCTTTAAAAGTCCTTGAATTTAAATATTTAAATTATTTTTAAAGCTTATGAAATATGAGTCATCAGTGGAAGAATGTTTATTTTGTTATACTGTCTTGACTATTACTTGCTAAACAATCACTGCATTTCTTCATTTCTTAAGTCATCCTGTCTTTTTTTTTTTTTGATCTAAAGAATTCCTGCTCATGTTTCAAGAATTAACTCTATCCCCCTCTTAAGTTGGAGAAGGCAATGGCACCCCACTCCAGTACTCTTGCCTGGAAAANTTAAAAATGGCACATAAGTATTTCTAGTGTTATTTTAAAACTTCTCACGTGTAAGAAAGGGAATTGGCATTTATAAAATTGGGTTTGATTTCATACCTCATGCTTTTAAAATCCTCTAACAAGCCCTTTGAAATAAAGCCCTTTCAAATAAATATACTTGAATAACTATAATATAATAACTGCTGCTGCTGCTGCTCCTAAGTCGCTTCAGTCGTGTCTGACTCTGTGCGACCCCATAGACGGCAGCTCACCAGGCTTCCCATCCCTGGGATTCTCCAGGCAAGAGTACTGGAGTGGGGTGCCATCACCTTCTCCAATATAATAACTAAACTATGACAAAAATTAAGGGACTTGTTCAAGGTTGCAGATCTGTTTAGTTGCAGAAATTAGACTCAAAGCTAGAAGTTCTATGTTGTGCTTTAATAATGATGATGACAGTGATAACTGATACTTTACATGCCAAGCACTATGTTTAGCATATAATATGCATTATCTTATTATCTTGACCTGGAATAGAAACTCTTCAATGAAATAAAAATAGTCAGTCTTTCAGGGTTAAACTAAGTCTGGTATTTTAAAAGAGGAGAAGTGCTTGCAACTTTAATTATATCAGCAGTATTTTATTATAAAATGTCATAGAATTATTTTACTTGATTTGTAATGAATTTTTATAGCTTGATTACCCTTTAAAAGTCCTTGAATTTAAATATTTAAATTATTTTTAAAGCTTATGAAATATGAGTCATCAGTGGAAGAATGTTTATTTTGTTATACTGTCTTGACTATTACTTGCTAAACAATCACTGCATTTCTTCATTTCTTAAGTCATCCTGTCTTTTTTTTTTTTTGATCTAAAGAATTCCTGCTCATGTTTCAAGAATTAACTCTATCCCCCTCTTAAGTTGGAGAAGGCAATGGCACCCCACTCCAGTACTCTTGCCTGGAAAATCTCATGGACGGAGGAGCCTAGAAGGCTGCAGTCCATGGGGTAGCTGAGAGTCAGACATGACTGAGCGACTTCACTTTCACTTTTCACTTTCATGCACTGGAGAAGGAAATGGCAACCCACTCCAGTGTTCTTGCCTGAGAATCCCAGGGACGGGGGAGCCTGCTGGGCTGCCGTCTGTGGGGTCGCACAGAGTCGGACACGACTGAAGTGACTTAGCCTTAGCCCTCTTAAGTAATGCCTTCTTTGATCTCCCCCTAAAAGCACTTTCTCCCATCCTGTGCTCTCCCATCACGCTTTGTACATAATTCAAATTTAAAGTAGTTCAGATTGCCTGATCTATTTTAATTGTTTGTTTTCACTTGTTGGACTGCCATAGAGACTCTGAATCCCTTGAGATCAGAGCGTTGTCACCCTGGTTATCCTGAGTACTTAACATAAAATCTAGAAGTTTTGTTCTGCTTAGTGAACTTTCTTTGAATAAGGATTTTTTTCACATTTTGATATAGTTTGCTTGTTTTTGTCACTTCTGGCTTGAGTATGAATCTTTTCTTTCCAGGCTATTCTGGTTCTCCTAATTTCTATGTTTACTTCTTGCTTTAACATACCAGGTTTTATTTTTTTTTATTTTTTGAGGAGAAGGGAGGATGGATGTGTGTGTGTGACTCCACATGCGTGGAGTCAGAGTCTTCAGATCTGGTGAATAACCTGACACACTCGCATACACGGAGTCATAGGGGAGGATGGATGTTTGTGTGTGTATATATAGACACACACAGAGTCTTCAGATCTGGTAAATAGTCTGACTCTGTCACTTGCATAGGTGAAGAAAGAACAGTTGGGTCAGATCCCACTGCTTTTCACCAAATTTGAATTATCATCTAGATTCTCACTCCACTGTTTGTTTGTTTAATTTTATCTTTGTGCCTGTAGTTCCACTTTGCCTCAGCCCATTTTGAGGTTACAACTCTCATCAAGGTGCATACTTTAAAAAAAATACTCCTACACACTTAGAACATTTGAAATGATGATTAAATAAATTACTGAGTAATCCTAACCTAGCATTCTTTTGCCAGAGTCAAGATATTCATGGGGAATATAACAAGGAATTATAGTCTTTGCCTTCAGTAACTCCAACATTCAGTACAGGAAAAGGAAGGGAAAGACACACAGATTCCATTGGCAAAAAGTGATACTATAGAGATTTTAACAAAATGCCCTGGAGATATTAATGGTTCCACTGCCTTTGCCTGGAGGAGTCTGGAAAGTTATCATTGGTTGGATGACTTTGGATTGCATCTTGAAGGACAAGTAACTGTTGCCCAGGATAAAAAGGTCAGGAGTGGAAAAGCTTTCCACACAGAGGGAATGAGGGAGTCCTTCCATGGTTGTGTCCCCTAATGTTAACTACAAAATACAGTCAGATATTTCTTCATGTAGAAATCTTCCCCACATCTTTTGTTAATTCCATGAGTGTTTATTGGCTTAATGTTTTTTAAAGCCCTTTCAAGCTTGCCCAGGGGAAATGGTAAAATTTATTAGAGTCCAATTAAGTGAGTTATTTCAGGAGTTCTGTTTATGTGGGCATTTTTAGTTCATCAGTAAGAGAAAAGGTGAAGAGATGAACAAAACTGAGGGTGTTAAAAGTTTATTTTTAATTTTTTTAGCCTTATAAAATCAGAATTCTTAACATTTTATCAAAGTACAGTTAATGGTTTTCTAAAATCTAGAAGAAAATTCCAGTGCTCTTGATACAGTTCAGTATCAGGATCACCATGAATAAGCTGTTTTTGCTTAACTGGTCTAGTATTAGTACTGTTTTGTTAAACTGCTTCCTCTGTAAGGAAATCCTGTTCCCTCCCACCCCATTAAGGACAGTGGTTTTTCCCTTCTGCAAATCAAATTACAGTTTTTTCATTACCAACATTACAAAATTGAAAGAACGTTCAAGAAAAAATTATCAGACACTAAGTCAAGTAATGTTATATATAATAATACTCCAACTATTTATAAAGTTGTATATTTTCATGATTTTTAAGAGTTGAGATTTAATGATTAATGTTTATCAATAAAGTGTGACTTTTTACATTTTCATTTCTTTGGAATTTCTGAGCCTATTAATAAAATATGCTAAGGTGTCAATTTTATGTTTTTCTTTATTTTTGCGTGTTAATCTGTTAAACTGTTTGTTTCTCTGCTGTTACCACCTGGCAGATAGCAGACCTTAATTGGGTAAGACTGTAGGTGCAGTCTTTTAACCATTGACTGTATACTAAGTTTAGATTCAAATGAAAATGTAACCCATTATTTTGGTCTCGTTAGTACCACCCAGGGACTGACTACGTTAATTGGTCGCAGTTCAACAAGATTGCCTGAGTGGTCTTGGAGTTGTTTTGAACCATTAGCATTTTTTCATCCTGGGCTTTAGGATCAAAAACATTCATTTTTTAGGATGATTGCCTTATTTTAGGGGTGGGTGGTATAGCTACGAAGAAGCATTTTTCTATGTGAACATACTCATTTAGATACTTTGATAGGAAGTATGTTGAACAAATAGATTTTAGTCAGATTTACTGTTTGTTTAATTATCCCGGGCTTTTTTATTCTAAAAATAATGTTTAACCTTATTAATGATCTACACACTGAATGGTAAACTAATGTATTTTAGTTACTGCATGACAAACTGTCATTCAGAATGACAGCTGCACCCAGTTACATTGAAAAATTATGCTGCCATACTCTGAAATTAATTGAAGATGCCCTGCTTAGAAGATATGGGAAATAGACATTTACAGAGAGATTTTTCTAGTGAAATAGTGCTTGGGGTTTTAGATCACTGTTATAATGCATTCTGTATCTTAGAGCTCAAATTTATTATCTTTGTATATAGAAGAAATAATGTATTTTCATTTTAATGACATACCTGACCACATAACCACTTTATTCCACAGAACTTTTTGAATACTTATGCCATGTGTGATGCTAAGCTCTGAGGATATAATGATCATGACCACAGTCCCCACCCTGGAATTTATAGCACTGTAGGGAGTGAAAGATGCAGGCAATGAAATGTGTAAATTCTGTGACAGAAGTAAGTTAGCAAATAGGGGGTGACACCCAAGGGAGAAATGTGCCAAGGGAATCAAGGGAGGACTTTGTGAAAGTGATGATGTTTGAGTTGAGTTTTGGAAGATGACCTGATCTGTGTAGGGCTGTGCAGTCATATGATGGCTACCAGTCACATGTGGCTAAGTGAGCACTTGCAGTGTTCCATAAGCATAAAATGTGCACTTGATTTTGAAGAGCTGGTATAGAAAATGTAAAATCTGTCATTAATAATTTAAAAAAGATTTATTACATGCTGAAATCATACTTTATATACATTGTGTTAAATAAAACAAATTAATTTTGCCTATTTTCTATTTTTCTTTTAATGTAGCTAATAGAAAATTTTAAATTACATGGCTTGCTTTATATTTTTATTGGCACTGAGTTACAGCATTGATTTGTAGGGGACATCTCAAAATTTGATGAACTGTTGAGAGTATAGGAAGAAACTGTTAGATACTCTAGCATGCTCTCTCTTTTAAGAGAAATATGTATGCCTATGCATGTGTGTATAGTGTGTATATACTATGTATTCATATACTGAATATACTTAGACATATGGACATGTACATAATATTTATATTGTCTGAGACACTCATATTGTGGGTTTTCCTGTTACATGTCAGTAAACCTCAACCTAACTAATGCATTGACTTAATAGCAACAATTTAAAAACCACAGGTCACTAGGGAAAAACTTGTTCTCCCTGCCCTGGTAAAAGTTGCCTACATAATTCATGGAAATCAATATTGCAACAAATTAAAATGCATTTTATTGTCAGCAAATTCTTTGGAAGGCAAGTTGTAGATATTGCTACAGAGTTGAAGAAGCAGAATAAAATAGTTGCTTTATAAGAGTTGGATGAAGTTATTTCTAACATGTTATGCTTATAAAATTTGCTGGATAATTTCTTAATGAATTAAATAACTGCTTTTTGTAAGTTAACTATTAAAATTTTGTATGAACATATACTTTCTGGAAATGCATGTATGCCTTGTTTACCAAAACCATAAATCCTCTGTTGTATTTAGGTTGCTAATTTCAGTATTAATTATCAGGAATGCCATATTTTAAACAAGACTCATAACAATACTAAAATACTAAAGTTCTGTAATGCTAGTGCTTATCTTGCTAAGATTTCAAAGATTATCTTGATTTCAGATATGGAAACCTAGGCACAGAGGAGTTACAATGTTTTCCTTTTGCAGTGCCCGTATTCTCTTACCTCGAATCATTTTATCCTTCTCCTTTCTTCAACTTTTCCCTTCTGTCTCCTGCGAATTTTTATTCTCTTTGGCCTTCATCTCTGCATTCAAAGGCATTGCATGTGTACTGGTGTCACCTCTAGTCCAAACAGTGGACTAAAATAATTAACTCTTTCCTTTAGTTAATTACAGTTTTATATCTGCTGCAGTGTTTGTAGAAAATTGAGATCTTTACTTTAATAATAGCAATAATAATCATACTTGATGGAGATGAGAGGGAGGTTAATTTAAACATACTTTTATTTCTAGGTAATTGTTAGGAGTTGGAGTATCCATACGTACTTACGGATACTATAATCAAACCTAGAGACAGAGTGAGATTGGAAAGATGATTTTTTTCTTTAAAGACTTCAAATTCTAGAATAAGGGACCACTGTATAAAGAAAAAGAAAAGAAAGCAAAACAACGATGTGATCAGACCTTCCTGGTGTAGTTAATCTCAATTCAGATTCTGGCTCTGTTTTTGTTTTCCTCTTATGACCTTGAGTAGAAAATGTATTAGAATACAGTATCAGAGAGGTGGAAGTGATGAACTATTTGCAGGAGTCAGGAAAGACTTCAAGTGGAGGATTGTCTTGAAATTGGCTTCAAGGGGAACAGGCATTTGCTGAGTAAACAGAGTGGAGTTAAGGACATTCCAGATCTGGAAATTTAAATCGGCACATTATACAGTAGTTTACATCTCTCTAGGAGTACTTTTTTTCTGGCAGATTTGTGCCTATCTTTTTGGACTTAGCTTAGACTTTTATCTCTACTGCAGATCCTTCTCTGACTTTTGAGGCACTTAAGCAATTCCATTTTTGTGTTCTATTAGTGCCTTCTATATACATCAATCTCGCAACACCCTCAGGAGTCACATTCTTGAAATGTAATATTGTTTGCAAAACTGCATGGCAAAACTTCAGTTGGCAAAGTCAAGGTCAAGGTCAACAAAGGGTAGGGAGAAGAAAAAACAATGCATTAAATGTGTATATTTGTATATAAGTATATAAAGAAAAGTTCTATAATGTAGCCATTTCCAAAACAAACGAGGTTCATCTGGTGCTTATTTGTACCAGTATAATAAAAATAATAGAGTAGCCTGGCGGGCTACAGTCTATGGGTCACAAATAGTTGGACACGACTTGGGGACTAAAAACCATTTCTGTTAGCTATGCTGCTAGATTGTTGACTGATTTAATAACACGTCTTGATGGGGAGTGAAGAAACACAGCTACGTTAAATGTATGTATCAGTTATGAGTTATATGTTGATTTCAGAAATGTTAAAATGTGAAAAATATTCCTTAGAATAAAAGAAATGCAGTGTTCTCCTTTAGTACAAGAACTCGATGACGTAGGCATTCCTGTCACCATTCAGGACTTGGGAAAAGTGAAACTTTGTGTATTTGTAGCTGAGAACTTTGGGCAATGTGGAGCAGGACGTTTTGGTAATAGAAACATGAACAAAGCAATATGTTCATTCCATGTAAGTTGATCTGATTAAATAGACCATTGTTATCTTACTCTTGGAGTAGTTGTCCGTGGTTCTATTGTGAAACAACAGGATTGGTCAGAGAGGACAGCTTGTTCAGTGATCAAGTGTGTTATTTGTGGATGCTGCTTCTTGCTCCATCTTGTACCTGCTTCTTTTAGGACTTTTATAACCAAACTATTATATCTGACTCTCTGTGTTTAGATTTATAAGTTACTGTGTAAATACTATTTGAGTCAAACCAGTCTTGGTATCCTGCTGGTGCTAAATCACTTCAGTCGTGTCCGACTCTGTGCAGCCCCATGGCAGCCCACCAGGCTCCCCCATCCCTGGGATTCTCAGGCAAGAACACTGGAGTGGGTTGCCATTTTCTTCTCCAATGCATGAAAGTGAAAAGTGAAAGTGAAGTCACTCAGTCGTGACCGACTTTTAGCGATTCCATGGACTGCAGCCTACCAGGCTCCTCCGTCCGTGGATTTTCCAGGCAAGAGTACTGGAGTGGGGTGCCATTGCCTTCTCCGCTTGGTATCCTGGTTTTCTGTAAAGAGCTTGACTTTTGGAATAAGACTGATCTGAATTCAAATTCTGGCTTTGTGACCTTGAAGCAAGTAGTTCATCTCTCTGACCCTCTGTTTCTCTTTCTCGTTCTTTGAGTCTATGTGTCTATCAAAGTCTAGGTCTATGTATCCCACTGTATGTACTTTATATATGTATATTCATATATAATATATCTGAAAAGATTTTTTTTGAAAAGATGTTATTTTCTCTTGTATTCTTCTTGTGTGGAAACTATGGATGTGAATTATATATATGACAGATCATTGTATTATTAAATTTCTCCTACTGCACAGTATGTTCATTTATCACATTGGTGTTCAAAGTGTGGTGGTCATCCCTGGTGGTTCAGTGNGCTTGGTATCCTGGTTTTCTGTAAAGAGCTTGACTTTTGGAATAAGACTGATCTGAATTCAAATTCTGGCTTTGTGACCTTGAAGCAAGTAGTTCATCTCTCTGACCCTCTGTTTCTCTTTCTCGTTCTTTGAGTCTATGTGTCTATCAAAGTCTAGGTCTATGTATCCCACTGTATGTACTTTATATATGTATATTCATATATAATATATCTGAAAAGATTTTTTTTGAAAAGATGTTATTTTCTCTTGTATTCTTCTTGTGTGGAAACTATGGATGTGAATTATATATATGACAGATCATTGTATTATTAAATTTCTCCTACTGCACAGTATGTTCATTTATCACATTGGTGTTCAAAGTGTGGTGGTCATCCCTGGTGGTTCAGTGGTAAACAATCTCCCTGCCACTGCAGAAGACTCAGATTCTATCCCAGGAAGATCCCCTGAAGAAGGAAATGGCAACTCACTCCAGTGTTCTTGCCTGGAAAATCCCATAGACAAAGGAGCCTGGTAGACTACAGGCCATGGGGTAGCAGAGTTGGACACGGCTTAGCAATAAACAAAAACAATTCAAAATGTGGGCCACAGATCAGGTTTACATATTTGTGAAAATGTTTGTGATCTAAAATGAGATACAGAGCTTGTGACAGAATATACATGATTTTGTCAGTAAGCACACTGTTGATTTCAAATGCTTCCCCCCCCGTAATAACTTTTTAATTTTTTTTTAAAGACTTTCTTGATGAGGGAAGCAGTGTGTAAATGCATGTTTGATTCAGTTGACTTCTCATTGGCTTGTACTCTGAATAGCTTGAATTAAAGGTACTTTTCCAGTGAACAAAACTTAGTTTTGTGTTATTTTTTGTTTGTGGTGGTATAAAGGTTCACTGCTGTTAGTGAAAAGGTACTGATTTTGGACTTGGATCCTAATCTTGTCTTTGTTACTAATTAGTTGGGAACGTTGTTTACATGTTATAGATCTTATTTTGCTTGACTGAAAATGAGGATTAGGTTAGATGATAACATGTGGGCCTTTCAAGGTTTAACATGCTATTACTATGTGATTTTAAATAGTACTTTTTTTCTTTTTCTTTTTAAGAGCCAGAACATAGAATTGTTTATTACAATTGAAGATAAGATGCAGTAGGATAGAAACATACTGTAAGAAGCTTGTTTTTGAAATAGACATTTTTATTAAACTTTAGTCAACCATATGCCAGGAAGTTGGTTCTAAAGATAGAATGGTTAATGAAACTGGTTTTTGTTTATAAGTAGTAATCTCCCAGGGGAGATAGGTAAACAGAACAAGGTTGACCCTTGAACAGTGTGAGGATTAAGGGTGTACAAATGCCAAGTACTCAAAACTTGCATGTAATTTTATAGTTAGTCCTCCATGCCCATAGTTACACATCTGGGAATTCGGCCAACTGCAGATCCTGTAATTCTGTATAGTATTTATTGAAAAATACCCACATTGAATTAGACCTGCATAGTTTAAACTCATACAGTTCAAGAATCAACTGTATATATACATGTAAACATACAAATGGAGTAGGTGATGTGTTAGTGATATGAACCAAAAATGTTGAAAGAGGAGGTCGTGAGAAACTATCTAGGAGTAGGTAAGCTTTTTCTATAAAGATGCAACTATGTTAGGCTTTGTAGGCCATATGGTGTCTATCACAACTACTCAATTCTGTAGTTGTAATAGGAATGCAGTCATAACCAGTATTTAAATGAAAATACATAATTTTCCAACACTAATTTTCTTGCAGACTTTAGTGCAGTTCTGACACAACCTGGAGTTAACACAAACCCCAAGTTAAGGGCTTAGTCCCATAAGAATGCCTCCATTTCAGATGCCAGCTGCAAATGGGGTTACCTGAATTTGGCCTGGCTGACAGTAGTCCCTTAGTGTCACTAATTTGCTAGAATGACTTACAGAACCCAGGAGAGCACCATACTGGCAGTTTTACTGTAAAGGATACAAATCAGAAACAGCCAGATGGAAGAGATTTAGGACAAGGTATTGGAGTGGGCACACAGAGCTTCCATGCCCTTTCTGTACCCAGAAACACATCAGTGCATTGACTAACCCAGAAAGTCCCTGAACCTCATTGTTCAAGAGTTTGTATGGAGTCTTCATTGTGTAGGATGGTTAATTTAATGATGGCCACATGACAGAATTCAGTCTCTAACCCTCTAATCACATGCTTGGTCTTTCATGGGACATCCCCTCTCTTGAAACTATCTAAAGGCTCACCTTGAGTCACTTGTTAGTGTAACTTTAGGTATGATCGAAAGAAGCTAATCATGAATAGAAAAATAAATTCCTATCACTCAATGAAATTTCAAGGATTTTCAAAACTCTCTGAGGGCAAAGATCAAATATATAAGTTTTAAATTATGCTATAGGCAGGTTTAACCAATATGTAAATGAATGGGCATGACTTTATTTACAGTAAGACAGCAAGCTGAAATTTATGTTTAGAAGTAGTTTGAAGACCCTTGCTCTAGAAAAACAGGAAGGCTTCTTCAAGAAGATGACATTTAAACTGCGTCTTTTATTTCTTTACAAGTTTTTATTGGTGTTATACTATTTTATAGAATTTTAGAATGATACGTTACAACCCTAGTGATGTAATTTTAGGGAAAATTTGTATAATTCAGTGGTACTACCTACAGAGAGACCTTTTTAAGGTGCTTGGTGAGTGAACAAGGAAATTTCCCACTTATGTACATTGATTACTAATATGTTTTAATAATTGAGAAAATTCTTCTCAGATGTTTAATTCCTTTTAGCTACTATGAGTAAGTAGGCTTGAATAGTACCTGCTGGGTAACAGCTGATACGTGTTGTTCTGTTGATTAACCATGATTTTTATTGGATTCCTTGATTAGTGATATTTTGTGTAGTCTTTTGCTATTGGAATGCTGTTTTCTTTCTGTTGTTTTTATTTTGAATCCCACCCTTTTGGTTTTTCTTTTTTTTTTAGTGAAAGGAACTAGAGCCTTGGGTTTGAGTTTTATACCTTTGACTAAGGGAGCCTATGCAAGTTCCACATTATGAGAGCTATCTAGTGAGACAATAGAAATCACACTTATTACTGTGTATTGCAGATCAAAACATCGACTTTTGTATTGAAGACTTTTGGTTTCTCCCTTCTTTTTTATTCCTGTTTGCCAGAGTATGAATTGTTTCCTCTCCTTTCACAATGGAATGAATAATCATGCTGACAACAGTGTTTCAACTTCTCTTAATTATTTTGTTTATGTCTTAGTATATATGAAGTTTCAAATTTTCATGAAGATGAACATTTGGAAAGGCCTCTGGTTAGAGGAAAATTGGGTGAAAACCAGAGCTATTATAATAGGGATGGTATGGTTCCAGTTGGCTTTCATTCATGTGTTTAGGTGATACAACTATTAGCTTAGGGTAAGGAGTGGAAAGAATTACCTTCATGAAGTCATGCAGAAATGTTGATGAAAATGAAGGTGATGGAAATTTATGTAATATTTTAGAACTAAAATAAAAGCAAAATTCAGAAGAATCAAAGGGAAGCTCATTTGTTTTCTTTGTCAGTAGCCACAGATGAGTTAGTAGCATCATTGTTAAACATAACAAGGCATAAAAAGTTACTTATGTTTGTGTTACATAAACATAAAAAGTTACTTAAAAGTATTTGTATCTATGGGTTTCCTTGGTGACTCATTGGTAAAGAATCTGCCTGCCAATGCAGGAGTCGCAGGTTCCATCACTGGGTTTGAAAGGTCCCCTGGAAAGGGAAATGGCAACCCACTCCAGTATTCTTGCCTGGGAAATCCCATGGAGAGAGAGGCCTAGCAGGCTGCAGTCCATGGGGTCACAAAAGAGTTGGACACGACTTAGTGATTAAACAACAACAATTTATATGTATGGGTCAACAGCAATATTCCATCAATCCGTAACACATGAATAGCTTATTCACCTGCTGCTTCAGTTGAAGTATTTTTTTTAAGTTGACTTACCTATTAAATATTGTTGGTACTGAAGTAGGCTCATATGGAGAAAATGATAGAATAATGATAATTTTTATCCAGTGGTCTGTGCAGGAGGCTAAACTTAATAATCTTCACAGTACATTGTGAGACAAAGTCCTCTTGTCTACAGTCCACATGTGAGAAAATAAGATTCTGCAGGTAAAGTTGATTGCCTGATACTCAATCTTTTAAAAGTCTGTTTCTTCCTAGTAGACACAAATTTCCTTAGTTTTATAAGAGAAATTTAAAAATTATAAACTTTCTGAGATGAGGTAAATGTTTGAGGCTTGTTTGAGGAGTTAGCCTCAGGGAAAGTGGTGTAAAGAAGAGATATGCAAATGATGTCAACATTAAAGTGAGGCCTGAGCTTGGAAGACATTGAATATTAGGTCACAACATGGAGAGTGACCTGAGTCATAAAGCTAATCTTTTTATTCATTGAGGCCTGTTGCAAACTATCCCATGTTGCTTTCTCTTCTGGAAAATAAAATTCAGATTTTTGAGGCTTTGTGGTTGTGGTATTTTCCTCTAGAGGTCTTATCTAGTACTACTCTGCTTCTTGACTCCTCTTCTACTTGTTTGCATGCCTGTGTTTGTGGATTAAGTGTGTATATCAGTGAATGTAGGTTGTACAACATTATCTTTAACAGAATAGATGCTATCATTAATCAATCCTTTTAAAAATTCTAATCTGTCTTGAAGATTGGAGTTATTTTCCTTTCTAGATTAAGATTCACAAGGTTCAGGATTTTTTGATTCATATTTCCTGTGCTTGTCAAAAACTAGAGATTTAGTCACTGTGGAAGGAGAGAGGGCAGTAGAAGGATACACATATAATGTAAAGTTGTTCTTTAGTCAGTGTTCTTATCTGTGCTTGGGCATATTCTAAGCAATGGTGATCAAAAAGTAACACTAGGTTAGAGAAATATTTAGAAAGACTATGGATTGGTTATATTTGTTAATGATAAGATTTATTGCTGGTTCACTAGCCTCTGATAATCAGTCTTTACTGATGGAATTGGAAACTTTTTACAGTGAACACACATACACCCAGCATATCGATTGTACATTTAACATTTTACTAAACTTCTTTAATACGTGTTTTCAGGAAAATGGGGAGGGAAGATGGACGGACTGTGCTTTCAGAGACCACTTTTAATGTAAAGATAAAAGAGTGATGTGAAACAGAGCCAGGTCTGGTTGGAAATCTTAAAACCATCCTTAACTTCTCCTATCCTTCCTTCTATTATGTCTGCGATTTCTGCAACTTTGATAATTGGGTTACTGCCCCTCTGATGTGCTGATTTACAGAATTCCAATATGAATTGGCCAGTTTCCTCTGTGTTCTACAAATACTTTAGCCCTGTAATGACCCAGAAACTGGGAGGAGTGAGAGCTAGAACATAAATGTGATAATCGCTCAGTTGTGTCTGACTCTTTGAAACCCATTGACTATAACCTCCCAGGCTCCTCTGTCCATGGAATTCTGATACTGGTCCTGAAATCTGTCAGCTTTTCAAACAGCTGGGATGGCAGATAAAGATTGTAACCCATAGATCACAGTGATAAGCTTCCAGTAAGAATTAATTTTTGTTTGTGAATCAATCAGTCAACAGTGTTAAGGTCTGTGATCAGCTAGTTTATTTTAATGCAACTGTTTGCATCAGGGATTGTTTTATTTGTACATAACTTTCAGCAGAGGCTTGCTAGTACCTTTTACTTTTGCTGACAGTTCTCAGTTCATCTTAAGGGCTAGATTAACTGTCTATGTTAGCAGTTATTGGTCTCCTCAGAAAATTGTCACTGAGAGCTGAGGAAATTGTAATCTTCCATTTGGGGAAAGTCGACTCGATTTTGAAATCCAGAGTCCCTTAATGAGAAGAAAAGGAGCTAAATGAAATAAATCTTTAAGTATTAACCTTCTGACTTGATAAAGAGGTATTTGAAAGAGGAATAGTATCCTTCAGTGCTTACCCATTGCACTTAAAGCTGGAAATTCTCAGTATGACTTAAGCCCCGACATGGTCCAATAACCCCTCAGTATCATCTCCTCCTCCTCTTCCATTCTTTACTCCTTCCTCGTTGTCCTTGCTTTCTGCATGCCAGCCACACTGGTCATCTTTTGTTAGAGGTTCTTTCTATTCTAAGACTTTGATAAATCCTAATATATCTGCCTGATATTCTTTTCCTCGTTTCTTTCATTTTCCCATCCTTACTTTCTCCACTCCCAGTGATCTCAGCTAAATTTTTAAAGTTAATTCATAGTCTACCAGATAAACTTACAGGTAGTAATCTGCTTCAAGGCTAAAATTTAAGCTCTCTGACACCAAGAGTTTTTTATGTTCGTTACTGTATTTTGAGCACCTAATATAACCCCTTACATATAGCCCCTTGCTCAATTAAACATGTGAATTAATGATGCTGAATAAATAAATCCAAGGATGAATTATCTTCCCTGGTGGCCCAGAGGTTAAAGTGTCTGCCTCCAATGTGGGAGACCTAGGTTCGATCCCTGGGTCGGGAAGATACCCTGGAGAAGGAAATGGTAACCCACTCCAGTATCCTTGTCTAGAGAATCCCATGGACGGAGAAGCCTGGTAGGCTACAGTCCACAGGGTTGCAAAGAGAAGGACACGACTAAGCGACTTCACTTACTTACTTAAGGATAAATTGATTATTTGGAATTCTACGTAGCTGATTTTCAAGGAGAATTAAATTTTTGAAGATTAGGGTGAGAAACTTATTCCTGCCTGTTTTATTATCAGGGTGAGGAGGTAAATCTCTGAAACTAAATGACCAAGATATATGAGAACTGCTTTTAGAGATTTATTGTCATATTGCTTGAGTATGATCCCTACAATATTACAATATTATGAGTAGTGCCTATCAATAACAATAGAATGGGAAAGACTAGAGATTTCTGCAACAAAATTAGAGATACCAAGGAAACATTTAATGCAAAGATGGGCTCAGTAAAGGACAGAAATGGTATGGACCTAACAGACTCAGAAGATATTCAGAAGAGGTGGAAAGAATACACAGAAGAATTGTACAAAAAAGATCTTCACGACCCAGATAATCACGATGGTGTGATCACTGACCTAGAGTCAGACATCCTGGAATGTGAAGTCAAGTGGGCCTTAGGAAGCATCACTATGAACAAAGCTAGTGGAGGTGACGGAATTCCAGTTGAGCTGTTTCAATCCTAAAAGATGATGCTGTGAAAGTGCTGCACTCAATATGCCAGCAAATTTGGAAAACTCAGCAGTGGCCACAGGACTGGAAAAGGTCAGTTTTCATTCTAATGTCAAAGAAAGGCAATGCCGAAGAATGCTCAAACTACTGCACAATTGCACTTATCTCACATGCTAGTAAAGTAATACTCAAAATTATCCAAGCCAGGCTTCAACAGTAGGTGAACTGTGAACTTCCAGATGTTCAAGCTGGTTTTAGAAAAGGCAGAGGAACCAGAGATCAAATTGCCAACATCCACTGGATCATGGAAAAAGCAAGAAAGTTCCAGAAAAACATCTACTTCTGCTTTATTGACTATGCCAAAGCCTTTGACTGTGTGGATCACAATCAACTGTGGAAAATTCTGAGAGAGATGGAAATACCAGACCACCTGACCTGCCTCTTGAGAAATCTGTATGCAGGTCAGGAAGCAACAGTTAGAACTGGACATGGAACAACAGACCGG
>SJYA01001803.1:1016963-1144030 GCA_006410615.1 Neotragus moschatus
TAATACTCAAAATTATCCAAGCCAGGCTTCAACAGTAGGTGAACTGTGAACTTCCAGATGTTCAAGCTGGTTTTAGAAAAGGCAGAGGAACCAGAGATCAAATTGCCAACATCCACTGGATCATGGAAAAAGCAAGAAAGTTCCAGAAAAACATCTACTTCTGCTTTATTGACTATGCCAAAGCCTTTGACTGTGTGGATCACAATCAACTGTGGAAAATTCTGAGAGAGATGGAAATACCAGACCACCTGACCTGCCTCTTGAGAAATCTGTATGCAGGTCAGGAAGCAACAGTTAGAACTGGACATGGAACAACAGACCGGTTCCAAATCAGAAAAGAAGTACATCAAGGCTGTATATTGTCACCCTGCTTATGTAACTTATATGCAGGGTAAATCATGAGAAACGCGGGGCTGGATGAAGCACAACCTGGAATCAAGATTGCTGGGAAAAATATCAATAACCTCAGATATGCAGATGACACCACCCTTATGGTAGAAAGTGAACTAAAGAGCCACTTGATGAAAGTGGATGAAAGTGATGAAAGAGGAGACTGAAAAAGCTGGCTTAAAGCTCAACATTCAGAAATTTAAGATCACTTCATGGCAAATAGATGAGGGAACAGTGGAAACAATGCCTGACTTTATTTTGGGGGGCTCCAAAATCACTGCAGATGGTGACTGCAGCCGTGAAATTAAAAGATGCTTACTCCTTGGAAGGAAAGTTATGACGAACCTAGACAGCATATTAAAAAGCAAGAGACATTACTTTGCCAACAAAGGTCTGTCTAGTCAAGGCTATGGTTTTTCCATAGAGAGTTGGAAAGACACCCTATGTAAGAGTTGGACTATATAGAAAGCTGAGTGCCAAAGAATTGATGTTTTTGAACTGTGGTGTTAGAGAAGACTCTCGAGCATTCCTTGGACTGCAAGGAGATCAGTCCTGAGTGTTCTTTGGAAGGACTGATGTTGAAGCTGAAACTCCAATACTTTGGCCACCTGATACAAAGAGCTGACTCATTTGAAAAGATCCTGATGCTAGGAAAGATTGAAGGTGGGAGGAGAAGAGGATGACAGAGGATGAGATGGTTGGATGGCATCACCAACTCAATGGACATGAGTCTGGGTAAACTCCAGGAGTTGGTGATGGACAGGGAGGCCTGTCGTGCTGTGGTTCATGGGGTGGCAAAGAGTCGGACATGACTGAGCGACTGAACTGAGCTGAACTGAAGTAGTGATCAAGCTCCTGTTCTTATTACGTAAATGGTGTCCAGTACACACTCGGAAGTACAGTGAATAACATTATGTCTGACTTTCACTCAGTTTATAAAAAAATATTTGTAAATAAGAGATGGTAATTTTTTCTGTATTCTTTATTATAGTTTAACAAATTTAGCTGTTTTAATTGTTTTTAGCTGTTTGAACCCAGTTTTGATAATGACTTTTTTTGAAAATTTATGTAGAAACAAGCATAAGGTCACATAGTTTAAGTTATGAAAATAGGTTGAATGTTGGATGGCTTATGTTAAATAATTGAGAGGATGCCTATATTAAATTTCAATGACATGAAAGGGGTTTGTACTAATCACTTATTATCTACTTTAGTGAAGGGATGAGAAAAAAATACATCTTTCAACAGGGGAAATTTATTTCAGATGAAGCACATTTTGATGATTAAGGGTGAAATCAGCATAGAAAGAATATTCTAGGAAAGTTAGGGTGTTGACAATCCATTTTTGAAGATCTTTTAAAAAGAAAGTAGGAAAATATTAGTTTAAAATATTTCATTGAATAAAGACAGCTGGCTTGGGTAAGACCTCTCAGCTATTTCCAGTTGTGGTTGCCTAGTTTCATTTAAAGCACTTGCTAGTCTCAGTGGGTCATACAGAATTAGTTGTTCAGTCACTAAGTCATGTCCGATTCCTTGTGACCTCATGGACTGCCCATGTGGACTTCCTGTTCCTTCACTGTCTTCCAGGGTTTGCTCACATTTATGTCCATTGAGTCAGTGATAATCTAACCATGTCTATAAATATAGATAAATACATATTTTTAGTTTAAGGTCCCTGAGAGCAAATGTGTGCATGTGTCGGCAGTGGCAGCTCACTTGGGTACTCTGGCTGGAAACTCCCACGGACGGAGGAACCTGGTGGGCTGCAGGCCATGGGATCACTAAGAGTCGGATGCTACTGAGCGATTTAGCAGCAGTAGCAGAAGTCTGTCTGCAGTGCATGAGTATTGCACTTTTTCTTTCCCCCCCTCTTTTTTTTTTTTAATGGTGCCTTACCTAATGGGCTAACTTAAAAAAAATGTTGGAGTATATTTATTCTACAATATTATATTAGTTTCTGCTATACAGTATAGTTAGTCAGCTATATGTATACATATCTCCCCTCTTTATGGATATCTTTCCCATTTAGGTAACCACAGAGCATTGAGCAGATTTCTCTGTGCTATATAGTAGATTCTCATTAGTTATCTGCTTTATATATGGTAGTGTGTATATGTTAGTCATAATGGACTTCTGAAAATGAGATACACTTTTTAAAAGAGTTGATCTTGCTTGAAATTTGAGATAAAACATCTCATGTTGTCTGAAGTGTTCAAACTCTTCTCCATGGTTCATATTCTGTCTAGAAAATCATAGTAGCAGAGAGGAACCAATGCCTATGAAACTTCTGTCCCAAAAAGGAGACTTTTACCAGATTTTGTAATTAGGAATTGTTTGGGGTCAGAGACTAATGAAGTTTCAATATTTTTTAATTAAACATTTTATAATTTAAAAAAAAGTTCCCTCAGTGAAAATTTCAAGGTATTAGGAAGTAACAGCCATCCACAATATCCTTGAGAGTCAATATTTATAATTAGCAATAGTTCTTTCTAGGTTTTTTTGTTTTTGTTTGCTTGTTTTTTCTTTTTCTGTGTTGGATATGCATTGTTGTTGTACAGTTGCTCATTCGTGCCCAACTCTTTGCGACTGTATGGACTGCAGCATCCTAGGTTTCCCTGTCCTTAATTATCTCCTGGAGTTTGCTCAAACTCATGTCCATTGAGTCAGTGACCCCATCCAACCATCTTATCCTCTCTCATCCCTTTCTCCTCAGACAGAGGAAAGCATCAAAGTCTTTTCCTGTGAGTTGGCTCTTCTCATCAGGTGGCCAAAGTATCAGAGCTTTAGCTTCAGCACCAGTCCTTCCAATGAATATTCAGGGTTGATTTTCTTTAGGATTGACTGAATAAAATCACCATATTCCCTTTGCCCCAAATATAATTTCTAGATGAGACTGCAATGGCAACAACAAAATAAAAATTATGAATTCACTCTCTCTAATGGATAGGGATTGGACAGAATAAAAGACAGCCTCTACCGTGTCGGTACACATTTGGAATGTTACAGTGATGATGGTACTGTGAGTTAAAACACTACTCACCTACCCCCTCAAAGGCTGTATATCTTTACCCTGCTTATATAACTTATATGCAGAGTACATCATGTGAAATGCCGGACTGGATGAAGCACCAGCTGGAATCAAGATTGCCAGGAGAAATATCAAAAACCTCAGATATGCAGATGACACTACCCTTATGGCAGAAAGTGAAGAAGAACTAAAGAACTTCTTGATGAAGGTGAAAGAGGAGAGTGAAAAAGCTCGTTTAAAACTCAACATTCAGAAAATGAAGATCATGGCATCCAGTCCCATCACTTCATGGCAAATAGATGGGGAAACAATGGAAACAGTGAGAAACTTTTTTTTCTTGGGGTCTAAAATCACTGCAGATGGTGACTGCAGCCATAAAATTAAAAGACGGTTGCTCCTTGGAAGAAAGTATGACCAACCATATTAAAAAGCAGAGACATTACTCTGTGGACAAAGGTCTGTCTAGTCAGCGCTATGTTTTTTCCAGTAGTCATGTATAGATGTGAGAGTTGGACCATAAAGAAAGCTGAGTGCTGAAGAATTGATGCTTTTGAACTGTGGTTTTGGAGAAGTCTCTTAAGAGTCCCTTGGGCTGCAAGGAGATCAAACCAGTTAATCCTAAGGAAGTCAGTCCTGAATATTCATTGGAAGGACTGATGCTGAAGCTGAAGCACTAATATTTTGGCCACCCCAATATGAAGAGCTGACTCATTGGAAAAAACCCTGATGCTGGCCAAGTTTGAAGGCAGGAAGAGAAGGGGACGACAGGATGAGATGGTCGGATGGCATCACTGACTTGATGGGCATGAGTTTGAGCAAGCTCTGGGAGTTGGTGATGGACAGGGAAGCCTGGCATGCTGCAGTCTATAGGGTTGCAAAGAGTCGGACTTGACTGAGCCACTGAACTGGACCCCCTCAAAAAAAAAAAAAAAAGATAGGCTGGGAATCTTAGCCATAATATGGCCTTATTTAGAGATAGAATCAAGTTAAAATGCCATCTTTAGGGTGGACCCTAGTCCTACATAATTGATGTCCTTATAAAAAGGGGAAATTTGGACTCAGAGACAGATATGCATAGAGGGAAGATGGTAAGAAGAGACACGAGGAAGATAATATGAAGATAGTCATCTGTATGCCATGCTGCTGCTAAGTCGCTTCAGTCGCGTCTGTCTCTGTGCGAACCCATAGACGGCAGCCCACCAGGCTGCCCCATCCGTGGGATTCTCCAGGCAAGAACACTGGAGTGGGTTACCATTTCCTTCTCGAATGTATGAAAGTGAAAAGTGAAAGTGAAGTCGCTCAGTCTTGTCTGACTCTTCGAGACCCCATGGACTGCAGCCCACCAGGCTCCTCCATCCATGGGATTTTCCAGGCAAGAGTACTGGAGTGGGGTGCCATCACCTTCTCTCTGTATGCCATGTCCTGGAACAAATATTTCCTTCACAGACTGCAGAAGGAAACAGTTCTGCTGACACCTTAGTCTTGGACTCCTAGCCTATGGACTATGAGAGGATAGATGTGTTATTTAAGGCACCTAGTTTGTGTTACTTTGTTAACACAGCCTTAGCAAACTAATACAACATGGTATCAAAGTGAATTAAAGCAACTTTGTGATTACTTTATGTCTTGATGTTTAAAGTTTTCTTAGATTTGTTTTATGCCTGTGTTATGTATACCCAAGTAAATTGTAAAATTTATGAGATCTGATTTATACTTTCCTGTCTTTTCCTTCCCTATAGGGATGTAAATGATGTTTGTAAGATGCAAATAGGCATGCTGTTGATGAAAAAAATTCACGTTATGCAAAAATACTATGTACAGTATAGAAATAGGGAGAAGCTATTCAATTTTAGATGTTTTTCTTTTAGCTGAATGGTTATTTTATATTCTTGAAGTCTACATATATTTGTGTGTGTGTGTTTATATATAGACTCCCAAGAATATATCTGTACATGAAATTTGTGTGTTTTGATTATATCATGAGAATTTTTATTTTAAAATCAGGCTTAACAGTTTACAGGGAAATTGGATAAACAGGAAACAAGATGGCTCATTGTTCTATCCCTGAAATACTACAACTGCTAAAGTTTTTGTTATTTTTCTTTTAGATTTTAACCTAATACAGAGAACATGTTTATTTGTATAATTATAATTGTGTGTTTGTGTATATATAGTTACATCTTTTTTAGCTTACATTATGAATGTTTATTTCTTATATAGTCTGTCAAATTTAGAATGGATATGTAATATTTAACTGTACATATAATACATATACATGACTTTTCTGTTTTGTGGTATTTAAAATTGTTTCCACTTGTTGAGTATGAAAGATATGCTACAGAGAATGTTTTTGTGCATGAATATGTTTCCATCATTAGGATTATTTTTTTGAAGCTTGACTTCTTGGTCAAAGTAATGGAATACTTTTTTTTAAGTAATGGAATGTTTTTTTAAACTCTAGATGCATACTGAAATTGGCTTTACAAAAGGATTGTACAATTTTCAAAGCAATTATTTCTTATATATTCTAATTTGGAGCCAAACTTGCAATACTTATTGAAATTTATTTTTATATGTATAATTTTTAATTATTATTTTCAGCTACATTTCCCATATTTTTGTTCTTAATTTTTTCGTCTCTTGATTTTGGAGAAAATCCATCCTTTACTGTTTTAGATGAGAAAAAGGATTTCATTACAATTCCTATAAGTCTTGATCACCAGATACCATGTAGATGCGTTGGCATAGTGAGAGACCTTGTGCAACAGGAAATTCAGCTGAAATGTGTGAAATGATAAGTTTGCTTCTTGGCACATTTCTGGAAGTTCACATTACCATATCTGAGGTTTTGGTGCATTTAAGTAGATTTTTAGATTGGCTCTGTTACCCAGAGTTTCTGACATGGTGGGTAGTATGCACAAATGATGTTTTTATTTGAGTAGTTAATAGTTTAATGGTTACAAAGAAGAATTATTATACGTTCAAATGGAATTTCAGTCAGTAGCTAGAGATAAATGCACACACCTAGAGATAGGGACTTTTGAGAGCTTGTTAGGTGTTAGGGACCCCAGCTTTATGTTTTCTTTGCCCCTGATCTTCTGACAAGGAGAGTATAATTAAGTGAGGAAACCAAAGCAGAATCTCTTTTCTAGAACTAGTTAAACCCAAAGAAGATTAGAAATTAAAAGTTTACTTTCTCTCCCTTTTGAATATCTGGATTAGAACACACACAAAAAAGATAATCTTACCTGCCTGTGGGACCTGGGTCCTGCTACCCTGCTAGCTGTGACTGATTTAGCTCTGCACCTGAGCTTTTGTTACCTATACTGTTGGAGTCTGGAAAAGCAGGGATTCAACCATAGATAAATTGAGTTGCCCAAGATCACATTATTAACTTGAGATGATGTGAGAACTGAGATCCACATCTTATGTGTACTGCTAACTGTATAGTGCTTCGGCTGTGTAACATCGTCTGAAATGTTAAAATGAAGTGCAAACACATAGTTAATTTACAAAGTGTGATTATTGCTAGAGGACCTACAAAATAACTCGCCACTTAGAGAAATATTCTTGAATATTTAGATTAATCTTGACTTTATATAAATATAAAATTATATAAAATTAAAAATTGGCATGGCTTTTATTCTTTGTTTTATTTTGATCTTCATCCCAGGTTATTAACTTGCCACACTCTGTTGGTCTGTTGAAGTTTTAGCAATATTGCATACTCAGTGGCTCAGTTGTGCCTGACTGTTTGCGACCCCGTGGACTATATCCTCCTTGTCCATGGAATTTTTCAGGCAAGAATACTGGGGCAGGTTGCCATTTCCTCCTCCAGGGGATCCTCCTGACCCAGTGATCGAATTTGCGTCTCCTGCATCTCCTACGAGTCTTCCCTGGTGGCTCAGATGGTAAAGCTTCTCCCTGCAATGCGGGAGACCTGGGTTCGATCCCTGGGTTGGGAAGATCTCCTGGAGAAGAAGATGGCAACCCACTCCAGTACTCTTGCCTGGAAAATCCCACGGACGGAGGACTCCTACATTGGCTGGCTGATTCTTTACCCCTGTGCGTCCAGGGATGCCCTTATCAATATTAGACTTCGGTAAATATTTGTGAAATGAATACTGATACCTGAAATAGTAGTCAGAGAAGTTGGGCCTTTAAAATAATTATATGTATATATAATCTTGATCATGATGGGATTTATACTGAACTGAAAATTAACTTGGTTTTAGAAGTGATCTGTTAAAGAATTCTTTTGCTTTTGCTCTTTTGAGTTATCAGAAAACTGTTGTCTTTAATTTATAAATAAGGAAATATCAAGAAATTATGTGAATGGAAGATAGGGCACATTGGAAAATCATGCTTTTGGATATGACTTGTGTGTTTAACAGATTTGGTGTTGGAAAAGGTCAATCTTAAGTGTGTATTTTTGTGTTCTCTGATTATAATAGTGTATATTTTCATTGTAGATCATTTTGAAAATATATGTGAAGAAGAAATTAAAAATTAATGGGGAGAATGGATGCATGTATATGTATGGCTGAGTCCCTTTGCTCTCCACCTGAAACTATCACATCATGGTTATTCAGCTATACTCCAATATAAAATAAAAAGTTAAAAAGTTAAACAAAACATAAAACAAGTGAAAAATTCCTACTGTGAAGAAATCCTTTGGATCTTTGATTATACTATAATAAACTGGGTCTGAAAAGTTAAAAAAAGAAAAAAAGATTACCAGTAATCTCATTGCTCCATAGTAATTGCTGTAAACATTTTGGTATTCATTAATGCCATTATTTACATTCTATATTTAAAAAGGTGTGGAAGCAAGAACACTGTTTCTGCAAGGTAGGAAACCTGGATGTTCTACTTAGCTATTCCTGCAGTTGTTGATTCCTACTGTAGGAGTTTCATAAACATTTTTTTTTTTTTTAATCACGAAGGATTCCTTTTCTTACCCTCCCTTCTGTCACATTTCTAATAAATTATTTTATTAAATAAATATTAAAATCTGATTTCCTCTGAGGTAAATAGTGTTACAGCACTGCATTTATCTGTACTCAATGAAGAACAAAGAAAGATGATGTTTAGGTTAGCAGATACAATTTTAATTATGGGGGAATATGGTATGTTAGATTTTTTTGACGTATTAGAAGTAGGTTGAACATTACCCATTTGACTGTGTAAAGGCCTATGGTTTCCATCAAGGGAGCCGCTGGAGTAGCTAGTCTGTAATAAAATACTTTTCAGGCTTAAAATGCTGATGCTCTGACTCCATTGCACATTGGTGTATAAACTTGATTTTATTGTTATTTCCAAAATGGTAATTATTATATTTTGCTTTCCAAACCAAGCTAATATACCCAAAATCTTTGCCTGTGATAATGGCACCCCACTCCAGTACTCTTGCCTGGAAACTCCCATGGACGGAGGAGCCTGGTAGGCTGCAGTCCACGGGGTCGCTGAGAGTTGGACACGACTCAGTGACTTCACTTTCACTTTTCACTTTCATACATTGGAGAAGGAAATGGCAACCCATTCCAGTGTTCTTGCCTGGAGAATCCCAGGGACGGGGGAGCCTTGTGGGCTGCCGTCTATGAGGTCGCACAGAGTCAGACACAACTGAAGCGACTTAGCCGCAGCAGCAGCAGCAGCATAGTTATTTTTAATATATTTGTGCTGTATAATACAAGTTGTGAGTTACAGATATGATATCCCTCAAACTTACCATACTCTTGTCTAATAATCTATTTAATGAAAAACTAAAGTTTGTTTTTTTACTTCACCTGAAATCTAAGTGCTTTTTCATTCTNAGAGTCAGACACAACTGAAGCGACTTAGCCGCAGCAGCAGCAGCAGCATAGTTATTTTTAATATATTTGTGCTGTATAATACAAGTTGTGAGTTACAGATATGATATCCCTCAAACTTACCATACTCTTGTCTAATAATCTATTTAATGAAAAACTAAAGTTTGTTTTTTTACTTCACCTGAAATCTAAGTGCTTTTTCATTCTTTCAAGTGCACTGTACCTCAAGATGAGCAAAGAACTTGGCATTCTGTCAATATTTTGCTTCTAGATCCCCTTTTTATCACCTTCTTTCAATAATCTCTTCTCACCTTGAAATCTGTGCTATGCCTGCTTTTTCATAGTTGCTTCTATACTTACTGCCATTATCTATTAGCCTATGGGTATCCCTCTACGACTCTTGTTTCATGGCTCATCATTTTCCTTTGTAGCCTATCTCTTTCCTAAGCATCATGGATAAATTCACCTCACAAGGAAATGTCTCCTGTGTAGCAGGCCTCTGATGCTCTTCCATCAGCTTGTATTTTCATACCACTTTAGCATCTGGCATATGTGGCCAGACATCAGACTTTGGAATCACCAGAATGGTGGTTTTAAAAATGTTAATGTTAGGACTTCCCTGGTGTGTGGCTAAAACTACACACTCCCAATGCAGAGGGCCAGGTTCCATCCCTGGTCAAGGAACTATTGATAGATCCCATGTGCTGCACGAATGAAAGATCCCACCTGTGGCAACTAAGACCCCATGTAACCAAATAAGTAAAACAAAAAAGTAGTAAAAATCTTAATGTTATAATTACCTATTCAGATATCTATGCATACCTTTCCATGTTCCATTTCCAGTAACCTGGCTTTTGTGTTCGATGAGACACTTGGTGTCTTAAGTTTCTTTACTTTATTCTTGTTTATACCAAATTCAGATCTGATCAAAGGCTGTTTCAGTTAGGTACATATGTGAGAATCTTTGGCTTGATTGACCTTGGCACTCTTATTTTTTGATAATCCCATAAAACATTTATCTGTATGATTTTTGTATTAGCTGTAAGTGTGCCTGGCATTGCTGGGCAGAGGGAAGGATAAGGTGAAAGCACATATTCATCTTCACTCAGTTCAGTTCAGTCACTCAGTCGTGTCCGACTCTTTGCAACCCCATGAATTGCAGCACACCAGGCCTCCCTGTCCGTCACCAACTCCCGGAGTTCACTCAGACGTCCATCGAGTCAGTGATGCTATCCAGCCATCTCATCCTCTGTCATCCCCTTCTCCTCCTGNGGTGGAGCTGGATTTCTTCTCTCTGGAGTGCAATGAAGTGTCCAGTAATGAGTTATTAGATGTCAGTGGTTTGGGGGTAACTTTGGGCAGCCTGTATATTGGAGCTCAGGGCTGTGTTCCTGTGTTGTTGGAGAATTTGTGTGGTATATCTTGCTCTGGAGCTTGTTGGCCCTTGGGTGGTGCTTGGTTTCAGTGTAGGCATGGAGGCGTTTGATGAGCTCCTGTCAATTAATGTTCCCTGGAGTCAGGAGTTTTCTGGTGTTCTCAGGATTTGGACTTAAGCCTCCTGCTTCTGGTTTTCAGTCTTATTTTTAAAGTAGTGTCAAGACTTCTCCTTCTATACAGCACCGTTGATAAAACATCTAGGTTTAAGATGAAAAGTTTCTCCACAGTGAGAGNGGCGTTTGATGAGCTCCTGTCAATTAATGTTCCCTGGAGTCAGGAGTTTTCTGGTGTTCTCAGGATTTGGACTTAAGCCTCCTGCTTCTGGTTTTCAGTCTTATTTTTAAAGTAGTGTCAAGACTTCTCCTTCTATACAGCACCGTTGATAAAACATCTAGGTTTAAGATGAAAAGTTTCTCCACAGTGAGAGACACCCAGAGAGGTTCACAGAGTTACATGGAGAAGAGAAGATGGAGGAGGGAGTTAGAGGTGACCTGACTGAGATGAGGTAGAATCAATAGAGGAGAGAGCAAGCTGGCCGGTAATCACTTCCTTATGTGTATTCCACATCTGGGCCGCTCAGAGATGTTCATGGAGTTATACAGAGAAGAGAGAGGAAGGAGACAGAGGTGGGTAGGAGGATAAAAGGGCAGAATCAAAGAGAGAGAGACAGATCCAGCCAGTAATCAGTTCCCTAAGTGTTCTCCGCTGTCTGGAACACACTGGTGATTCACAGAGTTGGGTAGAGAAGAGAGGGTAGGGAGGAGGCAGAGCTGACCTGGTGGAGAAAAAGGAGAGTCCAAAGGGGGAGAGAGCAATCAAGCCAGTAATCTCGCTCCCAAGTGAAAATGGGTACTGAAGATTGGGTTCTTAAAGGTACAAAATTGATAACAAATACCAAAAAGCAAAGATTAAAAATCTAGAGCAGAGTTTGGAATTTCAAAAATACAATATTAAAGAAAAGAAGAAAAAGGAAGAAAAAAAACCAAAGTCACAAAAAGTATAAAAAATATATATATTTATGAAGTTTGCTTTAAAAAATAGGGTTTTTTTTTGCAAAGTAAGTTATAAAAGTGAAAATTAACGAGTAATAGAGGACTTGAAAATTGAAAAAAAAAGAATGATCATAAAAATAGTAAAAATATATCTAGAACTTTCTCTGGTGGTGGTGTGGGTATTGTGGGATCAGTTCATTTTCGGATAGTTCCTTGGTCCGGCTTATATTTCTCAAGGTCTATAGGCCCCTTCCTATGTAGTCGGTACTAACAACAGGATTTTAATCTATTGCACCTGTCACTTCCAAGGCGGTTCCCTTTGTTTTAGCTTCTTCTGTTTGCTGATCTTTTCAGCATCTGATTTCCATCCAGAGACAAAGGGGTTGGTGGTGGACACTTTTTTTAGGCTCACTTGTTCAGTGGTGCTGTGGGGAGGGAGGGACACTGCAAACAAATAACACTAGCATGTGCTCTCAGTGCCTCAGCCACCCTGGGCCTGCCTCCACTCACTGCACGTGTGCCCTCCCTGCCCATACTGCTNATCTTTTCAGCATCTGATTTCCATCCAGAGACAAAGGGGTTGGTGGTGGACACTTTTTTTAGGCTCACTTGTTCAGTGGTGCTGTGGGGAGGGAGGGACACTGCAAACAAATAACACTAGCATGTGCTCTCAGTGCCTCAGCCACCCTGGGCCTGCCTCCACTCACTGCACGTGTGCCCTCCCTGCCCATACTGCTCAGGCTCTAGGTTGCTCCGCTGGGAACCGTCTGAGGCCAGCCCTGGGCTGCATGCACCTCCCAGGTCTAAGCTGCTCAGGTTCAGGCACTCAGGTAGTCCTCAGAGGCACAGACTCGGTTGGGCCTGCATTTTGGGCCCTTCCCAGGTCTGAGCAGCTCAGGTGATGAGGTGTTTGGAGACCGTGGTTGCTGCAACTTATCGCCTCCTCCATCGCTGCCGCTCGGTTTTCTGAGTGTACNTCTAAGCTGCTCAGGTTCAGGCACTCAGGTAGTCCTCAGAGGCACAGACTCGGTTGGGCCTGCATTTTGGGCCCTTCCCAGGTCTGAGCAGCTCAGGTGATGAGGTGTTTGGAGACCGTGGTTGCTGCAACTTATCGCCTCCTCCATCGCTGCCGCTCGGTTTTCTGAGTGTACAACCGGCGCACCTTCTCAGGTGGATGTTGACCTTCCAAAATTGCAATAAGTCTTAGTTAGCAAAGAAGCCTGCTTGCAGTTTGGTAGTTAATGTCTCTCTGGGGCTGCGATTTCCCCCTTCTGGCTCTGGCTGCCTGTCACTGGAGGGGGATGGTCTGCAGCCAGTTAGTTCTGTTCAATCCTTTGTCTTAGGGCTTTTCGTGTGGTATCTATCCCACATTCTGGTTTGCTAGCCCAAGTTAGTTCTCTCAGATTGCCCTCGGGGCGTTCAGGCCAGATCCTTACTCTAAGCAACGCAGCCGGTGCCTCCCTCCTCGGCCCGGCCCCGCTTGCTAGTGGCGGATGCAGGCATCTGTTTTGCTTCTCCTCTGGGGGAGTTGCTGTTGGGCTCGTAATCTATGGGTTTTAATTATTTATTTATTTTTCCTCCCTGTTATGTTGCCCTCTGTGCTTCCAAGGCTTGCCACAGACTCGGCAGTGAGTGTTTCCTGGTGTTTGGAAACTTCTCTTTTTAAGATTCCCTTCCTGGGACGTCCCTACCTCTTTTGTTTCTTTTTTTGTCTTTTATATTTTTTCCTACCTCTTTNTTATTTATTTTTCCTCCCTGTTATGTTGCCCTCTGTGCTTCCAAGGCTTGCCACAGACTCGGCAGTGAGTGTTTCCTGGTGTTTGGAAACTTCTCTTTTTAAGATTCCCTTCCTGGGACGTCCCTACCTCTTTTGTTTCTTTTTTTGTCTTTTATATTTTTTCCTACCTCTTTTCGAAGACAATGGGCTGCTTTTATGGGTGCCTGATGTCCTCTGCCGGCATTCAGAAGTTATTTTGTGGAATTTATTCAGCATTTAAATGTTCTTTTGATGAATTTATTGGGGAGAAAGTGGTCTCCCCGTCCTCTTCCTCTGCCATCTTCCATATTTTGTATCATTGTTTTTTTTCAATAATTTTTGAATCTTTGAATCTTTTCATCCTTTTCATGGGTTTTTGTATAGAAAATATACTTGATGGAGATATTTAGGATACAAGGCAGATTCTTTTCCTAACCATAATAGTAAAGATGTCTCCCTCTAAGGCAAAGGTTAGTCAGGGTTGCTAGCAACCCCTGGGAAAGATTGGAGTTTCTGTGTATGCAGCAACTGCTTGGGCTTCTCTCTGCATCAGCTTTATAGGACTTTGGAGGGCAGAGCAAACCAATGCAGACCTGAAGCTCATACAGCCTGCTGTGCTTGAGTAATAGAATTCCCTGTGTCTGACCCAGTAGCCTCTGGCTTTTGCCAGCATTTATGAAGTGCACAGGCTAATTTGTTAGCTTGAAAGTAGGGCAAAATCTCAGACCTTTCATAGTTCTTGACCCAGTAGATTCTGGGTTCTTGATCTTACAGAATTTGTTTTCTAGTGGAAGAGACAGACTATGAAACAGTCTACACTGTGATAATTGTTGTGATGGATAATTACAGTTAGTTTTAAAGTACCTACCCGGAACACTTAACTCAGCTAACTTCGTTAAAGAGAATCAAGGAAAACTTTCTGAGGGAACTGACATGATAAAAACTAGAGAAGTTAGCCAGGGAAACAACAGGAATGCAAAAGAGTTATACTTCTTAAAATGTGTGTGCATGATTGTCTTACACTTTGTTTTTGTGTTTATGAATTATCTTGTTCACATTTTCAACTTCTAGAATACAGGCACCATTTCATATCTCCCACAGGTTCTATTCTGTGCTGTTCCTCATGATTAAGATATATTTTTTTCATTTCTTGTAAACTGCACCTAGTTGAGTGTTTTGTTCCTAAAAATATATCCAGTTTGACAATCCTCGTCTTTAGATTGGAGTGTTTAATCTCTCTACATGCAATGTAACTACTGATGTATTTGGCTTTAGTCATATCACATTACTCTTAGCTTTCTATTTTTCTTGCCTGTTTAGCATGTTTTCCTCATGCTTACTGACTCTTATATTTACTTTTTAAAATTATTTTCACCCCCCTATTAGATTTTAGAAGTGTATTATTTCACTTTCAGTGGTTATACTAGAAATTATAATGTATATCTTTGATTTATTAAAGGGTGAAATAAAATCCATTCTTTTAATCTCCCAGCTTTAGAGCTTTTGTTTTTATTTATTTTAATCTTTATCTTTTAAGCCTTTTTTGAATTTGTTGTTACTGAGATATATATATATATATATAATAAATATGTATTTAGATTTACCCATATTTTTACCCTTTTCCTAAGTTGTAATTCTTTTGTCACCTATGTGTGTATGAAACTGTTTTAGTTTCCCTTCATTTTTGAAGAATGTATTTCTTGTTATTCAGTTGCTCAGTCAGGTCTGACTCTGAAACCCTATGGACTGGCTTCCCAGTCCTTTACTATCTCGCAGAGTTTGCTCAGACTCATATCCATTCAGTCAATGGTGTGATGCAACCATATCCAACCTCTGTTGCCCCCTTCTCCTGCCTTCAGTCTTTCCTGGCATCAAGATGTATTTCTGGATATAGATAAAAAATGATAGTTCTCTCCTCACTTAGAAAATGGCTTGTTTTGATATCTTCTGACTTTTTGTTAGTTTTAAAACAGTATTTTGCTACCTCTTTGAAGATAATGTGCTTCTTCTGGTTACTTTTTGAGATATTTCTTTGTATATTTTTGGCACCTTTTCTCTGATGTGCACAGGTGTGATTTTCTTAGTGAACTCAATGATAGAAGTGATTCTTAAACCTATGGCTTAATTTCTTTAAAAAGCCTTGAAAATTCCTCTACCTTTGTGTGTTTAAATAGTGCCACCTGTCTGACTGGAGATCTAATTATCCATATAATAGATCTATTAATGGCATTTCATATCCTCCCCCCCCACCCGATCTCTTTTAATCCTTATTTTACTCTGTGCATATGTCTGCATTTTTTGCAAGCATGTTCCAGTTCACTAATTCTTCAGCTGTTTGTAGTCAGCTATAAGACTCACTGTTAAGTTATTAAATCCAATTATTTTATTTTTCAGTTCTAGAAAATACATATTATAGTCTTATAGTTTCCAATTAACTGCTGCAATCCTAAATCCTGTTGCTTATTTCCTTGAACACATTAGTTAAAACTGGTTTAAATTATGAGTCTCATAACCCCATGTATTTGCTTCCCAGGTGGCTCAGTGGTAAAGAATCCACCTGCAAATACAGGAGATGTGGGTTAGATCCCTGGGTCGGGAAGATTTTCTGGAGAAGAAAATGGCAACCCACTGCAGTATTCTTTCCTGGGAAATCCCAAAGACAGAGGGGCCTGGTGGGCTAGAGTCCATGGTATCGCAAGAAAGTTGGACATGGCTTAGGCACTAAAAACAAAAATATATTTGCTTCATATATGTCTCTTATTTTTCTTGGCTTTCATTCCCATCTTCTCTTATGACTGGCTGTTTTCATGTAAGGTCTGCATAAAGTACACAAAAAGTTGTGGAGCTAATTTGAGGCTTTGTGTGCTGTTCTCATCCTCCAGGGGTTACTATTGCTTTAGGCAAGCACTCGAGCTAGAGACCCTAGAAGTCTCAGATTGTCATAATCCAGTCAGGAGTTGAGATGGTTTGAATTTCTGTTTCATCTCTGCAAGGGCTTTTCTGTTTCTTTCTTTTTAAAATTGGTATAAAACTCACTTTAAGCAATTCACCATAACCATTTTAAAGGATACAATTCAGTGGCTTTTAGTATATTTACAGTGCTGTATGACTGTTGCCACTGTCTAATCCCAGAATATTTCTATCACCCCAAAAAGAGACTCTTTACCTCCCAGTCTCCCATCTCTCCATCTTTGACAACCACTGATCTACTGTTTGTCCCTGTGGATTTGCCTTTTTTAAGTGTAATCATACAATAGGTGGTCTTTTGTGACTGACTTGTTTTACTTGGTATGTGTGGGCTTTATTTTTTCTGCCTTACCCCTGGTTAGTCTCTCTTCATGGTAGCAAGCCAGAGTTCCTTGTTTGTAAAGATTCTTCCCTTGTAAGATTCTGAACCGTATTTTTTGTCTCACTATTTCCAGAGGTAGGTGAAAATATATGTTCAGGTTCTCAGCCTTTCACTTATTTCTTCTGCAGTGGCCATTTGGCTTCAGGGGAAAAATAGCTTTAATACTGAGATTATTTACTTCTCTGAGCTTTCTTCCTCTCTAAATCTGGCTTAGGAATTCTTCATTGTCTTTGGAGATCCTCGTGTCTTCAAATATTGTTTTTATATTTTCTAGTTCTCAAGGTGAGGCCAGTGAGGGTGGGCTCCATAAATTTTCCTAAACAACTGAATTCATTTATTCAGCTAGTATCTATTGAATGACATATAGGTGCCAGGTGCTAGCATATAGCTGTGTACAAAGCAGAAAGAAGTCTATGGTCTCATGGTGGTGACATTCTAGGGACAGGTAGTATGAAATAAACATATACTAAATTGGACCGTACAGAAAGCTGAGCACCGAAGAATTGATGCTTTTGAAATGTGGTGTTGGATGTCAGGATGGGGAACACATGTACACCCATGGCTGATTCATGTGAATATATGGCAAAAACCACCACAATATTGTAAAGTAATTAGCCTCCAATTAAAATAAATTTTAAAAAAATGAAAAAAAAAATGAAATGTGGTATTGGAGACATCTCTTGAGAGTCCTTTGGACTGCCATGAGCTCAAACCAGTCCATCCTAAAGGAAATCAGTACTGAATATTCATTGCAAGGACTGATGCTGAAGCTGAAACTCCAATACTTTGGCCACCTGATACGAAGAACCAACTCATTTGAAAAGACCCTGATGCTGGGAAAGATGAAGGCAAGAGGAGAAGGGGATGACAGAGGATGAGATGGTTGGATGGCGTCACTGACTCAGTGGACATTAGTTTTAGCAAGCTATGGAAATTGGGGGTGGACAGGGAAGCCTGGCCTACTGCAGTCCATGGGGTTGCAAAGAGTCAGACACAACTGAGTGGCTGAACTGAACTAAAAATACATAGTATGTAAAATTCTAATGTTCTGTGGAGAAAATAATGTGAGAAATAAGGATAGAGGGGGTTCTGGGGTGCTAACGCTTCTAAGTAAAGTAGTTTATGAAAGCCTTCTTATATAAAGTGATGTCAGAAGAGGGACCTGAAGGGAAAGAGCCATATGGATATCTGGGGAAGAACTTGGCAGGCAGAGGAAACAGCAGGTAGTCATGAATATGTGGAGATTGTCAAGACAGTAGTATGGTTGGAACAGAAATGAGTGTGGTAGATTTGATCTGAGAGGTGGAGGATGGGGCAGATTATGTAGAGTGGCATACGAGTTTGAACTGTATTAGAACTGAGTTGGGAAGCCATTTGAGTGTTTGAGCAGAGAGATATGATCTGCTTAGCACTCACATTAAAACCAGTGTTGAGAATAAGTTCTAGGTTGTGAGGATGAATAAAGAGAAACCTTTGAGGAGGAAGTTCTTTCAGTAACCCTGCCAAGAGCTAGATACTGTTCAGATCATGGTGGTAGCAGTATATACAGCAAGAATTGATCAGATTCTAGATATATTGTGAGGGCACAGCTGATTTTATTTGCTGGAAATTTGGATGTAAGCATGTGACAAAGAGGAGGAGTCAAGGATGACTCTGGAACTTTTGGTCTTATTAAGTGGAAGAAGAGAGAGTTGGCAGTGATTGAGACTGGGAACTTCACCAGAGAATCTAATAAGCAGGTGCAGTGGGGAGAAGATTGGGAGTTTGATCTTGATCCCCGTAAATTTTAGATATTTATTATCTATCAGAGAGGAGATGTCAGGAAATCAGTTGGATATATGAAGGTGCAGATGGTCTTAGCTGAAGCTATACATTTGTGAGCCAGTAGTATCTAGTTATGCAAGCAAATTTGGAGAACTCAGCAGTGGCCACAGGACTGGAAAAGGTCAGTTTTCATTCCAATCCCAAAGAAAGGCAGTGCCAAATACAGTTCAAACTACTGCACAATTGCACTCATCTCACACACTAGCAAAGTAGTGCTCAAAATTCTCCAAGCCAGGCTTCAACAGTATGTGAACTGAGAACTTCCACATGTTCAAGCCAAACCAGAGATCAAATTGCGAGCATCCGTTGGATCATAGAAAAAGGAAGAGAATTCCAGAGAAACATCTACTTCTGCTTTACTGACCACACTAACCCTTTGACTATGTGGATCACAACAAACTGGAAAATTCTTCAAGAGATGAGAATACCAGACCACCTTACCTGCCTCCTGAGAAATCTGTATGCAGGTCAGTTAGAACTGGACATGGAATAACAGACTGGTTCCAAGTTGGAAAAGGACTATGTCAAAGCTCTGTATTGTCACTCTGCTAATTTAATTTATATGCAGAATACATCATGCAAAATGCCAAGCTGGATGAAGCACAAGCTGGAATCAAGATTGCTGGGAGAAATATCAATAATAGCTTCAGATATGCATTTGACATCAACCTCATGGAAGAAAGTGAAGAAGAACTAAAGAGCCTCTTGATAAAAGTGAAAGAGAAGAGTGAAAAAGCTGGCTTAAAACTCAGCATTCCAAAAATGAAGATCATGACATCTGGTCCCATCTCTTCATGGCAAATAGATGGGGAAACAATGGAAAGAAATAGTGACAGACTTTATTTTCTTGGGTTCCAAAATCACTGCAGATAGTGACTGCAGCCATGAAATTAAAGGATATTTGATCCTTGGAAGAAAAGCTATGAGCAGCCTAGACAGCTATTGAAAAGGAGAGACATTACTTTGCTGACATAGGTCCATCCAGTCAAAGCTATGATCTTTCCAAGTCATGTATGGATGTGAGAATTGGACCATAAAGAAGGCTGAGCACCAAAGAACTGGTGATTTTGAGCTGAGGTATTGGAGAAGACCCTTCAGAATCTTGAACTCTTTGGACTGCTAGGAGACCAAGCCAATCAGTCCTTAAGGAAATCAATCCTGAATATTCATTGGAAGGACTGATGCTGAAGCCAAAGCTCCAATACCTTGGCCACTTGATGCAAAGAGCTGCCTCATTGGAAAAGACCCTGATGCTGGGAAAGATTGAAGGCAGGAGGTGAAGGGGAAGACAGAGGATGAGATGGGTGGATAGCATCACTGACTCAGTGGACATGAGTTTGAGCAACCTCCTGGTGTTGGTGATAGACAGGGAAGCCTGGCATGCTACAGTCCTTGAAGTCACAAAGAATTGGACATGACTGAGTGACTGAACTGAACTGAGTACCTAGTTGGTATTAAAAGCTGTGAGTTTGAATGTCTACTTAGAATGGACAGAGAAGAGTCACAAATATTGGGACTAGGGACAGTTCAAATTTTTAAGTCCTGGGGATGAGGATTCAAAAATAAGAATAGAGAAAAAGGCCAGTGGCTGAAGAGTGAGGTAGAGTCTGATTTTTATTTTGTTAAGAAGAGGTAGTTTTTAGTGTGTTATTCCCAGACACACTTTTAGGTAGTATCTATTGTGTTTTTAGTGTGTTGTTTAGTGCTGATGGGGATAACCCAGTAGAGGGAATGATCTACAGGGACATCTATGGTTGAGAACAATTCACGGGAAAAAAGTGACATCCAAAGAGCTAATATACCCTTTTTAACAAAAGAAAGAGAGCATGGACTCCAAGGAATACTTTATGGGGAAGTGACTAGGACATATATGGGATAACTAATGGAAGATAAGGGTTATTTTAGTATAGTTTAGGGTATGCAGACTCATCCTGGGGCTGTTCTCCATCTTCAGTGACAAGAGTTGCTCTCTCTGGTAGAACTGAAGAGGTGGAATATTTATGGCACTTTCACAGTGGGAAATTTATGCGCAGCTTCCAGGCAGATAAGGGGAAAGTGGAGAACTCTTTCTGTATCTGTTGACTCTTACTTGCCTTCAGCTTTAAATAACCCTTGTGCCAAAATGGCATTTTTGGGAATGGCATATACTGATTTCTTTCAATATCAATAAGTGATTGACTACCACACACTGAAACTACATAGATTATTTCTCTTGATTTAATTTTCAAAGAGTAAAAATAACTGAAGTCTACATACACATATGTACTACATTAATTGATGGACATATGACATAAAATACAAACTCTATTTCAAGTAAAAATTATTTTGATAGTGACTTCTGTACATAGTTTAAACTGTTGATCAAGGAAAACTATGGCAGTTATCCATAGTTGGGAATTCCTGCAAGAACTAAATGCTGCTCTTAATACTCCTTAGGATTTTTAAGAAGTATTTATGGAAGCTGAGTTTAGGTATGTATCTTCATTTTAAGGATTATTCATTGAAGACTAAATGATGTTTTACTTATTTAATCCTTCACAATTATGCTATTGTATTTACAAGGGAAATTATTAGTTTTTATGCCCATGTATGAAATGTGTGTTTGTATTTTCTAAACAGCAAAACTAACACTTCCTATATTTTACTATCTCTTAAAGCTTTTGGTAGTTTTGTTTTTTTAAATAATATTGCAGTTTTATCTTGTAATAGTATTAATCACTTGTCATTTAGATCTGTTGATTAGCACATGATGCTAATGAAATTAATGTCATGAGTGTTGTTCCCATGTAAACTGGTAAGTTTCCTTTTCCTTCCTTATTTTTTTCTGGCTGCCCATCTCATCCTGGAAAAATAACGGGAAATTGTTTTTTTGTGTACCTGTTCTAAGCTGGTTACTGTTGGGTACTTACATGGAATAGCCTCTTTAATCATCCAATGTATCTGTGAGGTAGGTGGTGTCATATCAAGAATTTACTTGCCAAACCATGAATTCACTGAACTGCAGAGTCAGGCTTTGGTCCCAAGTCGGCCCAACTGCAAGAATTTGTGTCATGATCAATTGTGGGTCAGTGAAAACCACTTTTTACATAGCATATAGAAACAGAACAGTGGATTTTTAGCCTTGTGTTAGTGAATTGTTCCTTTTCTTCTTGGTTAAGTGGCATCCTTAATCAGTATCTCCTTGGACTACATCACCTTCCTTTAATTAGCTTTTATTTTATATTCTGATTCAGTTCAGTTCAGTTCAGTCGCTCAGTCATGTCCAATTCTTTGAGACCCCATGAATCGCAGTATGCCAGGCCTCCTGGTCCATCACCAATTCCCGGAGTTCACTCAGATTCACGTGCATCGAGTCAGTGATGCCATCCAGCCATCTCATCCTCTGTCGTCCCCTTCTCCTCCTGCCCCTAATCCCTTCCAGCATCAAAGTCTTTTCTAATGACTAGAGTTTGATAAATCACCATGTTAGGGGATAAAGAGAAATTGTATAAGGAAGGGACTGCTTAGAATATTATGGTGACTTCCCTGGTGGCTCAGGTGGTAAAGCATCTGCCTACAATGCAAGAAACACGGGTTTGATCCCTGGGTCAGGAAGATGCCCTGAAGAAGGAAATAGCACCCCACTCCAGTACTCTTGCCTGGAAAAATCCCATGGACAGAGGAGCCTGGTAGGCTACAGTCCATGGGGTTGCAAAGAGTCTGACATGACTGAGCGACTTAGGGTATTACAGAGTGGAACTGGAGGTGGAAAGTTGAATGGCATTAGGGTTGCTTCTGATTCTGTATGTAAAGGATACCCCATTTTCATGAGAGAATTGGGAGGAATTCTTTGATCAAAAAGGCCAAGAAACTATAAAGTTGAAAATTCTAAAAATGTAAATACTATTTTATATCTCATTTTAAATGTACTAATAACACAGAACTATATTAAATGCTTGTTTATTAGGTACATAATAGTTTTAATATTATCGTGCATACTGTATAGTTGCTGCTTATGATTTGGTTAATAAGACAAATGTGAACCCTGTTTTCAGGGAGCTTATAGTCTAGTGTTTATATACAAATCCTGATAATTACAGTTATTACAGCCCTCTCCTCAACTTATATTTTTCTTCTGATTATAAAAATAAAAGATTTTCTTATTAGAAAATTTATAGAATCAAAAATATATAAAGATGAAAAGATTGCCTACAAGTCAGTTACAGTTTTAGAAACATTTTTATTCCTTTTATCTCCGTGTATATTTATTAACACAGCTAGAATATTTGTCTCTTGAGATAAAGAAAAAGTTTACTGTTTTAATGTAGCTCTCTTTTAAATTTTAATTTTCAGAGTCTATTCTCTTTTTGTCTGAGGACTGTATAATACTATAGTACTCATTTTCTTCTATGAATCACGTTATGGATTTATTTATGAGATCTATAATTTTTCTGTTTTATAACCCATGAAAGAAAGAAATTGCAAACCACTTCAGTATTCTTGTGTTGAGAACCCCATAAACACTGTGAAAAGGCAAAAAGACAGGACAGTGAAAGATGAACTCCCTAGGTCAGTAGGTGCCCAATATACTACTGGAGATAGGTGGAGAAATAACTCCAGAAGAATGAAGAGACGGAGCCAAAACAAAAACAACATCCAGTTGTGGACGTGACTGGTGATGGAAGTAAAGTCCAGTGCCGTAAAGAGCAATATTGCATAGGAACCTGGAATGTTAGCTCCATGAATCAAGGTAAATTGGAAGTGGTCAAACAGGAGATAGCAAGAGTGAACATCAACATTTTAGGAATCAGTGAGCTAAAATGGACTCGAATGGGTGAATGTAACTCAGATGACCATTATATCTGCAACTGTAGACAAGAATCCCTTAGAAGAAATGCAGTAGCTGTCATAGTCAACAGAAGAGTCTGAAATGCTGTAATTGCATGCAATATCAAAGAAACAGAATGATCTCTGTTCTTTTCCAAGGCAAACCATTCAGTATCACAGTGATCCCAGTCTGTATCCCAACCAGTATGCTGAAGAAGCTGAAGTTGAATGGTTCTATGAAGACCTACAAGACCTTCTAGAACACCCAAAACAGATGTCCTTTTCATCATAGGGGACTGGAATGCAAAAGTAGGAAGTCAAGAGATACCTGCAGTAACAGGCAAATTTGGCCTTAGAGTACAAAACAAAGCAGGCCAAAGACTAACAGTTTTTCCAAGAGAAGGTGATGGTCATAGCAAACACTCTCTTCCAACAACACAAGAGAAGACTCTACACATGGACATCACCAGATGGTCAATACTGAAATCAGATTGATTATAATTTTTGCAGCCAAGGATGGAGAAGCTCTGTTCAGTCAGCAAAAACAAGACCGGGAGCTGACTGTGGCTCAGATCATGAACTCCTTATTGCCAAATTTAGACTTAAATTGAAGGAAGCAGGGAAAACCACTAGACAATTCAGGTATGAGCTAAAGCAAATCCCTTATAATTATACAGTAGAACTGACAAGTAGATTCAAGGAAGTAGGTCTGATAGACAGAGTGCCTGAAGAACTAAGGATGAAGGTTCATGACCTTGTACAGGAGGCAGCAATCAAGACCATCCCCAAGAAAAATAAATGCAGAAAGGCTAAATGATTCTTTGAGAAGGCCTTACAAATAGCTGAGAGAAGAGGAGATGCTCAAGGCAAAGGAGAAAAGGAGAGAGATACTCATTTGAATGCAGAGTTCCAAAGAACAGTAAGGAGAGATAAGAAAGCCTTCCTCAGTGATCAATGCAAAGAAATAGAGGAAAGCAATAGAATGGGAAAGACTAGAGGTCTCTTCAAGAAAATCAGAGATGACAATGGAACATTCCATGCAAAGATGGGCACAATAAAGGACAGAAATGGTATGGACCTAACAGAAGCAGAAGATATTAAGAAGAGGTGGCAAGAATACACAGAAGACCTATATAAAAAAATCTTCATGATCCAGATAACCACGATGGTGTGATCACTCACCGAGAGCCAGACATCCTGGAATGCAAAGTCAAAGTGCCTTCGGAAGCATCACTATGAACAAAGCTAGTGGAGGTGATGGAATTCTTGTTGAGCTATTTCAAATCCTAAAAGATGATGCAGTGAAGGTATTGCACTCAATATGCCAGCAAATTTGAAAAACTCAGCAGTGGCCACAGTACTGAGAAGGTCAGTTTTCATTCCAATCCCAAAGAAAAACAATACCAAAGAATGTTCAAACTACTGCACAATTACACTTCATATTACACACTAGCAAAGTAATCCTCAAAATTCTCCAAGGCAGACTTCAACAGTATGTGAACCGTGAACTTACATATGTTCAAGCTGGATTTAGAAAAGGCAGAGGAACCAGAAATTAAATTGCCAACATCCATTGGATCATTGAAAAAGCAAGTGAGTTCCAGAAATACATCTACTTCTGCTTTATTGACTATTCTAAAGGCTTTGTGTGGATCCCAATAAACTGTAGAAAATTGTTAAAGAGATGAGAATACCAGACCACCTGACCTGCCTCTTGAGAAATGTGTATGCAGGTCAAGAAGCAACAATTAGAACTGGACAGGGAACAACAGACTGTTCTAAATCAGGAAAGGAGTATGTAAAGCCTGCATATTGTCACCCTGTTTATTTAACTTACATGCAGAGTACGTCATGAGAAATGCCAGACTGGATAAAGCACAAGCTGTAATTAAGATTGATGGGAGAAATATCAGTAACCTCAGATATGTATATGACACCACCCTTATGGCAGAAAGTGAAGAACTAGAGTCTCTTAATGAAAGTGAAAGAGGAAAGTGAAGAAGTTGGCTTAAAACTCAGCATTCAGAAAACTAAGATCGTGGCATCTGGTCCCATCACTTCATGGCAAATAGATGGGAAAACAATGGAAACAATGATTGAGTTTATTTTTTGGGCTCCAAAATCACTGCAGAAGGTGACTGCAGCCATGAAATTAAAAGACGCTTACTCCTTGGAAGGAAAGTTATGACCAACCTAAATAGCATATTAAAAAGCAAACATTGTTTTGCCAACAAAAGTCTGTCTAGTCAAGGCTATGGTTTTTCCAGTAGTCATGTATGGATGTGAGAATTGGATACAAAGAAAGCTGAGTGCCAAAGAATTGATGCTTTTGAATTGTGGTGTTGGAGAAGACTCTTGAGAGTCCCTTGGACTACAAGGAGATCCAACCAGTCCATCCTAAAGTAAATAAATCCTGAATATTCATCAGAAGGATTGATGCTGAAGCTGAAACTCCAATACTTTGGCCCCCTGATGGGTAGAACTGACTCACTAGAAAAGACCTTGATGCTTGGAAAGATAGAAGGAGAGGGGAAAAGGGGATGACAGAGAAAGAGATGGTTGGATGGCATCACTGACGTGATGGACATGAGTTTGAGGAAGCTCCGGGAGTTGGTGATGAACAGGGAAGTCTGACAAGGTACAGTCCATGGAGTCGCAAAGGTCAGACACAACTGACCGACTAAACTGAACTGAACCCATGAAATGAGTTCTTCTTTACCATTTATTTGTTGCTTTTTTTGAAAGCCTTTTAAAGGAGGAATCCATTCTTCCCTTTGGGAAGTCACATTCCTGTCTTGGTTGTTACTGGGGAAAAACTTTTTATTTCATGCAACTTCTGTGAATTGTAGGAATCAAAGTTTAATATTTATTACTCTAGTGACATATTTTTTTATATCTTTCAAAGAGAAGTTTTGAGTTAGTGAATCATCTCTTTAGCTTTTACCTCATCAGTCAACCTTCAGAATTCATTCATTGCTTTACTTGCAGTCTTTATTTATTTATTTAAAAAAAATTTTTATTTTTAGTTCATTTTACTTTACAATACTGTATTGGTTTTGCCATACATTGACATGAATCCACCACGGGTGTACATGAATTCCAAATCCTGAACCCCCCTCCCACCTCCCATCCCATATCATCTCTCTGGATCATCCTTGTGCACCAGCCCCAAGCATCCTGTATCCTGTATTGAACATACACTGACAATACTTACAGTCTTTAAAAATGACTTTACCCACTTTGGTCTTTAGATTATAAATTCCTTCCTTGTTTTNAAATCCTGAACCCCCCTCCCACCTCCCATCCCATATCATCTCTCTGGATCATCCTTGTGCACCAGCCCCAAGCATCCTGTATCCTGTATTGAACATACACTGACAATACTTACAGTCTTTAAAAATGACTTTACCCACTTTGGTCTTTAGATTATAAATTCCTTCCTTGTTTTATGATATATACCATAGCTGTTGCTTATATCACGGTGGTCTTCTCAATTAGAGGTTGTAGTACATTGTTTCATAGAACTAGAAGATCTACAAATCATATAATTTTGGCATATTCCCTTATATAGAGAGAAGTGTAACCTGAGGTTTGGAAGAGAAATAACCCTGGTGTACCTACTATACTAAATGAAGTATACTTTTGCCCATAGGTTTTAGCAGAGCTTTGATTTAAAAGCAGGGCTCTAACACGTGTACCCCAATGTTTATTGCAGCAATATTTATAATAGCCAGGACATGGAAGCAACCTAGATGTCCATCAACAGATGAATGGATAAGAAAGCTGTGGTACATATACACAATGCAGTATTACTCAGCCATCAAAAAGAATACATTTGAATCAGTTCTAATGAGGTGNGTGAACTCCAGGAGTTGGTGATGGACAGGGAGGCTTGGCGTGCTGCGATTCATGGGGTTGCAAAGAGTTGGAGACGACTGAGCAACTGAACTGAACTCAACTGATCATTGTTTGTCTTTTTTTTTTTTTTTTGTCAACTGATCATCATCCGCTGATATGATTTTTGTGTGTCTATTTCTGGACTTCCTGTAATGTTCTATTAATTGAGATGTTAATTATTGTGGCAATACCACGTTTTCTTCCTTTTTGTTACTTTGTCATAAAATTTAGTAGTTTAGGATCTCTCAAATTTTTTCTGCATTGGATTTATTTGGTCTGTTAAGCATGTGTGCTAAGTTGCCTCAGTTGTGTCCGACTTTTTGTGATCCTACGGACTGTAGACTGCCAGACTCCTCTGTCCATAGGATTCTCCAGGCAAGAATACTAGAGTGGCTTTCCTCTTCCAAGGGATCTTCACAACCTGAGAATCAAACCCGGGTCCCTTAAGTCTCTTGTGTTTACAGATAGCTTCCTTACCAGAAGGGCCACCTGGGAAGCCCTTGGTCTGTTATAATCCCCTTTAATTTCCATGTGCATTCTAGTATCAGCTTGTGAATTTCTGACAAAAAGTCACAGTTTTGATTTGGAGTTTGTAAAAACTGGGGTGGGGTTAACAAATGATGCGTTTCTATGTCTGTTTAGGTTTTAGTTCTCTCTTTGGATAAAAATCAGGAATGTTTTCTAGTTTTAAATGTGTAAACTTTGCAAATATTTAGAAAAACTTATCAGTATTTTATGTTTTATGCTATTAAAAATTTTTTCTTAATTTTTGAAATTATATATTTCTCAAATGTGTATATTTCTCCTTTTCTCCTTTTCCTTTAGCATCTCTTCTTTTTTCAATTATCTGTAAGGCCTCCTCACACAACTGTTTTGCCTTTTTGCATTTCTTTCTTTTGAGTTTGATCTTGATCACTGTCTCCTATACAGTGTCATCAACCTCCATCCATAGTTCATCAGGCACTCTTGTCTGTCAGATCTAATGCCTTGAATCTGTTTGTCACTTCCACTGTATAATCATAAAGGATTTGCTTTAGGTCATGCTTGAATGGTCTAGTGGTTTTCCCTACTTTCTTCAATTTAATTCCGAATTTGGCATAAGGGGTTCATGATCAGAGCCACATTGAGCTCCTGGTCTTGTTTTTGCTGACTGTATAGAGCATCTACTTTGGCTGCAAAGAATTTAATCAGTCTGATTTAGGTATTGACCATCTGCTGATGTCCATGTGTAGAGTCTTCTCTTGTGTTGTTAGAAGAGTGTATTTGCTCTGAACGTCACCTTCTCTTGGAAAAACTCTGTTAGCCTTTGCCCTGCTTTGTTTTGTACTCCAAGGTCAAATTTGTCTGTTACTGCAGGTATCTCTTGACTTCCTACTTTTGCATTCCAGTCCCCTATGATGAAAAGGACATCTCTTTTGGGTGTTAGTTCAGTTCTAGAAGTTCTTGTAGGTTGTCATAGAACCATTCAACATCAACGTTTTCATCATTACTGGTTGGGGTAAAGACTGGCATCACTGTGATACTGAATGGTTTGCCTTGGAAACAAACAGAGATCATTCTGTTTTTTTGAGATTGCCTCCAAATACTACATTTCGGACTCTTTTGTTGACTGTGACAGCTGTTCCATTTCTTCTGAAGGATTCTTGCCCACAGTAATAGAATGGTCATCTGAGTTAAATTCACCCATTCGAGTCCATTTTAGCTTACTGATTCCTAAAATGTTGATGTTCACTCTTGCCATCTCCTGTTTGACCACTTCCAATTTACCATGATTCATGGACCTAACACTCCAGGTTCCTTTGCAATATTGCTCTTTACAGCGTTGAACTTTACTTCCGTCACCAGTGACATCCACAACTGGGTGTTGTTTTTCCTTTAATGGTGTCTCTTCATTCTTTCTGGAGTTCTTTCTCCTCTTTTCTCCAGTAGCATATTCGGCACCTGCTGACCTGAGGAGTTCATCTTTCATTGTCATTTTTTTTTGCCTTCTCATACGGCTTCTCAAGGCAAGAACACTAAAGTGGTTTGCCGTTCCCTTCTCCAGTGGACCATGTTTTGTCAGACTTCTCCATCATGACCCATCCATCTTGGCTGGCCCTACATGACATGGCTCATAGTCTCATTAGGTTAGACAAGGCTGTGGTCCATGTGATCAGTTTGGTTAGTGTTCTGTGATTTTGGTTTTTATTCTGTCTGCCCTCTGATGGATAAGGATAAGAAGCCTATGGATGTTTCCTGATAGGAGGAACTGAGGGGAAAACTGGGTCTTGTTATGATGGGCAGGGCCATGCTCAGTAAATCTTTAATCAAATTTTCTGTTCATGGTCAGGGCTGTGTTCCCTCTCTGTTTTTTTACCTGAGGCCAAACTGTGGTGGAGGTAATGAAGATAATGGTGACCTCCTTCAAAAGGTCCCATGCAAGCACTGCTTTTCTTAGTGCCTAGGTCGCTGCTGCAAGCCACTGCCAACCCACACTCCTGGACACTCTCGGGCAAGTCTGGGTCAGTCTCTTGTGGTGTCACTGCTTATTTCTCCTGGGTCCTGGTAGGCACAAGGTTTTCTTTGTGCCCTCCAAGATTCTGTTTCCCAGTCCTGTGTAAGCTCTGGTGGCTTTGTGGTGGTGTTAATGGCGACCTCTTCCAAGAGGGCTTATGCCATACCCGGGTCTGCTGCACCCAAAACCCCTGTTCCTGCAGCAGACCATCGCTGACCCATACGTACGCAGAAGATACTCAAACACAGGTCTGGTCAGTCTGTGGGGTCTCCTGGTGTTCACAACGTTTTGTTTGAGCCCTCCGAGCATCTCTGGCAGGTATGGGATTTGATTTTAAACATGACTTCACCCTTCCTACCATCCTCCTGAGGTTTTTCCTTTGCCCTTGTATGTGGGATATCTTTTTTCTGTGGGATCCAACGTTCTCCTATTGATGGTTGTTCAGCAGAAAGTTTTAACTTTGGCATTCTCACGGGAGAAGATGAGCACAGGTCCTTCTACTCCACCATTTATATACCCATTTGAATGCAGAGTTCCAAATAATTGCAAGGAGAGAGAAGAAAGCTCTCCTCAGTGATTAATAGAAAGAAATAGAGGGAAAAAATAGAATGGGAAAGACTAGAGAGCCCTTCAAGACAATTAGAGATACGAAGGGAACATTTCATGCAAAGATGGTCACAGTAAAGGACAGAAATGGTAAGGCCCTAACAGAAGCGGAAGATACTATACAGAGGTAGCAAGAATACACAGAAGAACTATATCGAAAAGATCTTCACGACTGAGACAACCATGCTGGAGTGATCACTCACCTAGAGCCAGACATCTTGGAATGTGAATTCAAGTGGGCCTTCAGAAGCATCACTACAAACAAAGCTAGTGGAGGTGATGGAATTCTTGTTGAGCTATATCAAATCCTAAAAGATGATGCAGTGAAAGTGCTACACTCAATATGCCAGCAAGGTCAGTTTTCATTCCAATCCCAAAGAAAGGCAATGCCAAAGAATGTTCAAACTAACTCACAATTGTATTCATCTCACACAAAGTAATCCTCAAAATTCTCCAAGCCAGGCTTCAACAGTATGTGAACTGAGAACTTCCAGATGTTCAAGCTGGTTTTAGAAAAGGCAGAAGAACCAGAGATCAAATTGCTAGCATCTGTTGGATCATTGAAAAAGCAAGAGAATTCCAGAAATACATCTACTTCTGTTTTATTGACTATGCCAAAGCCTTTGACTATGTGGATCAGAACAAACTGTGGATAGTTCTTAAAGAGATGGGAATACTAGACCACCTTACCTGCCTCTCGAGAAATCTGTATGCAGGTTAGGAAGCAACAGTTGGTACTGGACATGGAACAACAGACTGGTTCCAAAATGGGAAAGGCGTATGTCAAGGTTTTATATTGTCGCGCTGTTTATTTAACGTCTATGCAGAGTATACCATGAGAAATGCTCTACTGGATGAAGCACACATTGGAATCAGCACTGCTGGGAGAAATATCAATCACCTCATATGTGCAGATGACACTACCCTTATGTCAGAAAGTGAAGAACTAAAGAGCCTCTTAATGAAAGTAAAAGAGGAAAATGAAAATGTTGGCTTAAAAATCAACATTTAGAAAACTAAGATCATGGCATCTGGGCCCATCACTTCATGGCAAATAGATGGGAAAACAATGGAAAGAGTGCAAGACTCTTTTTTGGGGCTCCCAAATCACTGAAGATGGTGACTGTAGCCAAGACATTAAAAGATGCTTGCTCCTTGGAAGAAAAGTTATAACCAACCTAGAGAGCATATTAAAAAGCAGAGACATTACTTTGCCAGCAAAGGTCTGTCTAGTCAAGGCTATGTTTTTTCCGGTAGTCGGGTATGGATGTTAGAGTTGGACTATAAAGAAAGCTGAGTGCCTAAGAATTGATCCTTTTGAATTTTGGTGTTGGAGAAGACTCTTGAGAGTCCCTTAGACTGCAAGGAGATCCAAACAGTCCATCCTAAAGGAAATTAGTCCTGAATATTCATCGGAAGGACTGATGCTGAGGCTGAAACTCCAATACTTTGGCCACCTGATGGAAAGAACTGACTCCTTAGTAAAGACCCTGATGCTGGGAAAGATTGAAGGTGGGAGGAGAGGGGGATGACAAAGCTTGAGATGGTTGGATGGCATCACTGACTAGATGGACGTGAGTTTTGAGTAAGCTCTGGGAGTTGGTGATGGATAGGGAAGCTTCATGTGCTGCAGCCCATGGGATCACAAAGAGTCGAACACGATTGAGCAATTGAACTAAACTGAACTGAATTGAATTATATATTTTCAGCCACTCTGGGTCTTCATTTCTCTATTTGAGGCAAGCAGGGGCTGCTCCCTGTTTGTGACGCTTGTTCTTCTCATTGCTCTCGCTTCTCTTGTTGTGGAGCACAGACCATTGGTGCGCAGGCTTCAGTCTTTGTGGTGCTTAGAGCTGGTTGCTCCAAAGCATGTAGTATCCTCCTAAACCAGAGATCACACCAGTGTCCCTTACATTGCAAGGCAAATTCTTAACCACTAGACCACAAGGGAAACCTCTGCTTTATGCTTTTTCAAGTGATCTTCCTTTCAAATTTAAATTATTGTTCTAATTATTCTCTGCCTATATAAAAAATGTAGATTTTTTTGTATTTTGATTTTAAATCTTGAGAATTTAGTAACATTTTTATTAATTTGGAAGTTTTGGAATAGATTCATTAGGATTTTCCATGGAGACCAGTACAAGATTTGTATATGTATTTTTTCTTTTATAATTTGTATGTCTGTTATGTATCTTTTTCTTATCATTTTACATTGGCTTGGGCATCCAGTATAATGCTGAATAGAAGTGTTTTGAGAGGAAATCTTGCCTTATTCTTAAAAAGTGCATATTCATTCACCATTAAGTATGATGTTTACTGTAGATGTGTCACAGGTGCCTTTTATCAGTTTAAGTTCCTTTATACTCCTATTGCTAAAATTTTTTTTAATGAATAGTTTTGGATGTTGTCAAATGATTTTCCTATAATGATAATGGGGCTTTTGTTCTTTATCTGTGAATCTATTGAATTACAGTGTTTCATTTTTTCATTGGTAAAACCTACTTCCTTTCCTGGGATAAAATGTATGAGGACATGATATTTTTTTTATTTTTTGTAACGGGCTACTGGATTTGACTTGCTGTGTTTTGTTAAGATTTTTTTGCATGTCTATATTCATAAGGGTTATTTCGCTATAGTTTTTTGTTGTTCTTCCTGACATGATTTTCTATTTCTATTATATTGTTGGCCCATAAAGTGAGTTTGGAATTATTCCTTTTTTTTTTTAAATTTGAGGAAACTCTTGTGCAAAAATGATGGTAATTCTATGTAATTGATAGAATTCATCTGTGAAATGTAAATTTCTGTGTTACTCTCTCCATACACCTCACTCTCTCCCTCCTTCCCTACCCCCATGTCCATAGGTCTTTTGTCTAGATCTGTTTTTCCATTGCTGCCCTGAAGTTAAATTCATCAGTACCATCTTTTTAGATTTCGTATATATGTGTCCATATACAATATTTATATTTCTCTTTCTGACTTACTTCACTCTGTATAATAGGCTCTAGGTTCTTCCACCTCATTAGAATTGATTCAAATGTGTTCCTTTTTATGGCTGAGTAGTAGTCCATTATATATATATACCACAGCTTCTTTATCCAGTCATCTGTTGATGGACATCTAGGTTGCTTTCATGTTCTACTTATTGTAAATAGCACTGCAGTGAACATGGGGGTCAATGTGTCTTTTTCAATTGTGTTTTTCTAATTTTTTAATGTAGAGGCAGAAGTGATTAATTTGAAATCTCACACCTACAGTAAAGAATCTGCCTGCAGTGTGGCTGACCTGGGTTTGGTCCCTGGGTTGGAAAGATCCCCTGGAGGAAGGCATGGCAACACACTCCAGTGTTCTTGCCTGGAGAACCCCATGGACAAAGGAGCCTGGCAAGCTATAGTCCACGGGGTTGCAAAGAGTCAGACATCATTGCACACACAGACGTGGGTTCAAATACAATTTCCCCTTCCTCCTTAGTAACATAAGCATTTAATGCTATATATTTCCCGAAAGCACTCTTTGAAGAAATCTGAGCGCTGAAATTGATGCTTTTGAACTGTAGTGATGGAGAAGACTCTTGAGAGTCCCTTGGACTGCAAGGAGATCCAACCAGTCCACGCTAAAGGAGATCAGTCCTGGATGTTCATTGGAAGGACTGATGCTGAATCTGAAACTCCAGTACTTTGGCCACCTCATGCGAAGAGTTGACTCATTGGAAAAGACCTTGATGCTGGGAGGGATTGGGGGCAGGAGAAGGGGACGACAGAGGATGAGATGGCTGGATGGTATCACGACTCAATGGACATGAGTTTGAGTGAACTCCGGGAGTTGGTGATGGACCAGGGAACCTGGCGAGCTGTAATTCATGGAGTCGCAAAGAGTCAGACATAACTGAGTGACTGAACTGAACTGAAAGCACTCTTTTACTGTATCCCGTAAGTTTTAATATGTTTTCCTATTCATAGAGATAAAAAGTAATTTTCCCTGTGAATTCTTTGACCCACAGTTTACTTAGAATAGGGACTTCCCTGGTGGCTCAGATGGTAAAGCGTCTGTCTACAATGCAGGAGACCCAGGTTCAATCCCTGGGTTGGGAAGATCCCCTGGAGAAAGAAATGGCAATCCACTCCAGTACTATTGCCTTGAAAATCCCATGAACAGAGGAGCCTGGTAGGCTACAGCCCATGGGTTCGCAAAGAGTCAGACACGACTAAGCAACTTCACTTTCACTTTTATTTAGAATAACATTCAGATATTTTGTTAATTTTTTCCTGTTATGTATTTTTATTGATTTTTTACTTAATTCCACTATGTTCTAAATTTTAAACTTTATTTAGAATTCATTTATAGCCCATGATATTCTCATTCTGGTGAATATTTGATGTGTTTTTGAAATGTGTTGCTTGATAGAGTGATTTATTTGCCTCTGTAACAATTAGATTGTGCTTAGTCACTCAGTTGTGTCTGACTCTTTGAGACCCCATGAACCATAGCCCATCATGCTCCTCTGTCCATGGGATTCTCCAGGCAAGAATACTGGAGTGGGTTGCCATGCTCTCCTCCAGGGGATTTTCCCAACCCAGGGACTGAACCCAGGTCTCCCACATTGAAGGTGAACTCTTTGCCATCTGAACCAGCAGGGAAGACCAACAATTAAGTTGAAGATATGCAGATGACACCACCCTTACGGCAGAAAGTGAAGAGGAACTAAAGAGCCTCTTGATGAAAGTAAAAGAGGAGTGTGAAACGAAGATCATGGTATCCGGTCCCATCACTTCATGGCAAATAGATGGGGAAACAGTAGAAACAGTGTCAGACTTTATTTTTCTGGGCTCCAAAATCACTGCAGATGGTGATTGCAGCTATGAAATTAAAAGACACTTACTCCTTGGAAGAAAAGTTATGACCAACCTAGATAGCATATTCAAAAGCAGAGATATTACTTTGCCGACTAAAGTCCATCTAGTCAAGGCTATGGTTTTTCCAGTAGTCATGTATGGATGTGAGAGTTGGACTGTGAAGAAGGCTGAGCGCTGAAGAATTGATGCTTTTGAATTGTGGTGTTGGAGAAGACTCTTGAGAGTTCCTTGGACTGCAAGGAGATCCAACCAGTCCATTCTGAAGGAGATCGGCCCTGGGATTTCTTTGGAAGAAATGGTGCTGAACCTGAAACTCCAGTACTTTGGCCACCTCATGCAAAGAGTTGACTCATTGGAAAAGACTCTGATGCTGGGAGGGATTGGGGGCAGGAGGAGAAGGGGACGACAGAAGATGAGATGGCTGGATGGCATCACTGACTCGATGGGTGTGGGTCTGAGTGAACTCCTGGAGTTGGTGATGGATAGGGAGGCCTGGCGTGCTGCAATTCATGGGATTGCAAAGAGTCGGACACGACTGAGCAACTGAACTGAAATGAACTGAACTGATAATGAGGGATTGATTCTGGATACCAAAATTTGAGGATACTCAAGTCACATAGTTGGCTGTCCGTATTCAGGGCACCTGCTTTCAAGGATTCGACCAGTTGAGAGAATCTTGTAGTACTGTAGTATTTATTGGGGAAAAAAGAAATCCATGTCTTCCTTCAGGGGGTGGCTGTTAAGGTTCTAGTATTTATTTTCTTTTCACATTTAGTGTTTTCTCTAGAGTTTACAATATGCATTCTTAACTTATTACTCTGTACCTTGAAATAATATACTACTTCAAGTATAGGGTATGAGTATCTTTTAAAAGTGTACTTAAATTTCTCCTTTCTTGTCATTTGTAATCTTTCTTGTCATTGGTTTTATTTTCATGGGTTATAAATTCCTTAATGCATTATTATTTTTGCTATAGATAGTTTTCTTTTAAAGAGTTTTCAAAATGAGAAAAAAGAATGTCTTTTGTATTTAACAACAGTCTTAACAGTTCTGCCTCTCTCTGGTTTTTCTGTGACATTTCAAATTTCCATTTGGTATTGTTTTCCTTCGGTTGAAAGAACTTACCTTAACATTTTTTATAGTAAAAGTCTGTGGGCAACAGACTCTCTCAGCTTTCATTTGTCTGCAGAAGTCTTTACTTTGTTTTTTATTTATGAAATACGTTAGTGTTTTCAGTGTTTGGCTGAGAATTAGAATTTAAAAACATATTGTAGTTTGGCAGTTAACAGATTTAGTTTTCCTTCAAACATCAGCTGGTTCCTTACTAACTCAATGTATTTATTATCTTTGCTTGTGTAGTCTTATAAAACAATTATTAAAAAATGGTTGTACTGCTTTTAATAAAGTGCATGTTGTTTAATATATACTTTATAGAAGGCACTTACTATGTGATAGTCATCCCCTTTGTTTTTTCCTCCCTTCCCTAGAGTTTTTATGTATGGTATTTGCAGCAGCAATTGTTGTACTCTTGGGTATAGTTATTTCTATACCACAGAAAGATCGTCAATATAAACTACTTTTAGAGAGGCCTGGTGGGAAAGAAACAGGAAAAAACAATGTTTTTTCTATTTTTCTTGCCTTGGTTTGTTGGGTATAGGATCATTAATTTTTATTCTGTTCATGTCCAAATTATAAAGTGCTTTTCTGTTATTTACTGAACATTTTCCTAAAAGTCATTTATTATACATGTTAATGTGTAGCACCATGTCTGGAAGGGTAGATGACTGGTAGAAATACATATTTATGTCTTGTGGGTGATCTGTCTGGTAATGATATAATTCTTAATTCTTTATAATATTGAAAAGAGAATTCTAATGCTGACACTGGCTTAGGGACCTTGGGAAGCTTACTTAACTTATGCTCACCTCAGTTTCCTTGTTTAAAGGTCTCATTTTAGAGGTATTAGAATAAGTGAGGCTATATGCTTTAATTACTCAAGACATAACATGTTCACAAAACGGTGGTTCTTCATTATCTTGTTTTTCACTTTTTGGTTTCTTTGTAAAATTACAGATTTGTATGAGGCTTCCCAGGTGGCTCAGTGGTAAATAATTCACCTGCCTATGCAGGAGATGCAGGTCAGTCCCTGAACCTGCATGGAAAGATCCCTTGCAGGAGTAAATGGCAGCCCACTCTAGTGTTCTTGACTGGGAAATCTCATGGACAGAAGGAGCCGGGTGGGCTACAGACCATGAGGTCACATAGTCAAACGTGACTGAAGCAGCTGAGCATAGCTTTATACTGAAGATCAATTCTTTAGAAAACATTAATTCAAGAGTTTTATAATTTCTAAAAGTAATCTGATTGGCTAAGAGTAGAAGACGTCTGTATACTAATAGAAAACAAAATATAAGCTGAAAGACAGAATAGAGGATGGATATAAGATAAAAGTAGTTATCAGATTTTGAAGAGAAAACTGTTTTTTCTCTTTTGATAGGCCATTCTTTCCTGTCACTTTGTATGTCTCAAATTTTTTTTGAAAATTGGACATTTTGAATATTGTTAAGTGGAAACTGAAAATTGAATTCTTTTCCTTACTCTCTCACGTTTGTAGTTAATATTGCGGGTTGTTAGTGCTATTAAGAAAAAGACAGTTATCTTCCTTTTATTTTGCTCTGTGCTGGAGATTTCTTCAATACTTAGGCTATTTACATCTCTGCCATAGCTTTTACTTCTGCTAGTGTAGAACCTAAAGGTCAGCTACAAATGAAATGTTAAAATCTTTGTAAGCCTTTTCTGAATGTGTGACCTGCTTTGGGCATACATGTGGCTTTCTGGATTACCCAGTATACACCGTATACCCACAATTGCCTTCTTTCCCCATATCTTCCTTCCCAGGCTTCTAGATCTGTCTATTGCTTGTGTCAACTGTTGTCTTGCTCCAGACTGCTGCAGGTAATATGTGTGACTTTAAATGCTTTTAGNTGCTTTGGGCATACATGTGGCTTTCTGGATTACCCAGTATACACCGTATACCCACAATTGCCTTCTTTCCCCATATCTTCCTTCCCAGGCTTCTAGATCTGTCTATTGCTTGTGTCAACTGTTGTCTTGCTCCAGACTGCTGCAGGTAATATGTGTGACTTTAAATGCTTTTAGCAAAAGTGTCCTAACTCTTGAGATGTTATGAGTTGGGTAAAGCAAAGAGAATTCTTTGGGTCTATCCTTGAGGGAGCTGCCAGTCAGGTTTAGACTCTCAGTTCTTTGAGAATAAGGTCCTTAGTGCTCCCTTTGGAACTAGCAACCCTCACCATGGTGCAGGCTGGAGTCCTTGTAACTACGGAAGTCTGGGCTGTGGAGGATTGAAGGTGAGATAGTGCTTTTCACCATAAAACAACAACTTTTTAACCAAGTCTTCCTTTGGTTATTGTACATTTTTTACTTTATTTCAGAAATTTTCAGAAGTTAATTTGCCAATTTTTCCAGATTATTAGTATGTTTGTTTCTTTCTGTCTCTCTTGCTTTCTTTTTTAGGAGGATATACTGCCTAGTCTGCTGTTTTTTGGTGACATCATTTACAACATTCTCTTTCAAAGGAAGATGTTGTAACTGATTTCACTTGAAAATAGAATCTGAGAATGAAAACATATTTAAGCCTGATTTTAATAACTAAAAATTGTGTGTTGAATACTTAGCCTCTTACTTAGGCAATAATGTCTCCTAAATTTGCCTGTGAAGCCATATATATTTTCTAAGTGATAAAAGAAGAAAAAGTAAGGCAACAAAGGGATATAAACAAGAAGGAGGAAACATTTTCTTTGGCTTTGTGATCATCTCCGGGATATTAAAAGTTATATAACATTAAGAGCAATTCACTGCCCAAAGAGAAAAGTGGATTATGGTAGTAGAAAGTCTGGCTTACAACCTGATGATGGACCATGAATTTGTGAAGTCCTCCTGCCAGCCAACTTCCTTCCCTCTTCCTCTCATCCGGCAATCTTTTAATTCCATGTTAAATATTGAATAATTTGCATAGGTTTGTCAGTGTGCCAGTAATCTGGATAAGGTTGATAGATAAGAAACAGTCTTTACCCTTACAAGGCGTACTGTAAAGTGAGGGTTAGAAAGAAATTTGTAAACATCTGGGATATACTGAAATGATTGTGGTGATGTGGATAGGTTATAATGAGAGTTCAGGGAAAGGCTCTGTTTGTAGTTAGTAGGAAGACTTTCTGCATTAAGTTGTATTTAAACTGATGTTTGGAGGCTTCTGTTCTGTTCAGTTCAATCATTCAGTCATGTCCGACTCTTTGCAACCCCATGGACCACAGCACACCAGGCTTCTGTCTATCACCAACTCTCGGAGCTTAATCAAGCTCATGTCCATCAAGTCGGTGATGCTCTCCAACCATCTGTCTCATCCTCTTTCATCCCCTTCTCCTCCTGCCTTCAGTCTTTACCAGCATCAGGGTCTTTTCTAAGGAGTCAGTTCTTCGCATCAGGTGGCCAAAGTATTGGAGTTTCAGTATTTCAGTTTCAACATCAGTCCTTCCAATGAATATTCAGGACTGATTTCCTTTAGATTGACCCCAACACTCACATCCATACATGACTACTGGGAAAGCCATAGCTTCGACTAGACAGATCTTTGTTGGCAAAGTAATGTCTCTGCTTTTTAATATGCTCTCTAGATTGGTCATTTGGAGGCTTAATGGAAGTTAAAATTAGAAGTTGGGAGAGAGCCCTATCTCATACATAGGGAATAACATTATAAAGAGTTTTAAAGGACTTCCCTGGTGGTCTGGTGTTTAAGAATCTGCCTTGTAATGCAGGGTACATGTTTTCTTTCAATCCCTGATTGGGGAACTAAGATACCACATGCAGTGGGGCAGCTAAGCCTGCCTGCCACGACTAGAGCACCCATGCATTACAACTAAGACCAGATACAAGCCAAATAAATAAATATTTGTTTTAAAAAGAATTTTAGGTGAAATGAGAAATGGCAATACAGAAATGTTCTTTATGATAGTAGGTAGGGACTGGGAAGTAGAGGAAGCTGAAGGTGGGATGCCGAATTGGGGCTTTATAAGCAACAGGACTGGAAAAGGTCAGTTTTCATTCCAATCCCAAAGAAAGGCAATGCCAAAGAATGCTCAAACTACTGCACAGTTGCACTCATCTCACACACTACTCAAAATTCTCCAAGCCAGGCTTCAGCAATATGTGAACCGTGAACTTCCTGATGTTCAAGCTGGTTNAGGAGGAGAAGGGGACAACAGAGGATGAGAAGGTTGGATGGCATCACCAACTCAATGGACATGAGTTTGGGTAGACTCCAGGAGTTGGTGATGGTCAGGGAGGCCTGGCGTGCTGTGGGGTCACAAAGAGTCAGATACGACTGAGCAACTGAACTGAAGCAATGCTGTGTAGCTTAGAGTTGATCCCAGAGTTGCAAAAGAATCCAAAGAAATCCAAAAGGTTAATGATTATCCAATTTGATCTAATTAATGTAAACTGAATTATTCTTTATGATCCTAACTAATAATCTTTCAAAATAAAGATATTTAAAACTTGATACTTAAAAAATAAAAGATACTTGAATCGCTAGTAATTATAAACCATAGAACTTTTAAAAGATAGTACATTTCCAGGCCAGGATTTTATATTCTAAATTTTTATACAATAATTTTTATGCTTTAATGTAAATACAATTTAGTTAACTAAAAAAGACTATTTTTATTTATTTTCTTTTTCTTTTTTCTCTGTTTTCTCTGTTTATTGCCAGTTTTCGTGTAATTCAGTGTTCTTTACTGTGATTTGCTATCTCTGAATGTTTCACTCCTTACCCACAGAAATCATTTTGTCTTTCCTCATTTTACCCATACACTGTTCTTAAGGCACTGGTTTTTTTCATAGAGCTACTATGACATGTCCCAGCTCGATTTTTTAAGTTTATACCCTTGACTTCATAACACGGCATTTCATTATGTTTTTTAGTTTAGATTAGAAGTTTGGATCTGCCACTTAACTCGTGTGACTTTGGTTATATTGCTTACCCTAATTTATCTTCAGTTTCCTTTTCTGAAGACAACTATGTCTTTTCCTCATAGTGTTGTTAAAGAATTGTTTAAATAATGAAGACTGTTTCTACTTTTTCTTGTGTGCTTTCCTTGATAAATACTTAACTATTCATTACAAGGGAAGAGTAAATATCTCCCTAATGATGGAATGATAGTTATAAGCAATTAGCCTCCTTAATACTAATGTGTTAACACTAATTGTTAAAAATTAATAGGATTAGAAAGACCATCTGAAAACATAGGTCCATTCTGTTATAACACATATAATAAATATTGTTACAGTTTCTGGCAGTGAAATCAAAGAGCTGTAACTGGGTATTTTTTTTGTTTTTGGAATTAAATGATATATAGAAAGGGGCTTTTTTTTTTATTGTGAAAGATGGAAACTTAGGCTTCACATAATAGCCTGGTTGTTAGAATTAAACATTATAATTGTTCATTCCTTTAAAAACAGTGTTTGTTTTTTTTTTAACCACTGAGCCCATTTTTGCTATTGATACATTTGATAATGTTTCTTGATTATACCAGATTCTATTTAAGCATTTACAACTAATTAAGGAGATCAGTATGAAGAATTTGTCAGTGTTCTTCCATTTTAGTGTATGCTAATTTTACATAGATTTATTCTGAGGCTCGCAGAATTAAACTTTGGAATCTACTTTTTTTAGCTCAGTCAGTAAGTTGTCCACGTCATTCTTTTTCAGCCTGCTTTATTTCTCTGTATGGTTTGATTCTAGAGAACCTCTTCTGAGTACTAATCATAGGTCTATAAGTTGACAGTAGTGACCCAATTCAGTTGGATATATAAATACGAATCAATAAGCAGTTCTTGGTTTGAAGATGGCATAGTTAAACTGTTGCTTGAGTTGGTTTTGCTAGATTGACAAGTAATAGCTAAGGGAATACACTGTCCATAAAAATTTATCATTTACCAGAAACATAAAGGTTACACTGGCTGTTTCTTTGTACTTTAGATGAGTGTAATCAGATGACTTTTTTTACCTCCACGTTGGGGTTAGAGAACAAGAAATATCTAATTTTAACTCCTTGATTGAATGCTCCTGACTTTGTTACTAAGTGCTTATAACCCAGCTACTTTATTTAATCTTCACAACAGCCTATTAGCTAGGAACTTTTATTCCCATATGTAGCATCATTAAGGGTCACAAAGCAAATGAGTGGTACAGCAAAAATCAGCATACAGGAAATCTGAATTCAGAGCCAATCTCTTAACTTTCCTCATAGCTATTTTTGTTAATAAATCAGAAATATTAGGAGGAGTTGAAGTTGTTTGCCATGTAGAAATAAAACCAAGGTTTAACCAGAGAAAATATTTAGTTCAGTAAAAGGTCAGAAGTCAGCATAAGGGTTATAGTCTCTTAAAAAATTGAATTTTGGAGCTGTTACAAAGAAAATATGTATACAGAGTATAATATTTCACAATTTGAGAATACTTTGTTTTTAAAAAACAAATTTTAGAAGACTTTTAAAATGTTCTTAAATGAGATTTTATTGCTTTTGTGAAGTTTTGTAAAGAAAGACTTAGTGGATTTTGATCTGGGTTCTGTATCTACTAGTTTTGTGAAATTTTTTCATGTTGCTTGAACTTTCTGTACCTGTGATTTCTTACCTGTAAAATGAAGATATAATAGGGTTCTTTGTTAAGCATTTAGAATAGTACTAAACGATATATGAAATTCAGTGCAGTTCAGTTGCTCAGTTGTGTCCAACTCTTTGCGACCCCCTGAACTGCAGCATGCCAGGCTTCCCTTCCATCACCAGCTCCCGGAGCTTACTCAAACTCATGTCCATTGAGTCAGTGANGGTTCTTTGTTAAGCATTTAGAATAGTACTAAACGATATATGAAATTCAGTGCAGTTCAGTTGCTCAGTTGTGTCCAACTCTTTGCGACCCCCTGAACTGCAGCATGCCAGGCTTCCCTTCCATCACCAGCTCCCGGAGCTTACTCAAACTCATGTCCATTGAGTCAGTGATGCCATCCAACCATCTCATCCTCTGTCGTCACCTTTTCCTGCCTTCAGTCTTTCCCAGCATGAGGGTCTTTTCCAGTGAGTCAGTTCTTTACCTCAGATGGCCAGTCAGCTTCTGCATCAGTCCTTCAAATGAATATTCAGGACTGGTTTCCTTTAGGGTGGACTTGTTGGATCTCCTTGTAGTCCAAGGGACTCTCAAGAGTCTTTTCCAGCACCACAGTTCAAAAGCATAAATTCTTCAGTGCTCAGCTTTCTTTATGGTCCAGTTCTCCCATCCATGCAATACACGACTAAATGGACCTTAGCTGGCAAAGTTATGTCTCTGCTTTTTAATACGCTATCTAGGTTGGTCATAGCTTTTCTTCCAAGGAGCAAGCATCTTTTAATTTCATGGCTGCAGTCACCATCTACAGTGATTTTGGAGCCCAAGAAAATAAAATCTGTCACTATTTCCATTGTTTCCCCATCTATTTGCCATGAAGTGATGGGACTAGATGCCATGATCTTCATTTTTTGAATGTTGAGTTTTAAGCCAGCTTTTTCATTATCCTCTTTCACTTTCATCAAGAGGCTCTTTAGTTCTTTGCTTTCTAGCACAAGGGTGATGTCATTGGCATATCTGAGGTTATTGATATTTCTCCTGGCAATTTTGATTCCAGCTTGTGCTTCATCCAGTCCAGCATTTCTCATCATGTACTCTTCATATAAGTTAAATAAGGTTAAGTAGTGTTGTTATTATTGCAATTATTTTCCCATCTATATTATGTGTTCATCCATCTGTATTAATGAAAACCTTTCATGGATAGAAAATTAATTCCACCTTTTGAGTCTAATCTCTAACCCCTAATCTTATCTTCCTTTATTTCCTCTTTCTCAGCTACTCACTATTTGTGTGTTCTTTTATACTTTATATAATTTGTAAGCAAACTTCAACCTTTTTTGAAATAAAAAGAGAATATATGTAAATACAAATATACATTTTTATTTCTAAAATTTAGCACTGTTAGTGCATGGGCTTTTTGTGTCCACAGATACACTTCTATTTCTTAGAACAAGAAGTTCTAGTCTTTTATAAATAAAATATCTAGTAAATAAGGAAATGAATGACTTCAAATTTGTCACATATTTTGTATATGCCTATTATCTTCTGCCTAAATTTCCTATTCTCTAGATCAAAAAGATATCCAAGTTGTTAATGTTTCTTTAGAAATGGTACTGATTACTGAATAAACTAATTCATGTGTGATTTGACCAGTATAGAATTAAGAGGATCATCATATCTTTTATTCCATGTGTATTTGTCTGTCTCAGTACTTAAAGTAGCATTTAGGAGGGACAGCAGTACTTATGACTCACTTGGCATAATGTCACAAGTCAAATACATTGCCGCCTTTCCCAGTCTGCGTGTTTTATTTTTTTTTTAAGTACCACTGGATATTAGGTATTTCTCTTTTAAACAATTTTACCATTAATTCTTTCAACATTTATTATAAGTTTGCTAATATTATTTATCATTTCTTCATATTCTATACATGGATATTAGACCCAGTTATTGTTTTTTTGTTACATCTTTTTTGTCAGTCTAGTAATATAAAAGCAAATGAATTTCCATGCCTTGACATTCATCTTTAGTGATCCGCATCTTCTAGTATTTATCCCTTTTCAGAGTCAGTGCCTTTTTAAGAAGATTTGTCCTGGAACTTACCTCTTAGTGATTTGTTCTACTTTGCTCTATTCTTCTAGATTTGAAATTGCCTTTTCCCATTTGAAAGAAAAAAAAAATTCTCTTAGATAGTTTTATTTCTTACAGTGCCTTTCACTATCTGTAGTGACTTTTTTTTTTAATCAAAATGAGTTTTCAACTAGAAGACTTGACATTTTTTAGATTCTTAATATGTTTATACTAGCTAAATATTTGTTTTGTTGTATATATAACCTCTCATATTATCATTAGTGATTTTTTTCTGTTTCTTTTCAGCTGGTTGGTGGAGAATTTGACTTGGAGATGAACTTTATTATCCAAGATGCTGAGAGCATAACATGCATGACAGAGCTTTTGGAACACTGTGATGTCACTTGTCAAGCAGAAATATGGAGCATGTTTACAGCCATCCTACGAAAAAGTGTTCGGAATTTACAGACTAGTACAGAAGTTGGGCTCATTGAGCAAGTATTGCTGAAAATGAGTGCTGTAGATGACATGATAGCAGGTATGGGATTATCTAATAGGAAAGTATAATTTAAATGTTCATATACTTCTCTTATGCTCTAGTTTAATATAGGTTTGTTGAAGCTACCTTGTTTTAAAATAGATAAGTGAAAATGTATTGGATATGTGCCATTTATATTAAGGGAAAACCTGAAGAATGAAAGATGATTTCTGTATTAGATATAATTGCTATTCTGGTTTTCCGGGTTTCAGAAAATCTGAGTGATGTGGAATAAGTGCTCTGAGATCTATCAGAAAAAGGAACAGTACCTTTCTATGTAGAACTTAAACTTTTACATAATTAAAATACTATAATACATATTACATTTTATAAAATTGGTACTTTATTAAAAGTTCTCTGAACTCCATCTTCTTCAGTCTGACATTTATGGAACAGGAAATGCTAAAAGCCTTAGGACAAGCATGTTGTGATTTTTGAAAGTGTCACTCTTACTCTGATATTTTTTGGAGGAACTTTTGTATTAAATGTAACATTGTGGATTAGAGTATACAATTTGCATGAAATTTCAAGATAAAAATTTTAATAATTTTGTGTTGTTATATGTTATTTGAAATAATATTTTTGATATGTGTAATTCTTCATCATCAGTCCTTTACTCACATGCAAATCCACTTCCCTCTGTGGTTAGATGCACAAAATATTTTGAAAGATGGTCCCAGAGCACCAGCTATTCCCAGAAAATAAGGAGTTTGTGATGATTCTCTTAAGCCATGAGTCTTTAGCCTAACTTTCTTCTGACATGAAAAGGTTTCATAATTCCAAACGTGCTAATATAATTCCTCACAGTATCTGATCATATCTGATCCTTAAAAATAATTCAAATACCAGGAAATCTTTATAATGTTTTTCTTCATGCATAATTATTTTTAATATCAGTAGAACAAAATATGAAACAGGAAAGAAGGAATGAATAATAAAGATCAATGCTTTTTAAAATTTAAACAATATTTCACTATTTTGTTTTTCTGATAGAATATATTAAAATCATTTGTAATTGCTTTCAAGGTGGCATGTATCTCTATTTAGAATAATTTAGCATTCTCTGTCTTGGTTACTGATGGTTAACTTGAAAAATAAGAATCAAAATTAAAAGGTATTTTTGGTGGAGATATGGTACCATTTCGCTAAGTTTTAGCATTAGCAGGAATTTATTTGTATAAACTTACGAGTGCACATGTTGTATAGAACATCATTTGATCTTTAAATCCTCATATCTGAGTTTAAACCCTTAAAATTCTTTCCCTTTTCTTTCTTTCTTTTTTGAAAATAAAGTGTACTTTATAGAGTACACTTTAGAAAGTGAGCCACAATTACTAACATACAGTACATAATTCATGAGTTCTCAAGTAAGGTGATAGTAAGCTTGATATTACCAAGAAGCTCATATCTTCACATTTTCTGTTATATAAAGCCTCTTAGTTCCCTTATCCCTTATTCTTATTAATAATATGGATAACACAAAATTTTTACTTTTTTTTGCTTAAACATTAAAAAAGTGTTAGAAAAATTTCCTCTACCGTACTTTTCAGTAGAGAAATTAAAATCTAGATAACATACTAATGAAGCCCCAATAACCACCAAAAGGCTACTAAGTTTTCATTCTGAGTATTTTGTAACATGCTACATTAAGAGATTTTTTTCATGTTATAATGTTGAAAGTATCACTAGAAGGTGTTTAAACAGCTGTTGTAAATTGATAGTATATTTTCATAGTATTTTTTCTCCTTTAAAAATCTTGTATGAGAAAAGAAGAGTTGTTATAGTGAAATTAAAACTTGAGGTGCCTGTTTATGTTATCTGTATAATAAATAAGAAATTTTAATAATGTAATTAAATGCAAATTTAGTAGACCTTTTTTTGTGACATATGTAGGAGATGAGATAAGGGTTTGGAAATACAGTTCTTTTACTGTAGTATGTGTAGACATACCTGAACAAAATCTTCAATGAAGATTTTGCCATTTCAGCTAGTTGTTTTAAAATGCTTAATATTAACTTTTTATCATAGAGATTGCTTACTTACAGTGGTGTTATAAGTAAGTCAGTTTATTGATAACTTAACCATATTATATTTCTATTTTGAAATACATATTTCTAAAGTACCAAAGTTCAGCTATTAATCTGTGATATTAAATAATGTATATATCAATAATTATTTTTTATCCTAACCTAAACTATTAATTGATGATAAGCTTCTTATAATGTTTATGTGTATTTATTATAACTTGTGTAGTATCTGAATTCTTAGTAAGTGCTTTAGAAATTGAGATATGTAGATTTAAATGTTTTAATATCTTGCAAAGAATGACTCATAGAGGTACTATGACTCACAGTGTCTAGAGATGAGAAAGTAATCAGAGACAAGAGATTAAATGCATATTTTTTTCTTATTATCTAGTGAGCTAGTATATCTCTTATATGCACATAAATACATTGTCATAACGGATATCACTAGTCAAGGGTTGAAATGGGGCTTCCATTTAGAGACTAGTGAGTAAAAATCAGAGCTCTGAAGACATATAGCCTAGTTTGAATTTTAACCATACTACTTACTAGAGTGTGTGCTTTGGCAATGGAATTAAGTTACCTGTGCCTCACTTCCTCATTTTTAGGAGAGGTTAATGGTAATACTTAAGCTTGTTACAGGGATTTGTGAAGTTAATGCTTGTAAACCACTTGGAATGATGCCAGGCAAGGAGTGAGTACTCAGAATTGTTGCTGATGGGCCAGGGGATATTTCAAGAATATATTTTATTAAGAGTAGATAATTCTAAAACAAAATGTGGTCAAACATCAGTTTTCTTTTGAAAATAACAAATTTACAATGTTAAATCATTGTACCTTTACATATTTTTGCCTGTCTTTCCCTGCATATGGCAGATTTATGTGCATGTATGTATATTCTGGGGATTTATAAAATCAAATTTTTGTGACTTTGCAAAGAGAACTTAATTGAAATCATAATTCTGGGTGGGAAAAAAGTCTTTAAAGTATTTTTTTCTTATATGATGGTTGATAATTGTTAATTCAAAAGGCTATTCATGAGGTCATTTGGTTATAATGTATACCAATATATATGTAGAAATGATGAGATAACTTTTGCTCTTTCTAAAAGTGTATTACCTTGACAGATGACAGCTTATGACTAGAGTTCAGAATAACTTTATTTTCCTTTGAAGATCTTCTAGTTGATATGTTGGGGGTTCTTGCCAGCTACAGCATCACTGTCAAGGAATTGAAGCTTTTGTTCAGCATGCTTCGAGGAGAAAGTGGAATCTGGGTAAGCTGTGGTCAAAGGGAAAAGTATTCAATATCAGTGCATTAATACTTAATGTTCAACAATTTGTCTCTAGAGAGCTATAAACTTCAATTGGTAATAGAAATTATTCCTCCTAAATAGTTCAGTAAATGATTTAAAAATAATTTTCTCTCTAGTTAGAAAGCAGTCTGATGGTAAAGGTGATGTATTAGATATTTTTGTTAAATTTGTACAGTGTCATTTCTCTTTTTTGTTTCCTTAGCCAAGACATGCAGTAAAATTATTATCCGTTCTTAATCAGATGCCACAAAGACATGGTCCTGATACTTTTTTCAATTTCCCTGGTTGTAGTGCTGCGGTAAGTTTTAAATACTTGTTTGTTTTTATTTAAGTCAATTCTATTATGGCATAATTTACCCACAGTCAATTCAGCAGTTTAGAAAGTACGGTTTGATGAGTTTTGAATAATCCCTTCACTGTCACCACAGTCATGATTTAGAACAATTCCATCAGTCACCAAAATTTCCTTGTCTCTTTAAAGCCAGTTCCCTCTCCCTGGTCCTCTCCTTTGCAACCTTTGGTTTATTTTGTGTTTGTATAATTTTACCTTTTTAAAAATTTCATATAAATCAAATCAAATAGTATCTAAATCTTTTTCTGTCAGCCTTTTACTTAGCTTTATGCTTTTGAGATTATCCATTTTATAATAGATTATCAGGAGTTTATTCTATTCCTTTTATTCTGAGTAGTATTACATTTTATGGATACATACTACAGCTTACTATTCACTAGTTGATGGACTTTGGGGTTTTCAGTTTTTGGTTATTATAAGTAAAACTATTAGGGCTTGAATGTAGATTTTCTGCAGGTATGTTTTCTTATCTCTTGAGTAAGTACATAAGAGTGGGATTGCTGGGTTTCTTATTAAGTGCATATTTTGTTTCATAATAAACAAGCAAATTGCTTTCTGTAGTGAAAAATTTTGCATTCTCATAAGCAGTATATGAAAATCCCAGTTGGTCTGCATCCTAGACATTCATTTCATTCAGTTCAGTCCTGTCTCTTTAATTTGAGACTTGTAAATGGTAGTATAAAGGTAACTCATTGTAGTTTTAATTTTGTGTTGCCCTTATGGCTGATATTGAGCATTTTTCTTCTATTTATTGGCCATTCTTAAATCTTTTGTGATGTTTGTGTTCAAATCTTCTGTTTACTTTAAAAAATGTGATTGTTTGTCTTGTTATCTCAAGAGTTCACTATACATCTGGGATATAAGTTAATTTGGAAATGAATTTGTCAAATATTTTCTCCCAAACTGATGCTTGTCTTTTTATTTTCTTAACAATATTTCTTGAAGTGCAAAAGATTTTAATTTTGATGAAGTTCAATTAAAATTTTCTTTCTTTTATTGCATATGCTTTCTGTAGTCTAAGAATTGGTATACACCAAGTTTATAGGGTTTTTTCTCTTCTGCATTCTACTGAAAGTTGGTTATATTAGCTCTTCTGTTTAGGTCTTATGTTCAGTTCAGTCTTATGTTAGGATCGCACAAAGTTCCCTTTTGTGTGAATTTTTTAAAATATGGTGTGAAAGAAGATTGGAGATTAAGTTTTGTTTGTTTTAACATGTGACTATTAATTATTTCATAACCATTTGTTGAAGCAACAGTTCTTTTCACTTTGGATTGTGTTGGTACCTTTCTTGAAAACTGTCTGGCCATTTTTGTGTGGATCTAGTTCTGAATATTCCAACTCATGAAACACAATATATTTCTCCCTTTGTTTCATTTTCTTTTGATTTTTCAGCATTTTGTAGTTTTTAGCATGCAAGTATTAAACATTTTTGGTTACATTCATTCAGAAATATTTCATATTGTTTTATGTTAATATATAAAAATGCAAAATTTTATTATTGTTGACCTTATATTGTGAGACAACTCACTTACTTGTCCTAGCAAGTTTTAGTAGATACCTTTTAATTACATTTCATATCTTATTACACTGGCTAGGGCCTAACTAGTGTAATAGTAATCATAACAGTTTTGACTTAATCTTAGGAAAAGCATTAAATATTTCACCATTACATATGCTTTTAGCATTACATTTTAAGGTAATGTCCTCTATCAGGTTGAGGAAATTCACTTCTATTCATATTTGTTGGGCATTTTTTTTCACCATTAGTATGTTAATGTCATTGTTGAATTTCATAAAATGCTTTTTCTGATTTTATTGAAATGATCATATACTTTTTCTTCTTAATCTTAAATGTGGTGAATTACAGTGACTGATATTTCAGTGTTAAATCACCTTTGCATTCCTAGGAATAAATCTATTTGTTCACAGTATAACAACCTTTTCATACAATACTGAATTTGATTTGCTAATATATTACTAAGAAATTTTACAGTTATTTTATGATTGATTTGAGGATACATTTTTCTTTTCCTGTAAAATCTTTCTCCGGTTGTGATCTTAAGAATCATAAACTCATTTCCTCGTAAAATGAGTTGGGAAGTATTCATTTCTCTCTGTTGAAGAGTTTGTGTAGAATTGATAATACTTACTCTTGAATGTGGGCTTCCCAAGCGGTACTAGTGGTGCAGAACCCGTCTGCCAGTGCAGGAGACCTAAGAGACACACCTTTGATCCCTGGGTCAGGAGGATCCCCTGGAGGAGGGCATGACAGCACACTCCAGTATTCTTGCCTGGAGAATCCCATGGACAGAGGAGCCTGGCGGGCTACAGTCCATAGGGTGGCAGAGAGTCAGATGCTACTGAAGCAACTTAGCACACATGCACACACACACACACACACACACACACACACTCTTGAATGTATGCTAAAATTCACTGTTGAAGCCACCTGGGTCTGGGATTTTGTTTGTGAGAAGGTTTTAAATTACGAACTTCATTTCTATAGTAGAAATAGGAAAGTTTTTTGTTTGTTTTGAGTGAACATTGATAGTTTTGTGTCTTTCCAGTAATTCTTTTGGTTAATTTCAGTTATCAAATATATTGGCATAAAATTTTCATCCTATCCTTTTATTATCCTTTTAATGTCTATGGGATGTGTAGTGATGCCTCCTCTTCCATTGTTACTATAATTTCCCTCAGTCTGTCGTACTGGAAAGTGAAAAGGAAAGTGAAAGTCACATAATCATGTCCTACTCTTTGCAGTCCCATGGACTGTAACCTGCCCAGCTCCTCTGTTCATGGAATTCTCCCAGCAAGGGAGTGTTGGAATGGGTTGCCATTTCCTTCTGCAGGGCATGTTCCCAACCCAGGGATAGAACCCAGGTCTAGCTGGAGGTGTTTCCATTTTGTTGCTCTTTTCAAAGAAATAGCTCTTTCAATCTTCTTGATTTAATCATCTCAATCTATATGGTAATATTGTAGAGCATATGTGGAATTTTTGGCTAGAAGAACAAGTTTTGATTTCAGAATCCTCTAGTTCATTACTGTAGAGGACTAGTCTTTAATGTTTCTTGGCTTTCATGTAAAATATTAGTACTTTTATAATGGAATAGGGGTTGTGGGCCTGTAATGAAATAATGTACTGCTTAAGCACTTTAAAGTTTTTAAAATATCATGTAAATATTTATTGCTCTTTGGTTATTTTAAGTACTTCAGTGTTCTTGCAGTCTCCCATTTTTTTCTGCCATTCTCCTAATTTTATATTTTTTCTGAATATTTTGTTACTAATCTTTTTTTTTAAGTTACAGTTTCACCAACTATGAACAAAACATAGGAACATTTTTAAAAAATTACAGGATGAAAGTCAGTCATTTTATGTATCTGTTTGTTAGAGTGAAACATATATAATCTGCAGAGAAAAACACTGTCAACTGTCCCTAAGTAGGTGAGGGTTCTCTCAGATATAATAGTTCTGTTCACTCACATACATATTTCTAACACATTTTACAGAACTGTTGTTGATCTGATGTCTGATAGGTTTCAGTCTAAGGTATGGGAAAGAAGAGCAAAGTGTTTTGAATGAAATATAAGCAAGTTCCTGTTTTATATATAGAATTGACAAAGTTTAGCTAAAGCTAATGAATGACTCTGGTTTAATAAATTCCCTGAATTCCCTCAGTATGGTTGCATCCTGTTTTTAGCTATTTGGCCATCAATTACCTATCAATGTGCAATACATTTTACATACACATAACATGCACAGCAATAATTTTAATGTCATTAGTAGTATATGTTTGAATTGTTTTTGCTCATGGGATATTAGTAGACTTATACTATCTTTTCCCATTTTCCTAGTTTTCCCTGTATCACTCATTTTCATAAAGGGTAGTTTGGATCAAGGGTATATTCTGTGTAAAGGAGGAAGTAGGGAAGGAACTGGAACTTTTATAACTATTGTTTCATTTGAGTCATACAGTCTGTACAAGGTAAGTAACATTACTGCTGTTGTCAGTTTAGGAAACTAAGTAATAAGCCTCCTCAGTGTAAACATTGTTCATAGCCTTAGAGTAGAGTCACAGCCTTAAGAATTTGCCTGATCTTAAATCCAGTATTTCACGTAACAACAAATTGGCTAATTATCAAGCATGTTACTTCTGCTGTTGAACTGCTGAAAAAGTTAGATAGGAGCTGATTTTAAACCCTTCCTGTCACAGTGTTTTGATGTTCTGCTTCTGAATGAGCATGAACCAGTGGCATTTTAGTAATAAAAAAATACATAGTGTTTGGACCGCTGCTCACATTGGTGCCTTTGGATGATTAAAATCATGATACCTTTTACTTTCCCTCTAAAATGACCAAAATAACATATTAGGCCTTCTGAATTGTATTTCACATTGTGGAGATACTTTCTCTGAGTTTTGTTGCCTCCATATGAGCAATTTGGTAATATTTACAGAGAGTTAATTGAATTTTTCAGTGATTTGTGTGAAGGTGAATGATAAATGTAAGATTACATTTTATGTGCCCTGTTACCTTTATGAATATATTGTTTAGATTTGTTTTTCATGATTATTATCTATTTCATGAATTTGCTTAATTTAAGAAATAGTACACTTCTGTATTCATTGAAATAGTTAACTGAACACATCCTATCTGAACATCAGAATCTTCTCCATTTGTATTTTTGCGAAATGAGACAGAAATGTAAATTTTGGAGTCAACTAGTCTAGGAGGTGGTGAGGTATACAGATTTCAGAGTTCTGTGGACTCACTAGACACAATGAGGGACCCTATTTATGGATACCAAAATATTGTACAGGAAGTATGGAAGAAATGTGAAGGCAGCTTAAACCCATAATCACAGACATAGTCCAAAGGACATGCCATTATCACCATGGGATAATGGGTATTTAGGCCTGAATGATTTGGGAGTAAATGAACCTGAATTCCACATTAGGCGGTCCTCTCACAAAGTTAGCTTTTTATGCACTGATTAAGGGAGCATGTATGCATTAAAGAGTTGAAAATAACTGGGGATACAAAGTGTACTGTATGAAAGACTTTGGTTGGTACATAAGTAAGAAGAGGAAGTTGAGTCATACCTTTTAGAAATGGGACATTTTAGGTCCCCAAAGCATTTTTTCTAGCTGTTACTTATTAAATTTAAGACTATACTTCAGTAAAAGATAATTTTAGGATATATATGTAATAAAAAACAAATTTAAGAGAATGTCCTTAAGTAGAGTTAACTATCTTGTTGAAGAGATTGGCCATAAATAAAGGTCCCTATTTATCTGTGGAATTATTGTTGTTGTTCAGTCGCTAAGTCATGTCCAACTCTTTGTGACCCCGGGGACTGTAGCCTGCCAGGCTTCTCTGTCCATGGGATTTTACAGGCAAGAATATTGGAGTAGGTTGCCATTTCCTACTCTAGGGGATCTTTCTGACCCAGAGACTGAACCTGTGTCTCTCGCATCTCCTGAATTGACGAGTGGATTCTTTACACTAGTGCTACCTGGGAAGCCCCAAAGAATGTTGTTATATCATTATAATATGGGAAGCAAGATCAAAGACTATTGTCATATCATTATCACTGAAGCTTATTATATTTTTCTTTAGTGAGACTTTTCTTTTTTGTGTTGCATTTAGTTCACTGGTGTTTGCAACTGAATGTGATTTAAGACTCTTTCCTTCTTACCATTTGGATAATAACAAATGAGTACCACATGTCTTTTCCATGGTGGAAGAATAGTTCTGGAAAACTTGAAGAGCAGTTCAATTAAATTTCTTTACTGCATCTCTTAGTTCAACACATTGTCTAAGTTCTGATGTAGAGCTCAGTAGACCATATGATGAGATGTATTAATAGAAAGTACTGGGGCCATTGGCTGGAAGTAAGAGATTGCTTGGATATGTGGAGTAATGGGTGAAAGAGAAAGAGTGAGCTGCCCTCCTGAATGCTTATTAATACCGCAGTGGCAGTTGTTGTCATGAATTGCTGCTGCTAATATGGAAGTGCACTTGGGCCTGTTGATCATGGCAAGAGTTTGGAAACCATAAATCTAACCCTGTGCCAGTTGTGTTCCACAGGCATTATGAACAAATGAATACATTTAAGTTATTTTCATAATTCTGTAGAATCACTGTTCAGTGTTCTCAATAAATATTTCTCCTGTTTACCTTGGTACTCTGAAGCAGCTATATAGTAGATGATAAATAGTAGGTGATGTCTGGTTTAGTGAAACTTATAGAGGTATAATCCAGCAGTAAACTTGGCAAGAATTACATTTTACTAACAAGCAAACAAAAAAATTAAGTAAAACATTTTCCTTTTTTAAAAAGTTAAAAAAGCTATATTGACAATTAAACTGGACTAATTGCTTAGATGAAAATCTGAAAGGACATGACATGTATTGTATAGGAAAACCTGCATTTCATTTTTAAGGTTTCAGTCTTCATTTCAAATGGTATGTTTCAATTTATGTGTTTGTATGTGTGTTTTCCTTTTTTTTAATGCAGTAGACATTTTGCTACTTTGAGATTTTTCAGTGATCACATATTGAATGTTTTCTATGTCTTAAGTCACAATGCTGGGAGTATAAACTGTATTTCTAACTCTTTAGGAACTCATTGGAAGACATAAAAGCACCTGTTACAACAAGCTACTAAGTGCTATGTGCTAGGGACTAACTCCTATGGGAAAACAATGAAACAAGAAACTAGGCTATGATGAAGTTCAGGAGAGCTTCATAAGAGAGAGATGTATTAGCCTGAAATTGAGGGGTAATTGGAATCTTATTGGAGGCTGTGTTTTGGGCAGAAGTAGCATCATGTACAAATTGAGGAACAAGTAACAGAACAGAATATGTAACTGTTGGAACAGCTTGTATGTTCAGATATACTTTCGGATGTAAGGTAAGGCACTAGAAGAGAATAAGATTGAAAGGATTTGTTGGAGCCAGTGTGTAAAGAGCCTTGTGTAACCTTAAGAAACTTAGAATTTATTTTATATGCAGAAGATATTTAATATGGAAGCTATGTGTTATATTTGAGTAAGTTCATTAGCAGCAATATGAAGGATCTGCTTGGAGGAACAGATCAGTAATAAAATCATTAAGGGTACTTATCTTTATGTGAAGAATTTAGATATCTCATAGGAAGATAAGTGAATCCACTTAGATACTTCTCGACTTCAGGTCAAGTAATATATTGCTTTCTCATTTCTTTTCCCGAGAGTGGCTAGTTGTTTTTTCTTTTTAATTACTGTTATCAACTGAATACTGTATTAATTTCTTTCCTACTTATAAATGGACCTGAGTCCTTTTTGATCATAAATTTCAATGGTTCAGTTTCTGAATGATAAACCTCATGTTCCCCTTCTTTGTTTCAGTATTAGTGTTATTTCTTAATACTTCTGTTTCTTCAATATTGATTCCATTAACATTTCTAACACAATTGTTTTTTGATTGAAAATTCAGCTTCCTTTATCAAGTAAAGTATTACTTAAAACCTAATGTAAGCTGAAAACTGAAAATTTTGCAGCATATGTGTAAGGGACTGTATATTGGTGAAATTGATGGAGGTGTTATTGAAATACAGTTTGAACCATACTATATAACTTAGAGATGAATCTTAATTTGTTGAGTATTTGAAAGTGTAATGCTTCTATAGTCAACAAATAATAGATTACTTTAGTAAGATAATAATTTCTATTTTTATATTTGTCCATGATTCTTTGATACTCATACCTTCATTGTGTTTTAATCTGTGAAAGCCATACTTGACCTTAGTTACTGTCACATTTTCTTTAACTGATACTTTCCTACTTTTTATCATTACCTTGTAGGCAATTGCATTGCCTCCTATTGCAAAGTGGCCTTATCAGAATGGCTTCACCCTAAATACTTGGTTTCGTATGGATCCATTAAATAACATTAATGTTGATAAGGATAAACCTTATCTTTATTGGTAAGTTATATATTTAATTGTAGTACTTTTGTCTTAAGCATTTCAATTTTTATATGCCTTGTAACATAGTGTCAAGGCAATATAGTGCATAGAATAAGTAAAAATGTTAAACCTATAATGATACAGTTATGTCAGTTTATTTTATTCATTTTTTGCTGTTGATTCTAGGCTATCTGCCCTACTATTTTTTTCCCCTTAATTCCATTTTAAGAATCAAGTGTTACAGACCTTCTGTTTCGAGTCTGCATATATCAATTGTATATTCTGAGTGAAGATGCTGATCAAGAAGAGAAAATGAAAAACAAACTATTACCAGATTTCTTTCACTTTGCCTTTTGACTTACATGGTTCTGTGAGCATAATTAAGATATGCTTTGAAATACTGATTTTGATAACCGTCTGCTGCTGCTGCTGCTGCTGCTGCTGCTACTGCTAAGTCACTTCATTTGTGTCCGACTCTGTGCGACCCCATAGATGGCAGCCCACCAGGCTCCCCCATCCCTGGGATTCTCCAGACAAGAACACTGGAGTGGGTTGCCATGTCCTTCTCCAATGCATGAAAGTGAAAAGTGAAAGTGAAGCTCCTCAGTTGTGTCCGACTCTTAGCTACCCTATAGACAGCAGCCCACCAGGCTTCGCCGTCCACGGGATTCTCTAGGCAAGAACACTGGAGTGGGTTGCCACTTCCTTCTCCAGAAGTTATAATTAGATAAGATTGATTATTTAGTAGATAACTAACAGAATGGGTGGATCATCCCAACAGTGGGTTCACCTGTAAGACTCAGAACTTGGTCATTTTAGATAACCAATAATGCCAAGTTACAAGAACACCAAACTTCCATTTGTTACCTTACTATGTACTAGCCATCTTAAGTGCTTACTTGTATTACATCATTTAATACTTACAATGCTCTGAAATAAGATTGCCTGAGTTTAAGTCCTGCCTTTACCACTCACTGTTTATCTTGTACTTTGGTGTCTTCAGCTGTAAAATGAGGATAATAATCGTACCTATCATGTAGGATGTAATGGTAGCATAATATTTTATGTGCTTTTTATATATGACTAGTTCAGAAATGTGAGTGTTGAAAAATGTGAGCTATTGATAGGTTGTAGACTCTACTACAGAAAGATTACATATGGATAGTATGTGTGGATAGTCTGAGAGAGAGTTTTAACGGACATCTGAACTTACAAACATAAATGAGGTTGAACTTCCAAAAGATCATTTGGGGAGATCATACTTTTATTGCAGTAATGCTATCATTTGTCAGAACATTTACAGGTTTTTCTGTGTGATTGAATTCACAGCTGGAGGAGTATTTCTCTGGAAGAAAATAACTATATTTCTTAGTCACATCTTTTTTTCTTTTTTTTCTGTTTTCGACAGTACATGTACTCCTTTGCTTGATTTTGCTTGATTACCTACCTTTTTTTTCCAAACTTGGCTCTCGCTTTTTCTGTATATTTGTAAACTGTTTTCAGAGATACAGTAGAATTAAAGAGGAAGTTGTTTTTGGAAACATTAACTGTGTATATGATTTCTGTATATGCTAATCCAGGTGATCATTGAAAGTTTATCTACTTGGTAGCCTTTTATTGACCATTAATTTGTTTTTATGTATTTGTGTTACTTTGTGAAATTGAAATGTTAAAAGATTTTATAGTCTTCTATTTTCCCAACTTAAATTTCTTCTTTTAGTTCTAAAGTTTTCCTGTTTTAGTCTTTATTGGTACCTGTAATACCCTTTCTACTCTGTAGGTATAGAAGTTTTATTTTTATAATTGTGTTTTTTATTATTTATATAATAGTAATCTTCAGGTATATTGTTCTTTGTAGCAGAGGATATTATACTACTTTCAGTTTTCTTTGCAGTTTTCGTACTAGCAAAGGAGTTGGTTACTCTGCTCATTTTGTTGGCAATTGTTTGATCGTTACATCACTGAAGTCCAAAGGAAAAGGTTTTCAGCACTGTGTGAAATATGATTTTCAACCACGCAAGGTATGTATAAGTAAATCATCTATTGAGAGTAATGCAATTCACCATTCCCACTGTCTTAAACTTACTTATTTTGACTTCCATAATATTCTCTTTTATTGGTTTTCTCATGACTCCTATCTCTTATCTCTGCCTGCATTTTCTTTCTACTTTTATGTCTAACTTTTGACATAAAACAGTCAGTTTCCTGACCTCTTGCAGTGTCTGTTTCTCTCATTCACTCTCTCTCTCTCTCTCTTGCTGTGACATATTCTATGACATTCTTTCAGTGAACACTCAGTGCATATTTACTGAGTGCCAGACACTGTTATAGGCACAGGTGAGATGACAGTGAACAAAACAAACAACATCCTTGCTTTTCTGGAGCTTCGTTATTTTTTTTTTCAGGGGTTTTTATTCAGTTTCAGGGCGTATTCTACCCCATATCCACAGGAACCCATCCTAACAGATTTGGAACTCATGTAAGGTGGAGGGACTGCTTCATTTCTTTTTCATTTTTGTTATCCCATGTGTCTTGTGCCTCATACTGAAGAAAATACTATTTTGAATGGGGTTCTCAAATATATAACTTTATTTTTTACATGAGTCTAATAAAAAGTTTTCCCTTATGTAAGGGATAATTTAATTGTTTTTCTATTAAAGAATGGCAATTTAGCAATAATTCATTAATATATTAGAAAATAGCTTAAAAGCAATGATTTTAAATAAATTTATACATTAGAAGGGGATTTCTTTTTTTCTTGATACAAATCCCACTTATTTTCATATAATTCTCATTGCCTCTCCTCTAGAAATTCTGAGAAAGTCTGATTTATTAGATTTGAGATGAGACCTAGGCAGTATCTGTCAAATGTGCCAAATTGTTTTGAATTTTAGTGGGGATTTGTTAGAAAGACTGATATCCAGACTTATTTTCATGGCAAGAATATGAGTTTTTAACAAATGCTCTATATGATTCTTCTCATCAGACAGGTTTGAGAACAGTGCTTCAAACAGTGGAAATAAGAAAACTTAAGAATCAAATAAAATTACCATTAATTAATAAAAAGCAGTTTAACCTGATTGTTCTCTCTCTCTCTCTTTTTTCTCTCTTTCTTGTCTTTACATTGTTGCCTTTTGAGAAGTATATTCCCATTTGTAAGAAGTCTCTCTCTCTCTCTCTCTCTCTCTCTCTCTCTATATATATATATATATATATATATATATGTGTGTGTGTGTGTGTGTGTTTGTGTACATATATCTTGGTAGGATCAGGGAGTGAAGTGGGTCTTGAAAGGCCTTCTGTAAAGATTTTTATAGAATCTTGAAAATTATAAGTATTTGGTTTTGTGTTAAGTTGCTTCAATTGTGTACAACTATTTGCAACCCTATGAAGTGTAGCCTGCCAGGCTCCTCCATCTGTGGGATTCTCCAGGCAGGAATACTAGAGTGGGTTGCCATGACCTTCTCCAGGGGATCTTCCTGACTTAGGTATCAACCCATGGCTCTTACATTTCCAATTTTGGCAGGCTGGTTCTTATTGTTATATCAGTCAAGATAACTCCACCCTCTTATTTTTTCCTTTTGTTTAGTTTTTTCAGGTGATAGCTAAGTTGTTATCCTTCCTACTACGAAGTTTAATTAGACTATCAAGAAGTGTTTTCCTAGTGCTATCACTTAACCAGATGTTTGACCTTGTGGAAATGAATGTAAATGATTAGCATATTACCTTATATGTAGTAAGTGCTCAATGCATATTAACTACTATTGATATTTGTATAAATATCATGTTATATTTTTCTACTGAATTCTTAATATAGGCCTTTTTTATTGTTCCTGTTAGTAGCTTTCTTTTATAGCACTATTTTTGAGTTTAAAACTAAATGCAGTCCTCAGTTTACATTTATAGTATCAATATACATATACAACTCTCAAGTCAAAACTTGGGGCTTTTTTGGTTCAAAAAGTCACTTGTCTGTCATCTGTAGAGTACATCTTGATTTTCCTAAGGAAAGAAGATAGAAAAATTTATTTTCTTATAAATATTATTCATTTGAGATCATTCATTAAATTGTATATTCATTTATTCACCCATTTAATCTTACATGTTGATGTTCAGACCAAAAGCAAATTCCAGACTTAATTATCTGGCTAATAATTGGCTAACTTTATTAATTAATTAAGTGGTTACCACTGTCCATTTAAGTGAAAAATTGGAAACCTTTTTAGATTCCCTTTTTAAAATTGGGATCTCCAGTCAGTTTTGTTAGCTAGTTCCTGTCCCCTCCTTTTAGAATTACTGATGCCTTTATCTTAATGGCATCACTCACTCAATGGACATGAGTTTGAGCACGCTCAGGGAGATAATAATAGACAAGGAAGCCTGGCGTGCTGTAGTCTGTGGGGTAGCAAACAGCTGGACACAACTGAGCATCTGAACAACAACAGCTCTTAGTCCTAACAGTCTCACTTCCTCACTGCTATCAGTTATTTTCCTAAGCTGTGGAGATGATCATTTCACTTTCTTACTTAAAATTCTTTAATGATACTGCACTTCAGTTCAGTCGCTCAGTTGTGTCCGAGTCTGTGATCCCATGGACTGCAGCACCCCAGGATTCCCTGTCCATCACCAACTCCCAGAGCCTGCTCAAACTCATGTCCATTGAGTTAGTGATGCCAACCAAACATCTATCCTCTCTCGTCCCCTAATCTTCCTGCCTTCAATCTTTCCTAGCATCAGGGTCTTTTCCAGTGAATCAGTTCTTCGCATCAGGTAGCCAGTGTATTGGAGCCTGAGCTTCATCATCAGTCCTTCCAGTGAATATTCAAGACTGATTTCCTTTAGGATAGACTGGTTGGAGTCTCCTTGCAGTCCAAGTGACACTCAAGAGTCTTTTCCAATACTATAGTTCAAAAGCATCAATTCTTGGATGCTCAGCTTTCTTTTTAGTCCAGTTCTCAATCCATACATAACTACTGGAAAAACAATAGCTTTGACTAGACAGACCTTTGTTGGCAAAGTAATGTGTCTGCTTTTTAATATGCTGTCTAATTTGGTCATAACTTTTCTTCCAAGGAGCAAGTATCTTTTAATTTCATTGCTGCAATCACCATCTGCAGTAATTTTGGAGCCCCCAAAGATAAAGTCACTGTTTCCATTGTGTCCCCATCTATTTGCCATGAATTGATGGGACCAGATGCCATGATCTTAGTTTTCTGAATGTTGAGTTTTAAGCCAACTTTTTCACTCTCCTCTTTCAGCAAGAGGCTCTTGAGTTCTCTTTCTGCCATAAGTGTGGTGTCATCTGCATATCTGAGGTGATTGATTTTTCTCCTGGCAATCTTGATTCCAACTTGTGCTTCATCCAGTCCAGCATTTCGCATGATGTACTTTACATACAAGTTAAATAAGCAGGGTGACGATATACAGCCTTGACATATTCCTTTCCTGATTTGGAACCAGTCGGTTGTTTCATGTCTAGTTCTTAATTGCTTCTTCACCTGCATACAGATTTCTCAGGAGGCAAGTCAGGTGGTCTGGTAGTCCCATCTCTCTAAGAATTATCCACAATTTTTTTGTGATCCACACAGTCAAAGGCTTTGGCATAGTCAATAAAGCAGAAGTAGATGTTTTTCTGGAACTCTCTTGCTTTTTCCATGAGCCAGCGGATGTTGGCAATTTGATCTCTGGTTCCTCTGCCTTTTCCAGCTTGACCATCTGGAAGTTCACAGATCACGTACTCTTGAAGGCTGGTTGGAGGATTTTGAGCATTACTTTGCTAGCCTGTGAGATGAGTGAAATTGCGTGGTAGTTTGAGCATTCTTTGTCATTGCCTTTCTTTGGGATTGGAATGAAAACTGACCTTTTCCAAGTTGACCTGACATTTTTTGCAACTGAGGAAGAATGTCGTTTTGTGTTACTTTATTTTGTGAGTTTTTTAGTGCACTATTTTATTTTGTAAATCAAAATGAGGAAAATTAATTTTTGTTCAAAGTATTTCAGGTACCTGGAAATAATATTTTAGTGATTGAGAATTATTATTATGGCTTTATAAATATGCAAAATAATAAAGAATTTTGTATCAATTGAATAGTGTTTTTAAGTAATCTGCAGAACAAAGTTTGTGTTTCATATTTATATGTTTGGGGGGGAAATAAGTCTAAATCCCTCCTTACTGGTGAAAGCATAATTGTTCAAACATCTGTAAATCATGTATTTTTCTGTTGTTTAGAAATAATGTTTAGATATTATCTATAATACGCTATTATCTGAAGCAGGCTCTTATCTGAATTAGACTAAGGATTAGATAAGTTGTTAGAGAACTTAAACCAACTCATATCAGAATGCTTTTTGTTGACACTAGTAACTATAAAATTAGAGCTCAGTATAAACTTATTCCTTGATTCTTAATTTATAGTCATACACTGTTAGAAAATATAATTATTCCTAGATTTAATAATTCTACATTGTTTAATTGAAATTATCCCAATCTTATTATAGCTATTAAAATGGTATTCCTTTGACAGATTTTGCCTGACTATGCAATCCAAAGTAGAATCCTACTTTATTCTTTCTCAGTTTACAATGTCCTTTTCCATGCAGAGTCATCATCATGGTTTTATAATTCTGTATTTGTTTACTTGTCTAATGTATGGATCCTTCCACTGCTCCCTAAATTCCAGGGAATCTTGAATAAATAAATCTTGACCTATAATCTGAAGCTGTCAGTGTACCTGACACACTGCAAATATTATTAAATGAATGACAACAAATATAATTGTGTTTCCACAATTTTTAGATCTTGGTATAGTGAAAGGAATATCAGTCTAGGGCTCCGAAAGTTCTTGCTCTATTTCCATCACACTCTTATTCTCTATAAATCATTTCTTGCATCTGTAAAATGAGAAATGGGAGAGGGAATTTGAAGTATTCATAGTGGATTGTCATTAATATTCCTTCAAGTAATTTTTTGTAGTGTGAGATAAATGTTATGATTGCCTTTAATCAATAATAACCAAACATTACATATTGATTTCCTAATTTGTTTTTCATTTAAGTGGTACATGATCAGCATTGTCCACATTTACAATCGTTGGAGAAACAGTGAAATTCGGTGTTATGTTAATGGACAGCTGGTATCCTATGGTGATATGGCTTGGCATGTTAACACAAATGATGTAAGTTTTTATTTATCTGTATTTTAATGTATTTGAGTGTTTTATATATCACTGCTTATAACATGAATTGAATAATATAACTATTTGCTAGAAACTAGCTTTATTTTGAAGTTTTTTTCTATTAAGTCAATTTTGCCTTAATTTAGAATAATTTAATTGCTAAAAGACACAACTAGTGATACAAAAAAAGAAAATCGGTTGGGCAGATTATTAAGTTTTAGGTCAAAATTTAAATGCAATATTCTGTTTTTTTCAGAATCTTAAGCATTAAAAGATGTGTCTTATACTTTATTTTGATGTGAAAGGAGTACCTTAAATAGAATAAATATGTATAGTATGTTAATATTGTTTATTAGATAAATGATGGTGAATACTGTGGAGAAAGGTTAAGTGGGAACAAATATAGAAAGTGTAGGTGTAGGGAAGGGAGAAGCCAGATCGTCCACAGATGGCCTCAGTGATGAGACTAGAGAAAGCCATGTGTTATTTGCAAGAAATATCTCATTCAGTGGAAACATGAATGCAAAGGCTTTGGGGCAGAAATGAAAAGTTTATCTTGGTTTTTATATTTCTTAAAAAAAAATTTTTTTTTCTTTAAAGACTGAAACAAAACAAAAAAATCAAAGAAGTCTGTGACTGAAGCAAGTTGTAGATTGCAAAGTTTGAAAATATTTACTATCTGTTCCTTTATAGGAATAGTTTGCTTATTCTGTCCTAGAAACTTATAGTTGGGTCATAGTCAATACATGTTTATTAGAATAGTTTTTTCCAGAATTAGAATATTCAGTGAAATTCTGCTTCATATTTGCCTTCCAGAGGGGACTGTCTTTTTATTATAGAGTGATTTTGTTGACTGCCATTGACTCTATAGTCATATTTTTAAAAAGAAAGGAAACAAAGACTGATTTTTTAATTATTTGCAGTAATATTCCAAGAAATGGAGAGGCCTGAAGAATAACACACACACACATGCACACATATATTTTGTAGTCAGTTATTTTAATTAACGATTAGGTATTCTATGAGGAGTTTCTCCTTTGGACCTAATTCACAATGTTTTAGTTATTTTATTGAGGCATCAAAGGGATGCCATGTATATATATATAATGTCTTGCTTGTAGAATAACCTGTGAGGATGGGTAGTGAATAGTGACTACTTTCGCCGGTCTGGATATATGGGGCCACGTGTTAGGTGAGATGTAAGAATTAGAGGTGGGAAGGATCTTGTTAAATGTGGTTTTTTAGGTGCTAAACTCCCGAGATGGAGAGCATTGTATAATACCATCTGCTTTTGTCAGCAGATTTTGGTAATTATTGTTTATTTGATTCTGCATTATACCAATTCATCAAAGAGAACGAAGTGGTTTTTCTTTGTGTCTTTAACTTAGGGTAGAGAAATAGAGAAATATAACCATAATGAAGAAATTAAGTAGAATTAAAAAATTTTGGTCCAGTGTGTTTATGGTTAAATTTGAGAGTCATTCTTTTGATTCAGGTAACTATCTATGGACAATTACAAATCAGTATAATTTAAAAAGTAAGTTATACTTTTGTAAATAAATAGTTTTAAGCTCTTTTGCTTTTACTGTAGAATTTGGAAAGTTGATCAAGTGATTATAGAATAATCATCGTTCGTTTGCTTGCCCATAAGTATGAAACATTCGACTAATGAACTTTCCCAAAAAAATCTTTAGATTTTTTTTTTTATTATTTAAATAATCCATAGAGTCTTAGTTGTTGGTTTCTTCTGTTATTATGCTTTATGGTATTACTGACAATGAAGGCAGATATCCTTAAATATTTTGTTATTGCAAAATAAAACATTGGATTTTTTTATGACTTTTAAAAATAGAGCTATGACAAGTGCTTTCTCGGATCTTCAGAAACTGCTGATGCAAATAGGGTATTCTGTGGTCAACTTGGTGCCGTGTATGTGTTCAGCGAAGCCCTCAACCCTGCACAGATATTTGCAATTCATCAGTTAGGACCTGGATATAAGGTAGGAAGATCATCTTATTATAAATTCTGTGGAAAGTTATAGGTATGAAGTGTGAAATACTATACACAATATAGTATATAATGATAGATTTTCTTAAATGCGGTTTAAGTCATCTCAGTATTTTGGAACTGAGTCATTATTTGGTTTCATTTTGTTTCAAAGGTGTTGTTTTCTCTTTTTAACTATTTCCCCCTTCCTTTCCTTAACATTTTTTTATTCTTTAGAATGTTTTCTAATGATGAAGCCATAGCTTTTGTTGACATAGTTCTTAAATAACTTTTGTAAAACCATATTGCTTAACATGAATTTTGAAATATCAAATTATAAAGTATATGAATTATATTATGAACAAATGAAATGTTAGAGAGAACCCAAATGGAATAGTTAATGATTTTGAAGGAAAATGATGTAAAATATTACATGTAGCTGAAACTATTGAGTGTTAGCTTCCGTTTGTTGTTTGCTGTTGCATGGAAGTGGGCAGAATAGTGCATGTTGTAATTTTGCAATACTAATTATTTAGTGGGATCTGCCATATTTTCTTTTTTTTTTTTTTACTTTAAAAACAAAGATTTATTTAAGCAAGATATTGCATTCACATATATGAATTCATTCTTAATGGGCAGTACACCTGGCTAGGGAAATATATGAGTTTTGTGTAAGTCACATTTGGAATTGTGATACCCCAAACTGTATGGAGTTGAGAGAGAATACTACAGTGTAATTCAAAGCGTTTATAATTCTAGTAATCTTTCATGGAAGAATTGTTTTTCCTTTTTAAAACTTAGTATTTAAATAATCAGTGTGAAGATTATGCTATGGGAAAGGGAGTACTAAACATTAAAAATATTTTTCCTTTTGCCTTGCATTTTTGCATTAATATTTCTGTTTAAAATTTTATGTTCTATATTGGACATGTAAGTGACAGTTGGAATTTATCCTTATGAAAAAATATTTCTGTTCCGAGTGATTTTAATAACCCTAATAATATTGAATGACAATAGTGCTGTCTTTTCTATGTCTTACTTTTCTATGTCAGTACTTGCTGCCATCTTTTGTCCATTTTATTTGTTTTGCTATCCATAGAAATGAATTTGTGCTTGTTACAGCCACTTTTTCTTTCATGAATACTCTTGTTGGGTTTGAGTCCTAGTTATGCCTTGTGTTGAATTTGCATGGAAATGTTTCTATAATTCAAATTTTTGAGTTAATATGCAACTTGCCTTCCTTTCATACTTCTTTTTCTTATTCCATATAAATATTTGAAGTTGGTTTCTTCAGGCACTAACAGAATGATATTAAGTCAGGTGACAAACCAGTGAAATGTAAATAAAGTAGAAAATAAAATACAACTATGAAAGCCATAAATCCAGTGTGATTGCTATACTGAAACTTCAGAATTGGTGGGAGCTTATTAGCAGCAAAGGAAGAAAAAAATATTAAAAATCAGCAGGTATTCTCTCTTTCAGGAAGGAGCAAATATTGTTCTGAACTACTTTACAAACTTAGCAGTTTGTCATGTAGCTCTTTCTTATCACATTATTTTATACCAACAGTGAAAATAAGTAGTAACTCTTTGTCACTTTGTTCTATATGCAAGTTCTCACGTGATAAAGAATATATTCCTTGAACCTTAACATAACAATAGAGTATATGTCTGCATCAGAGTCAGAACCTCAGGGATATCCTGAGAAGCATATCCCTGGTGGTCCAATGGTTAAGACCCTATGCTTCCACTTGTAGGGGGCACAGGTTCAATCCCTGGTCAAGGAATTAAGATCCCACGTGCTGTGCGGCATGCGCCACCCCCCCCCCCCAAAATAAATTCCCAGAATTAAAGTAATACATTAAGACAAAGAGAAAGAAAATACATTTTGGGCATTTCATGAAAAAAAAATTTAAGTTTTGAAAGTTCCCAGTCTCTAGGCTTAGCCTGTGGGTTTCCTTACTGTTAATGGAGGTTGACTCTTAAGTTCATGGGTGTGTATACTTCCTCAGCTTGTGAATTTAAAAAGTATAGTACCATCAGGGCAAGCACCTACAAAAATTTTGACATTGAAACTTTATTTCTGGAAATTTAGAAAATTAAGAAAGAGTACAGAGGATGCAAATGAAGATCAGATTGTGTTATGACAGAGGACAAAGCTGAGGTGGCTCACACATTATAGTCTCAGTTTCCTTGGTAAGTAGGAGGCAAAGTCACTTCCTGTGAGAGAAGGGGTAATGGGTTGCAGTGGAAATTTTAAGATATGTCAGTCAGTCAGTTCAGTCGCTCAATTATGTCTGACTCTTTATGAACACATGGACTGCAGCATGCCAGACTTCCCTGTCCATCACCAGCTGCCGGAGCTTGCTCAAACTCATGTCCATTGAGTCAGTAATGACATCTAACCATCTCATCCTCTGTCATCCCCTTCTCCTCCTGCCTTTGGCCTTTCCCAGCATCAGGACCTTTTCTAAGGAGTCAGTTCTTCATATCAGGTGGCCAGATTATTAGAGTTTCATCTTCAGCTTCAGAATATTTAGGACTGATTTCCTTTAGGACTGACTGATTTGATCTCCTGGCCAACCAAGGGACTCTCAAGAGTATTCTCCAGTACCACAGTTCAAAAGCATCAATTCTTTGGTGCTCAGCCTTCTTTATGGTCCAATTCTCACATCCATACATGATGACTGGAAAAACCATAGCTTTGCCTAGACCAATCTTTGTTGGCAAAGTAATGTCTCTGATTTTTAATACGCTGTCTAGGTTGGTCATAGATTTTCTTTGAAGGAGCAAGCATCTTTTAATTTCATAGCTGCAGTCACTATCTGCTATGGTTTTGGAGCCCAAGAATATAAAGCCAGTCATTGTTTCCTTTGTTTCCCCAGCTATTTGCCATCAAGTGATGGGACCGGATGCCATGGTCTTAATTTTCTAAATGTTGAGTTTTAAGGCAGCTTTTTCACCATTTCACTTTCCTTTTTTCCTTTTCCTTTTGCTTCTCTTCTTTGCTCAGCTGTTTGTAAGGCCTCCTCAGACAACCGTTTTTCCTTTCTTTTTCTTGCAGATGATTTTGATCACTGCCTCCTGTACCATGGCATGAACCTCTGTCCATAGTTCTTCAGGCACTCTGTCAGATCAAATCCCTTGAATCTGTTTGTCACTTCCACTGTATAATCATAAGGGATTTGATTTAGGTCATAACTTGTATGATCTAATGGTTTTCTCGACTTTCTTCAATTTAAGTCTGCAATGTACAGTAAGGAGCTCATGATCTGAGCCACAGTCAGCTCCTGGTCTTGTTTTTGCTGACTGTATAGAGCTTCTGCACCCTCGGCTGTAAAGACTATAATCAATCAGATTTTGGTAGGGTATATTAATTAGTTGGCATTTGGTTTAAATTAAAAATGAAGCTTATATCATTAGTTGTTATATAATAACAATATTTGTATTTTTTTCCTCAAAATGTCTGCAGAAAAGAGACACCACAGAAAGCATTATAATGGTCAGACCATATTGTCTGTGATTTTGAGCTTAATGTAGATAGCATGTCAACATCTGGGCTTTGAAATAAATAAGTTAATTGTTTCCACAAATAATGTCTTCACACCATCTATACCATGAAACTTGTCTCAAGTGATTTTCATCTGTAGATCAGAAGAGTGCTAGGTAATTTTCTTTATCTGAAATGCCTGATTTTAAGCACTTGTCAGTGAATATTTTGTACCTGGTTATCTTTGGTAAACAGTAAATGAGGTAGGATATCACTGACTAATTAAATAAATCATTGTTTGTGAGTAATTCATGGAATACAGAATTTCTCACTGTAACTTTCTCAAGTTTAGTAAAGTTGTAGCTCATCTGGCAAAGAATCTGCCTGCAGTGCAGGAGACCCCAATTCAGTTCTTGGGTTGGGAAGATCCTCTGGAGAAGGGATAGGCTACAGACGCTAGTATTCTTGTGTTTCCCTGGTAAAGAATCTGCCTGCAATTTGGGAGACATGGGTTCAGTCCCTGGGTTGGGAAGATACCCTAGAGAAGGGAAAGGCTACCCACTCCAGGATTTTGGCCTGGAGAATTCTAAGAGTCAGACACAACTAAGCAACTTTCACTTTTCACTCTGCGTTAGATTGATTTTGGAGCTCCATTTGATTATGGTCATTGAATTGTTTGCAAGGTTATGGAGTCATCTATAATATAAGATGGCATTTTGACATAAACTTGCAAGACACATGTTTACAAAGTTTAGATATTTTATAATCATTACTGGAGATTTCCTAATTGTGAAATAAACATGTGGAAAACAGTCTTTATTTGCTGTATATTTCAGTATTTAGTTTTGTGTTCTGTCTTTCATTCAAGAAAATGGTAGCATCATGATTTTTAACAGATTATTATATTAAGATGAAGATCTAACTGATAGGGGAAAATGTATAAGACAACCATCAGAATTTAAAGTCACTTTGGAGATTTTTCAGTATTTGTATGGAAGAGAAAGTTCCTGAGAAACTGATGTTCCCACAGATAACCATATGAAAAGTCTGGACATAATGCAGAAGACATCAGAGCCTTGGAGACTGAATCTAAAGCAGGCAAGTTTTAGAGGAGAGTCAAAACATGGAACCAGGTAGTCAGCATGGGCTGAGTTCCTCATTTTTTATCTTGATAGACAAACTTCCTGGCCAGAAAAAATAAGGTAATAAGCATTGGGGTAACCAGGAATACGGGATGAATAATGGGCCCCTAGAAAAGAGGCAGTCATAAAAGGGTATGAATTCTGTGTTAACAACAACAACTAAAAGAAAACAGTTGAAAGTGTGTGGCTGACGCATGAAACCGTGTATGATCATGATAAATGGATACTAGATTGTAAATAACAGTTCAAGAAATGAACTGATAACTTATATGCCACACATAGAAAAAAATGACAGTCTGTAATCATATCTAAAAGAGGAAATGATCCCCTGAAACAAAAGCATCAGGATATTTCAGAATATAGTCTCCACAGGATAATATCCAAAATGTCCAGCATATCATCACAAATTATTCATCCTATGAAAAGTCAGGAAAGTGTGACTTATTTTCAAGGGAAGCGAAAATTAGCACATACCAACTCTAGGATAACCTAGAACTGTTTAATTATCACATGAGGACTTTTGGGGACTTTTTGTAACTAATAGGGTATAAAAAAGGCTTGTAATGAATTAATAGGTGGAAATTATCAACTGCAACATACAAATATCAATGGAAATTTTGGAACTGAGAAATATATCTAAGGTAAAAAAGAAATCCACTCTACCTATTGGCAGAAAGAGAAGAACATAAACAAGAAAGAGATATGAATGAACTTGAATATAGATTGATAGCAACGTTAGAAGAGAGGTAGAAAAGATGGAAGGATCAAGAACCAAAGAGTTGTATGGGTGCAACCTTGAAATCTAATATGCAAAATGATGAATGAAAAATTCACATTTGAAGATAAGACAAGAAAAATTTAAACATAAGATTGTTCTCTTCTCTCTGAACTCCTTTCTCCCTTTCAGTATGATTGTGCATCTGCATTATGCACTAACCAGACCTTGCCCATGGCAGAAATATCTGCTCATCCCTAAAGATCAGTTTTTCTTCTTCTGTTGCCAGCTATGTAATTCCTTAGAATCCACAGGAATTTACTATAATATCTTTCTACTCCATTTACATCTTTTTTCCTTTTGAGGAACTGCTTAGGGTTTTTTTTTTTTTTNTAGAAATGAATTTGTGCTTGTTACAGCCACTTTTTCTTTCATGAATACTCTTGTTGGGTTTGAGTCCTAGTTATGCCTTGTGTTGAATTTGCATGGAAATGTTTCTATAATTCAAATTTTTGAGTTAATATGCAACTTGCCTTCCTTTCATACTTCTTTTTCTTATTCCATATAAATATTTGAAGTTGGTTTCTTCAGGCACTAACAGAATGATATTAAGTCAGGTGACAAACCAGTGAAATGTAAATAAAGTAGAAAATAAAATACAACTATGAAAGCCATAAATCCAGTGTGATTGCTATACTGAAACTTCAGAATTGGTGGGAGCTTATTAGCAGCAAAGGAAGAAAAAAATATTAAAAATCAGCAGGTATTCTCTCTTTCAGGAAGGAGCAAATATTGTTCTGAACTACTTTACAAACTTAGCAGTTTGTCATGTAGCTCTTTCTTATCACATTATTTTATACCAACAGTGAAAATAAGTAGTAACTCTTTGTCACTTTGTTCTATATGCAAGTTCTCACGTGATAAAGAATATATTCCTTGAACCTTAACATAACAATAGAGTATATGTCTGCATCAGAGTCAGAACCTCAGGGATATCCTGAGAAGCATATCCCTGGTGGTCCAATGGTTAAGACCCTATGATTCCACTTGTAGGGGGCACAGGTTCAATCCCTGGTCAAGGAATTAAGATCCCACGTGCTGTGCGGCATGCGCCACCCCCCCCCCCCAAAATAAATTCCCAGAATTAAAGTAATACATTAAGACAAAGAGAAAGAAAATACATTTTGGGCATTTCATGAAAAAAAAATTTAAGTTTTGAAAGTTCCCAGTCTCTAGGCTTAGCCTGTGGGTTTCCTTACTGTTAATGGAGGTTGACTCTTAAGTTCATGGGTGTGTATACTTCCTCAGCTTGTGAATTTAAAAAGTATAGTACCATCAGGGCAAGCACCTACAAAAATTTTGACATTGAAACTTTATTTCTGGAAATTTAGAAAATTAAGAAAGAGTACAGAGGATGCAAATGAAGATCAGATTGTGTTATGACAGAGGACAAAGCTGAGGTGGCTCACACATTATAGTCTCAGTTTCCTTGGTAAGTAGGAGGCAAAGTCACTTCCTGTGAGAGAAGGGGTAATGGGTTGCAGTGGAAATTTTAAGATATGTCAGTCAGTCAGTTCAGTCGCTCAATTATGTCTGACTCTTTATGAACACATGGACTGCAGCATGCCAGACTTCCCTGTCCATCACCAGCTGCCGGAGCTTGCTCAAACTCATGTCCATTGAGTCAGTAATGACATCTAACCATCTCATCCTCTGTCATCCCCTTCTCCTCCTGCCTTTGGCCTTTCCCAGCATCAGGACCTTTTCTAAGGAGTCAGTTCTTCATATCAGGTGGCCAGATTATTAGAGTTTCATCTTCAGCTTCAGAATATTTAGGACTGATTTCCTTTAGGACTGACTGATTTGATCTCCTGGCCAACCAAGGGACTCTCAAGAGTATTCTCCAGTACCACAGTTCAAAAGCATCAATTCTTTGGTGCTCAGCCTTCTTTATGGTCCAATTCTCACATCCATACATGATGACTGGAAAAACCATAGCTTTGCCTAGACCAATCTTTGTTGGCAAAGTAATGTCTCTGATTTTTAATACGCTGTCTAGGTTGGTCATAGATTTTCTTTGAAGGAGCAAGCATCTTTTAATTTCATAGCTGCAGTCACTATCTGCTATGGTTTTGGAGCCCAAGAATATAAAGCCAGTCATTGTTTCCTTTGTTTCCCCAGCTATTTGCCATCAAGTGATGGGACCGGATGCCATGGTCTTAATTTTCTAAATGTTGAGTTTTAAGGCAGCTTTTTCACCATTTCACTTTCCTTTTTTCCTTTTCCTTTTGCTTCTCTTCTTTGCTCAGCTGTTTGTAAGGCCTCCTCAGACAACCGTTTTTCCTTTCTTTTTCTTGCAGATGATTTTGATCACTGCCTCCTGTACCATGGCATGAACCTCTGTCCATAGTTCTTCAGGCACTCTGTCAGATCAAATCCCTTGAATCTGTTTGTCACTTCCACTGTATAATCATAAGGGATTTGATTTAGGTCATAACTTGTATGATCTAATGGTTTTCTCGACTTTCTTCAATTTAAGTCTGCAATGTACAGTAAGGAGCTCATGATCTGAGCCACAGTCAGCTCCTGGTCTTGTTTTTGCTGACTGTATAGAGCTTCTGCACCCTCGGCTGTAAAGACTATAATCAATCAGATTTTGGTAGGGTATATTAATTAGTTGGCATTTGGTTTAAATTAAAAATGAAGCTTATATCATTAGTTGTTATATAATAACAATATTTGTATTTTTTTCCTCAAAATGTCTGCAGAAAAGAGACACCACAGAAAGCATTATAATGGTCAGACCATATTGTCTGTGATTTTGAGCTTAATGTAGATAGCATGTCAACATCTGGGCTTTGAAATAAATAAGTTAATTGTTTCCACAAATAATGTCTTCACACCATCTATACCATGAAACTTGTCTCAAGTGATTTTCATCTGTAGATCAGAAGAGTGCTAGGTAATTTTCTTTATCTGAAATGCCTGATTTTAAGCACTTGTCAGTGAATATTTTGTACCTGGTTATCTTTGGTAAACAGTAAATGAGGTAGGATATCACTGACTAATTAAATAAATCATTGTTTGTGAGTAATTCATGGAATACAGAATTTCTCACTGTAACTTTCTCAAGTTTAGTAAAGTTGTAGCTCATCTGGCAAAGAATCTGCCTGCAGTGCAGGAGACCCCAATTCAGTTCTTGGGTTGGGAAGATCCTCTGGAGAAGGGATAGGCTACAGACGCTAGTATTCTTGTGTTTCCCTGGTAAAGAATCTGCCTGCAATTTGGGAGACATGGGTTCAGTCCCTGGGTTGGGAAGATACCCTAGAGAAGGGAAAGGCTACCCACTCCAGGATTTTGGCCTGGAGAATTCTAAGAGTCAGACACAACTAAGCAACTTTCACTTTTCACTCTGCGTTAGATTGATTTTGGAGCTCCATTTGATTATGGTCATTGAATTGTTTGCAAGGTTATGGAGTCATCTATAATATAAGATGGCATTTTGACATAAACTTGCAAGACACATGTTTACAAAGTTTAGATATTTTATAATCATTACTGGAGATTTCCTAATTGTGAAATAAACATGTGGAAAACAGTCTTTATTTGCTGTATATTTCAGTATTTAGTTTTGTGTTCTGTCTTTCATTCAAGAAAATGGTAGCATCATGATTTTTAACAGATTATTATATTAAGATGAAGATCTAACTGATAGGGGAAAATGTATAAGACAACCATCAGAATTTAAAGTCACTTTGGAGATTTTTCAGTATTTGTATGGAAGAGAAAGTTCCTGAGAAACTGATGTTCCCACAGATAACCATATGAAAAGTCTGGACATAATGCAGAAGACATCAGAGCCTTGGAGACTGAATCTAAAGCAGGCAAGTTTTAGAGGAGAGTCAAAACATGGAACCAGGTAGTCAGCATGGGCTGAGTTCCTCATTTTTTATCTTGATAGACAAACTTCCTGGCCAGAAAAAATAAGGTAATAAGCATTGGGGTAACCAGGAATACGGGATGAATAATGGGCCCCTAGAAAAGAGGCAGTCATAAAAGGGTATGAATTCTGTGTTAACAACAACAACTAAAAGAAAACAGTTGAAAGTGTGTGGCTGACGCATGAAACCGTGTATGATCATGATAAATGGATACTAGATTGTAAATAACAGTTCAAGAAATGAACTGATAACTTATATGCCACACATAGAAAAAAATGACAGTCTGTAATCATATCTAAAAGAGGAAATGATCCCCTGAAACAAAAGCATCAGGATATTTCAGAATATAGTCTCCACAGGATAATATCCAAAATGTCCAGCATATCATCACAAATTATTCATCCTATGAAAAGTCAGGAAAGTGTGACTTATTTTCAAGGGAAGCGAAAATTAGCACATACCAACTCTAGGATAACCTAGAACTGTTTAATTATCACATGAGGACTTTTGGGGACTTTTTGTAACTAATAGGGTATAAAAAAGGCTTGTAATGAATTAATAGGTGGAAATTATCAACTGCAACATACAAATATCAATGGAAATTTTGGAACTGAGAAATATATCTAAGGTAAAAAAGAAATCCACTCTACCTATTGGCAGAAAGAGAAGAACATAAACAAGAAAGAGATATGAATGAACTTGAATATAGATTGATAGCAACGTTAGAAGAGAGGTAGAAAAGATGGAAGGATCAAGAACCAAAGAGTTGTATGGGTGCAACCTTGAAATCTAATATGCAAAATGATGAATGAAAAATTCACATTTGAAGATAAGACAAGAAAAATTTAAACATAAGATTGTTCTCTTCTCTCTGAACTCCTTTCTCCCTTTCAGTATGATTGTGCATCTGCATTATGCACTAACCAGACCTTGCCCATGGCAGAAATATCTGCTCATCCCTAAAGATCAGTTTTTCTTCTTCTGTTGCCAGCTATGTAATTCCTTAGAATCCACAGGAATTTACTATAATATCTTTCTACTCCATTTACATCTTTTTTCCTTTTGAGGAACTGCTTAGGGTTTTTTTTTTTTTTCTGATCTCATTCTTATTTCCTTTTGCTGTCTTACACATATATTTATGTCCAATACATTTGTAAATTAATTTTTTATAGAAATAAAAAACCTCTGAATATTTGTTACCTACTGTGCCTATGAAGTACGGTTATATAAATTCACTGTGTAAAACAGAGAAACTATTTTTAAACTACAATATTTTAAATGATTTTCCTTTTTAGCCAGTTGCTTTTGGAAGATATATGCATATTCAAAATATTCTACTATTTTTCAAGTTAATTGCATTTCTTTTTTGAAATTGCCTGCAAGGTCAGTTTTTAAGTGACACAAGGAAACAGTTCTCATTACTTTAGAGATAAACTGTATTTTTGATGAAAGATGGTTTTATGATGGCTTCAGGTCTATTTTATTCTTTTTCTCAAAATTAAATCAATCCCTTGAGGATGACAGTTTGCCTTCAGAAATATACTTTAAAATGCTATAGAGAGCCACAGGAGTCAGGAGCCCCCAGGCAGCCTCTTTCTTCAAGTTCTTTGGGTAAAAGAGCAAAAACATGGCCAGTGTGATGTGAGGAGCCCCAGACCTGGCTTGAGAAGAGGCAAATTCAAATCCCAGCTTACTCCCTCATCTATAAAATGCAGACTTGAGCGCAGGCGGCTGCAGAGCCGGCTCGCTTGAGCGCGGGCGGCTGCGGAGCGGGCTCACTGAGTGCGGCCGAGAGGAACCACCCCGCGTCCAAGAGACAGCGGCAGAGAGTCCCAGGCTGTGACGCTGCAGAAACGGCTGAGAGGAGCCACCCCACTTCCCACTCAGTGCGGCAGAGAGGAGCTACCCCACGTCGGAGGACAGAGACAGCGGCTGAGAGTCCCTGGCGGTGGCGGCTCAGGAACAGCTGAGAGGAACCACCCCACTTCTGAGGTCAGGGGCAGCGACCGAGAGTACCAGGCTGCGACACCGCAGGAACAGCTGAGAGGAGCCACCCCGTGTCCGAGGTCAGGATCGGGGGCTGGGAAGAACCACCCCGTGTCCGAGGTCAGGGGAGGTGACNCGGCTGAGAGTCCCAGGCTGTGACGGCGCAGGAACAGCTGAGAGGAACCACCCTACTTCTGAGGTCAGGGGCAGTGGCCGAGAGTGCCAGGCTGCGACAGCACAGGCACAGCTGAGAGGAGCCACCCCACATCGGTGGTCAGGGACCAGGGCTGAGAAAAGCCACCCCGTGTCCGAGGTCAGGGGCGGCAGCCAGGAGGACCCACCCTGTGCCCGAGGCCAGGGTCAGGGGCCAGGTTTGGGGGCCGGGAAGAGCCATCCCATGTCCGAGGCCAGGGTCTGGGGCCGGGAGGAGCCACCCTTGTCTGAGACCAGGGTCGGGGGCTGGGAAGAGCCACTGATTGATTAGCACTCAGCACAGGTGGCTGCGANCTCCATTAGCATATTGGGCACCTACTGACCTAGGGAGTTCCTCTTTCAGTATCCTATCATTTTTCCTTTTCGCACTGTTCATGTGGTTCTCAAGGCAAGAATACTGAAGTGGTTTGCCATTCCCTTCTCCAGTGGACCACATTCTGTCAGACCTCTCCACTGTGTCCCCGCCCGTCTTGGGTTGCCCCACGGGCATGGCTTCGTTTCATTGAGTTAGTCAAAGCTATGGTCCTAGTGTGATTAGATTAACTCTTCCCTGGAAAATCCCAGGGACAGAGGAGCCTAGCAGGCTGCAGTCCATGGGGTCAGTAAGAGTCGGACACGACTGAGCAACTTCACTTTCACTTTTCACTTTCATGCGCTGGAGAAGGAAATGGCAACCCACTCCGCTGTTCTTGCCTGGAGAATCCCAGGGATGGGGGAGCCTGGTGGGCTGCTGTCTATGGGGTCACCTAGAGTNTTAGATTAACTCTTCCCTGGAAAATCCCAGGGACAGAGGAGCCTAGCAGGCTGCAGTCCATGGGGTCAGTAAGAGTCGGACACGACTGAGCAACTTCACTTTCACTTTTCACTTTCATGCGCTGGAGAAGGAAATGGCAACCCACTCCGCTGTTCTTGCCTGGAGAATCCCAGGGATGGGGGAGCCTGGTGGGCTGCTGTCTATGGGGTCACCTAGAGTTGGACACGACTGAAGTGACTTAGCAGCAGCAGTGACCAGCAGCAGCAGCAGCAGTTTTCTGAGTATGGTTTCAGTGTGTCTGCTCTCTGATGCCCTCTTGCAACACCTACCATCTTACTTGGGTTTCTCTTACCTTGGGCGTGGGGTATCTCTTCACTGCTGCTCCAGCAAAGCACAGCCGCTGCTCCTTACCTTGTATGAGGGGTATCTCCTCCCGCTGCCCTTCCTGACCTTCAGCATGGGATGGCTTCTCTAGGCCCTCCTGCCCTCGAGTTCTTAGTCTAGCTGTGAGCTGACTTGCAGGTTAGAGCTTAGATTATTACTCTTAAATGTAGAAAACGCATTTCAGGCACGTATTAATGCTTAAAAACTGCTTCTACTAACTTGATCTAAGATGTACGGATAGGAGGTTTTCCATAAGATGGCCAACTCGTGAGTTTCCACCTCAGCTTATACGGGAGGCCCTGTGCCCCACCATGTGGCTATACTCGCACACATGTCTTATAAGCAAGTCTCTAAGGGGCGCGGCCAGCTGAGCTCTGCATGCTTTTACCTGGCAAGCCTGTTCTTTCACTGTCTTTCTCAGCATCTACACATCTTCAAATAATGTCCCATCTGTCTCCATAGCCACCGGGATACTGATGGTGCTCGCTTGACTATACACTGCATACTGCAGTGCAAAGTGCGGAGTCACTCTTGGCCAGTGCTCAAGGGGGGCGGCTCCAGGGCTCCTCCTCCAGATGCCACCCTCCCCAGGGACCCCTCCTGAAGGAAGCCTGTGTGCAGGATGAGCTGAGCCTGGCCTACACCTGCCCACCTACGGGCGGGGACAGCAGAGCAGCTGCCTGGCTTCCAGGTTCTCCCAGCCCTGGGCCACAGGATACCCGCCCTGGAGCCTTGGCCTCCTGACACTCTGGGCCTGCTCACGGGGACTGCTTCCCACGGAAGCCTGTGCCTCCAGGCCCCACCTCTTCCCCCAGCCTGTGGGCCTCATCGTGCCATCCCCGTGTTCGCGTCACCCTCACTCACGTCCCTGTTTGCTCCATGTTCTCCAGACTCTCCCCAACCCCAGCACGGATCACACCTGATGAAGTGTTCCATATTTAAGAAAGCTGCTTCATATGTCACTCCTTTGAGAATGAAAGTGAAAGTGCAAGTTGCTCATTCGTGTCTAACTCTTTGCGATCCCCTAGACTATACAGTCCATGGAATTCTCCAGGCCAGAATACTGGAGTGGGTAGCCTTTCCCTTCTCCAGGGGCTCTTCCCAACCCAGGGATCAAACCTAGCTCTCCGACATTGCAGGTGGATTCTTTACTAGCTGAGCCACAGGAGAATCCCTCTTTGAGAAGAATTAGTGCAAAATGTTGTTGAATGTTTTTTTGTTAACATATGTAGCAGTTTTATTGAAGTATAATTTACAATCTCTCATCTTAAGTATACAGATTATTTTATGTACATTCATAGAATTGTGCAAACATCACCACAATCCAATTTTAGAACATTACCACCACCCTAGAAAGACCTGACATGCCTATTCACAGTCATTCCTTGCTCTCATCCCCATCCTACTCATACTATTTTATATAATAATTCTCATTTTTAAAATGCCTATTAAAGTAATAATGCAATAAATATTTATATTTATGCATAGATCAGCTTATTATTTGACTAGTTGGTAGTGATCTGAATGCCACAAATGGGATTAAGTCAAGAGAATTGCATTTACATGATTGATTATATGTTTACAGTCATTTAAATTGGATCATATTTTTTAAATATGATACAATTAATTGTGATATGAAATTGTTTTGCTGCTATAAGCCAAACTACAAAATAATAATCTTTCTATAACAAACTGAAAAAATTAAGACCATTTTTTTTCCAAGTAAGGCTGGGTTTTATTAGACATCTTACATTATATTTCCCCTCCCCAAATTTTATAACTTTCAAGAGACTATATTAAACATTTCTGATTACTTTGAAAGCTCTATGAACAAAATGAAAGTAAAGATTTATTATCTGTTAATGGAATGTTCATATATTTCAGCAATGTTAAAATGCAGATGTCGAGAAGCTATTTATACATTTGCAGTATTTTATTTCAGTCATTAGTTTTAGAAACCATATGCTCTGAGTTCATAAGCATCACAGTTATAATAATACCTATGATACATAGGTATGGTACATAATTATACTCCCCCCAAAAAACAAGCAAAAAAGTATAAGAAGTATCACTAAACTGCTTCACCAAAAATTGTTTTTAAAAAGTAGTGATTATGAGCCAGAGTAGTATCTTTAGTGTTTTGCATAACTTTTTACTTAAATTTACTTAAATTCGTTAAATATTCAGTGCATAACTTAAATATCTTATTACTTAAATTTACTTAAATTCATTAAAAGTTCAGTGTAGGACAAAGGACATGAGTGGTTTCATATCTATACTTAATGATTCTTACTTGGGACTTATGCTAATTTGATATTTTGTGATAATTTTAGGATTTGATTGATTGGGTCATTGTCAGCTATGTTGAAGTACTGTCTTCACGTCATTCATTGAAATATTCTATGCTAATCCATTTGCCCTTTTTGTTGGCACAGTTTTGACTATATAATCTTTTATTTTCTCTACATTCTTGTTTATCAGGGACTGGTAATGATTGTAGGGCATGTGATGGGCTTCCCAGCTGGGGCTAGTGGTAAAGAACCTGCCTGGCAATGCAGGAGACATAAGAGATGTTGGTTCGATTCCTGGGTGGGAAGATCCCCAGGAGGAGGAAATGGCAACTCACTCCAGTATTCTTGCCTGGAGAACGCAATGGATGAAGGAGCCTGGCAGACTACATGCAGTACATAGGGTCGCGAAGAGTCGGACACGACTAGGGCGACTTAGCATGCACGCATGCAGGGCATATAGTTGAGTAAATTAAATAATATATTTAAAAAATTGTTTCATTCAATGAACCGTTCTAAGCTTTGGGGATTAAAAATGAGTAAGCTTCTACTTTATTTATGAGAATAATTGCACATGTAAACATTTGTAATTAAAAGTTGGTATGTATACCACAAAGAAAGTATGATGCAGATACTATTAACATTTTGTGGAATGATGATTAATTCTGGCTACAGAAGATTTAGGAATTCTTCATAGAGAAATATATTTTTTAGGGTTCTTGAAAAAATAAATTTAAGAGGCAGAGCAGGACAGTGGGCATGAATGAAGAGACAGAAGCAAGGGATATGTTTATGGATTGTTCCATAATCGGGTGTGACTGCAAAGCAGAATAGAAAGTAGGTAGAGTGATTTGTGGTAGAATGTGAGAGTGATTACCGTAAGCTGAAACCAAGTTGATGAAGGCTTTGAATATCAACATAATTTCCTTTCATGTGGAACTATCAAAAAATGGCTAGCAGAATGGTTTAATCCTGTTTATGTATTTGCCTTGAGAAGTTTGGAGATATTAGAGTTTGGATGCTAATTTTTTAATGAATTCAGATGGACTATTCATTTTGAAGAGAAAATCATTGTACATTATACAAATGGAAACATTCTCTTAATTATACATCAGGAAAAATGATTCCTTGAATATTGGAATGTCATTACTATGTTAATATCAGCAACATTTGTCACATAATGAGTCTGGGGAAAAGAATAGGTTTTGTCATATGTATGTTATCCTAACATAAATTCAATGAAAAATGACTATATTTTTGATGCCTGTGAAGGTTTCAGAGATTAGTGTTAGAAAATAACATGCCTCTGCTCATATAATAATTAGATAAACAGTTTTCTTGCATTCAGCAGTGTTGTGACACATTTTCTCATAGTCGTGTTAAGTAATTCCAGTTTGATTGATTAAGGTTCTACTCAGTGAAATTTTGCCTAATTAGCAGCTATGTCAGTTACCTGAATTCCACTGTCATCTGTACGTTATGCCATTACCGTAAAGTTTATGGTGAATGTTTAATAAGTAATGTTTAAGAAAAAATAGCATAGAAGATGTATAATATTAAGTAGAAAAGGATATAGTGATAATAGCAGCTACGCATTTGGCTTTAAAAGTACCAGATATTGTTTATAGTGCTTTATTTATAATATTTTGTGTGTTGGGTGTGTAGCAGATGAAAGCCAAATAACTTGTGGGTGGTTACACAACTGTAGGTGATAGAGTTGAGATTCAGATGCAAGCCTAACTGGTTTTGAAGCTACAGCTTTTAACTCCATTGTACTGTACAGACAATATGATATTCTTTTTCAGTTTTTAAAGCTTTTTGTACAGTTTTATTGAAACGTAATTGATACATAACTTCTCTTAGTTTGGATTTCCCTCATGGCAGAGTGGTAGAGAATCCACCTGCCAAGCAGAAGATGTGGGTTCAATCCCTGAGTTGGAAAGATCCCTTGGAGAAGGAAATAGCAACCCACTGTAATGTTTAAGAAAAATGGACAATCCCATGGATGGACAACAGAGCCTGGTGGGCTACAGTCCATGGGGTTGCAGAGTGAGACATGACTTAGTGACTAGACAATAACAACAACAAATTTCTTAGTTTAACATGTAGAGCATAATGATTTGACATATGTGTATATTGCAAGATTTATCAAGTAAAGATAATTAACAAATCTATCACCTTTCATAGTTATAATTTTTGTGTGTATTGAGAACAGTCCATGGGGTTGCANGACAATCCCATGGATGGACAACAGAGCCTGGTGGGCTACAGTCCATGGGGTTGCAGAGTGAGACATGACTTAGTGACTAGACAATAACAACAACAAATTTCTTAGTTTAACATGTAGAGCATAATGATTTGACATATGTGTATATTGCAAGATTTATCAAGTAAAGATAATTAACAAATCTATCACCTTTCATAGTTATAATTTTTGTGTGTATTGAGAACTTTTAAAATCTACTCTCAGAAACTTTCAAATATACTGTTATTAACTATAATCAACATTATCTGTACTGTATACCCAGAACTTATTTATCTTATGACTAAAAGTTTGTACTCTTGACTACCTTCATCCACTTTCCCATCCCTTACTCTTTTCTCTGGCATCACTAGTTGGTTCTCTGTACGTAGGCCTCAATTTTTGATTCTCCATGTGAGTAATGTTTGTTTTTCTCTGACTTATTTCACTTGACTTAATACTCTAAGGGGCTTTCCTGGTGTCTCGGATGGTAAAGAATCTGCCTGCAGAGCAGGAGGCCTTGATTTGATCTCTGGGTCAGGAAGATCCCCTGGAGAAGGGAATGGCAACCCACTCCAGAATTCTTGCCTCGAGATTTCCATGAACAGACGAACCTGGTGGGCTACAGTCTGAAGGGCCACAAGGAGTCGCAAAGAGTCGGATATGACTGAGCATGGATACGCTTTTACTTTCAATCCCCTAAAGGTCCATCCATGTTGTAAATAGCAAGATTTCCTTCTTTTTTATAGTTGAATAATTCAGTTCATTTCAGTCGCTCAGTCGTGTCCAACTCTTTGCAACCCCATGAAATAATTAATACCATCTTATCTTTATTCATTCATCTATCAATGGATACTTAGTTTGCTTCCATGTATTGGTTAAAATAAATAATGTTGCAGTGAATGTGGAGCTGTGTATATCTTTTCTAGTTAGTGTTCTTGTTTTCTTTGGATAAATATCCAGAAGTGGAATTGCTAGGCCACATGGAAGTTTTGGTTTTAATTTTTGGAGAAAACTCCATACCAGTTTCTGTAGTGGCTGCAATAACTCACTCAACTTTTAGTGGAGCCTTCTAAGAAAACAAAGATCACTATTGCAGTCTTTACCAAGATGGGGTGTTTTACAGATAAAATAAGTACAATGTCAGAAGTTTAACAGTATGTAATAATAGATTATAGTTAATTGAATATTTGTAAGCTGTTCTTGAAGCTTGAATTGCCACTGGAAATTCTAGGTGGTATAGCATGGTAAACTAAAAACTGTCTTAAGTATTGGCATCAATAAAGTGTGGTTTTCCAACATGAATTCCAGTTACAGGCTGAGACTTTGGTTTATCTTGCTCTTTGAAAAGAATTTCAGGTTCAAATTCTACAAAATTTTAGATACAGCAGTGTGTGTTATCTAAAAACAATTTTCACCTACTCTTTGCTCAAGAGTTTTACTCTCTGTGTTACTTACCTCCTCTCTCCTCCAAAGGGTCAGATGCTCATGTCATTCTGCATTAAGAACAGTGAATATGACGGCTCATCTGAATTAGGAAGTTGTGTGATTTATATCTTCACATTTTTGAGATGTTAAGAGACAATTTGAGGATTGTATAACATTTAACATTTTTACATGCTGCCTTTTTAGAGAATTTTTAAGTACATTTATTTATACTTCTAATTTTTATTTTCTAGATATTTCAAGACTAATAATTATTTTTGTTCCATAAGCATAGAATTTTATTTAGGAAAATAAAATTTTAAACTATAAATTTATGTTGAAAGCTCATAAGAGGAGAGTTAACAAATTTGCTTTGTTTTTGCTGGTGTTGCATGTATTTTAAGATACATTTTTAAATTAAAATGCTTGATTATGAGTGAGCACTAGGTAGCATGTTGTTTATAGTCATTATTATTTAATGCATTTTACTATTTTGGCAAACATTTATGAATAAACATTATTTATATTAATTCACATTAAAGAAATGAATATCTGTTGGAGCTGAAGGAAAAAGTGAGTCTATTAACAATACCGTATATGAAGGATCCTAATGAAACCTCAGTCCATATTTAATCAGGCACTCTATTTGTCAGATCTCGTCCCTTAAATCTATTTCTCACTTCCACTGTATAATCATAAGGGATTTGATTTAGGTCATACCTGAATGGTCTGGTGGTTTTCCCTACTTTCTTCAATTTAAGTCTGAATTTGGCAATAAGGAGCTCATGATCTGAGTCACAGTCAGCTCCTGGTCTTGTTTTTTGCTGACTGTATAGAGCTTCTCCATCTTTGGTTGCAAAGAATATAATCAATCTGATTTCGGTATTGCCCATCTAGTGATGTCCATGTGTAGTCTTCTCTTGTGTTGTTGGAAGAGGGTGTTTGCTATGACCAGTGCATTCTCTTGGCAAAACTCTATTAGCCTTTGCCCTGCTTCATTCTGTATTCCAAGGCCAAATTTGCCTGTTATTCCAGGTATTTCTTGACTTTCTACTTTTGCATTCCAGTCTCCTATAATGAAAAGGACATCTATTTTAGGTGTTAGTTCTAAAAGGTCTTGTAGGTCTCCATAGAACCGTTCAACTTCAGCTTCTTCAGTGTTACTGGTTGGAGCATTGACTTGGATTACTATGATATTGAATGGTTTGCCCTGGAAACGAACAAANATTTCTTGACTTTCTACTTTTGCATTCCAGTCTCCTATAATGAAAAGGACATCTATTTTAGGTGTTAGTTCTAAAAGGTCTTGTAGGTCTCCATAGAACCGTTCAACTTCAGCTTCTTCAGTGTTACTGGTTGGAGCATTGACTTGGATTACTATGATATTGAATGGTTTGCCCTGGAAACGAACAAAGATCATTCTGTCATTTTTGAGATTGCATCCAAGTAGTGCATTTCGGACTCTTTTGTTGACCATGATGGCTACTCCATTTCTTCTGAGGTATTCCTGCCCACAGCAGTAGATATAATGCCAAAGAATGCTCAAACTACCACACAATTGCACTCATCTCACACGCTAGTANGAACTGAACTGCATGAAACCAGCAGAAAATCATCTGATGGGCATGTTTGTATTTGATTTACTAGCTAAAGAAGAGTTTTTATATAGATTTGTCAGAATTACCCATATTTTATATTTAAAAAGCACTAATAAGCAAAGTATGTGATTAGGTAGCAAATGTCCTCTAGGAAGCTGTGCTTAAAAGAAAACAAAGCAAATCCAAAAAACTAGAACATTCATCAGAATAATCCCCTCATTGGGTACATGCTTCCTGCGTAAAATGTTTTATAAGATATTTGGGAATAGGGTTAGGATAGACCTACCTTATATTGACTTATGCTTCATAATGAACAATAATTCTGGTGATGCTTTTAGATACTTCCCACTGGTTGTGGCTACAACAGAACAATTGAAAAATCAGCAGTTACCGGTGATACACAAGATAGCCGAAGTATGCATGCACAGTAATAAGTGTTTGTGCAGAAGAATCTTAATTCTTCTACTCATGATCTCATCTTTTGTTTGCTGTATAAATCTCTACAAAACTTTTTTTCCCTTTTTTTTAACTTAGAAAAATTAACATACAACTGAAATATGTTAGTTTCTGGTGAACAAAATGATTGTATATTTTTAGTATATTGCAACATGATCACCACAATAAGTTCTAGTTAACATCCATCATCATAGTTACAAATTTTGTGTGCGTGTAATGAAAACTTTTAAAATATTTTCTTTTAGCAACTTTAAAATATACCATATACTATCACCCTGCTGTATATTACATTCCTATTTTATAACTGGAAGTTTATTCCTTTTCACCCCTTTCAGCAATTTAGCCACCCCCCAAATTCCTGAAACTCAAAGTTAAAAAAACACTAAGATCATGGTGTCCAGTCCCATCATTTCATGGCAAGTAGAAGGGGAAACAATGGAAGCAGTGACAGATTTTATTTTGTTGGGCTCCAAAATCACTGCAGACCATGACTTGCAGCCAGGACATTAAAAGATGATTGCTCCTTGAAAGGAAAGATATGACAAACCTAGAACGCATATTAAAAGCAAACAACACTCTGTTGACAAAGATCCATATAGTCAGGGCTATAGTTTTTCCCATTAGTCATATAAGGATGTGACAGTTGGACCATAAAAAAGGCTGTGCTTAGTTGCTTCAGTCATGTCTGACTCTTGGCAACACTATGAACTGTAGCCCCTCTGTCCATGGGATTTTCCACACAAGAATATGGGAGTGGGTTGCCATTTCCCCCTCTAGGGTGTCTACCCAACTCAGGAATCGAACATGTGTGTCTTACATCTCCTGCATTGGCAGGCAGATTCTTTACTACTAGCGCCACCTGAGAAGCCCTAAAAAAGGCTGAGCACTGAAGAATTGCTTTTGAATTGTGGTGTTGTAGAAGACTCTTTCTTGAGAGTCCCTTGGACAGCAAGATCAAATGAGTCAATCCTAAAGGAAAATCAACTCTGAATATTCATTGCTGAAGCTGAAACTCCTCAATACTTTGGCTGCTTGAAGGGAAGAGCTGACTCATTGGAAAATACCCTGAAACTGGAAGGATTGAAGGCAGAAGGAAACAGGGGTGGCAGAGGATGGGATGGTTAGATAACATCACCAACCCAATGGAAATAAATTTGAGCAAATTCCAAGAGATAGTATAGGACAGAGGAGCCTGGTATACTGTAGCCCATGGGGTCACAAAGAGTCAGACATGACTTAGTGCCTGAACAACAACACCAACTCCTTTATCTCTGGCAAACCATCTATCTGTTCTCTGTATCTGTGAGCTTGCTGTTTTTTTTTTTTTTTTAGGTACCACACACAAGTGAGATCATATAATATTTAACTTTCTCCTGTCTGATTTATTTTACTTTTGATAATGCTCTTAAGGCCCATGCACATTGTTGTAAATGGCAAGATACCATACTTTGTTTATGACTGTGCCGAAGAATTGATGCTTTTGAAATGTGGTGTTGAAGAAGACTCTTGAGAGTCACTTGGACTGCAAGGAGATCCAACCAGTCCATTCTGAAGATCAGACCTGGAATTTCTTTGGAGGGAATGATGCTAAAGCTGAAGCTGTAGTACTTTGGCCACCTCATGTGAAGAGTTGACTCATTGGAAAAGACTCTGATGCTGGGAGGGGTTGGGGGCAGGAGGAGAAGGGGATGACAGAGGATGAGATGGCTGGATGGCATCACTGACTCGATGGACGTGAGTCTGAGTGAACTCCAGGAGATGGTGATGGACAGGGAGGCCTGGTGTGCTGCAATTCATGGGGTCACAAAGAGTTGGACACAACTGAGCGACTGAACTGAACTGAACTGAACATTCCAGTGTACATATATCCTACTTTTTCTGTGTTCATTTACTTATCTTTGGATGTGAACATCCTTGTTATTCTCTGCCTTCCTGTATACCCTCGCCAACATTTATTATCTCTTGTTTTTCTGATAATACTCTTCATTGTGGTTTTGATTTTTCTCTGATGGTTAGTGACTTTGAGTACCTTTTCATGTACCTTTGGGCTATCTATTTTACATCTTATTCAGAAAAAATATGTGTTCACATCTTCTGCCTGTGTTTTAAATGAATTGTTCTTTGCTGTTGAGTTGTGTGAGTTACTTTTATATTTTATATATTAACCCCTTATCAGACATATGATTTGTAGATATTCTCTCCTAGTTTACTCCCCTGGTGGCTTAGACGGCAAAGTGTCTGCCTACAATGCAGGAGACCTGGGTTCAGTCCCTGGGTTGGGAAGATCTCCTGGAGAAGGAAATGGCAACCCACTCCAGTACTCTTGCCTGGAAAATCCCATGGATGGAGAAGCATGTTAGGCTACAGTCCATGGGGTCGCAAAGAGTCCTACAGGACTGAGTGACTTCACTTTCACTTTCTCCTAGTTTGGTAGGTTTCCTTTTCATTTTTTTGATCGTTTCCATTGTTGCTGTGCAAAAGCTTTGTAGTTTGATGTAGTCCCACTTGTTAATATTTGCTTTTGTTGTTAATATTTGCTTTTGTTGTCTTTGCTTTTGATGTCAAATTTTTAAAAAAAATCATAAGGTAGCCTCTACTAAGAGCATATGTTGGTCTTTTTCCAGTTGCTGTTCCCTTCCTTTCAGTTGAGTCGCTCAGTCATGTCAGACTCTTTGTGAACCCATGAATCGCAGCACGCCAGGTGTCCCTGTCCATCACCAACTCCCATCCTTTACATGTTGTTTTTCTTGGTATATTATTATTATCATAAGGAGACATCACTTCTCTACTTGATTGTCCTACAGTTTGCCTTTATCTTATCCAACTCCTGTAGTCTTTACTTATTTGGTCAGCTTCCTCAGTGTCTCAGTGTTCTGTATACTCTTCTCACAAATTCTCTCAATTCAGTAATTTTATTTCTACAAGTTGCTGCTGCTGCTAAGTTGCTTCCATTGTGTCCGACTCTGTGTGACTCCATAGACGGCAGGCCGCCAGGCTCCTCCGTCCCTGGGATTCTCCAGCCAAGAACACTGGAGTGGGTTGCCATTTCCTTCTCCATTGCGTGAAAGTGAAGTCGCTCAGTTGTGTCCGACTCTCCATGACCCCATGGACTGCAGCCTACCAGGCTCCTCTGTCCATGGGATTTTCCAGGCAAGAGTACTGGAGTGGGGTGCCATCGCCTTCCCCTTTCTACAAGTTAGCTCTTTTGTTTTACTCTAAAATAATTAATAGTGCCTTTGATCTTTGTTTCACAAAATAGGTCAAAAATTCTAACATATCTGTTAAGTCTTACTCTAAAAAGGTGTTAAAACACAAATGTTGAGATTGATATATATATTTTGCTATATGTAAAATAGATAACTAATAAGGACCTACTGTATAGCACAGGAAACTCTTCTCAATGCTCCATAATGACCTATATGGGAAGAATGTATTTAAAAAAGTGGACATGTAGCAGAATCTAATACAACATTTTAAATCAACTATAGTCCAATAATTTTTTTAAAATTGCATCTTAAAAATGTTCAAATGTTAAACATTTTGACCATTTATGATTTTACTAACATACATATTAAAATATTTATTTTATAACACTAAGGCAATCAGTGAAAGAGGCAATTACATGGATTTTATATTGCCAGTAGTAGCTCATATATTTATTAAAATATTTTTAAAATAATTTTTTGTTTCAATTTCCTGTTAAAATTGTCACCTATTCTTTAGTACATTAGGAATTGAAGTAGAGTCTTTGATTCAGATATATTTTTTTATCTGTTACCTCTATCTTGTATGAATCTGTGAGTTATAAAAGTGATTAAATTAGAAAACATTGAGATGAGAGATAATGTTCTACATCCCATTTAATTGAGAAGATAGCGAAAGATCTGATCCAAAATAGTGACATTTTCTTACCTTATGTCTAATATTCAAATATATAGACATGCATACATTTAAAAAGTAAGGGTACCATCTATAGCGACATACACACAGTTTTCATTGTTCATGTTGCTCCTGTCTTCTGGCATGCTAATAATGAATGATTTGCATCCAGGTTCAAGTTAGTAAGACTCTTTCAGTAGTAGTTCAGAGAACTATAGATAATTGGCTAAATTTGTCCTGACATGTTTGATCTGCATGCAGTTCATTTTAGTCGCTCAGTTGTGTCTGACTCTTTGTGATCCCATGGATTGAAGCACTCCAGGCCTTCCTGTCCATCACCAACTCGAGGAGTTTGTTCAGACTCATGACCATTGAGTTGGTGATGCCATCCAAGCATCTCATCCTCTATTGTCCCCTTCTCCTCCTACTTTCAATCTTTCCTAGCATCAGAGTTTTTTCCAGTGAGTCCGTTCTTTGCATCATGTAGCCAAAGTAATGGAGTTTCAGTTTCAACATCAGTCCTTCCAATGAACATTCAGGACTGATTTCCTTTAGAATTGACTGGTTTGGTATCCTCACAGTCCAAGGGACTCTCAAGAGTCTTCTCCAACACCACATTTCATAAGCATCGATTCTTCAGTGCTCAGACTTCTTTATGGTCCAACTCTCACATGCAAATATAACTACTGGAAAAACCATAGCTTTGACTAGACCGACCTCTGTTGGCAAAGTAATGTCTCTGCTTTTTAATATGCTGTCCAGGTTTGTCATAGCTTTTCTTCCAAGGAGCAGATGTCTTAATTTCATGGCTGCAGTCACCATCTGCAGTGATTTTGGAGCCCATGAAAAGGAAATCTGTCACTCTTTCCATTGTTTCTGCATCTATTTGCCTTGAAGTGATGGGATACTAATATGTGATTTTTGCAAAGGTTAAATGTATTTATCATTATCAGTTTCATACACCTGCAGAGAAATTTTAAGTGTTTCTAACCGTACTTTTCTTATTGTAGTCCTGTATTTCTTGTCCTTCATTTAAAGTGATAACATGAACTTTTCTTCTGGGTTTTGACATGGCTATTGTGATTTTTTGTGGAGTAGCATAGATATCACTATCTTGATATACTTTTTGTAATAAAGACATATTTTTATGAATAAAAATTTTTTGTCTCAACTGATAGCCTTGTTTCTATATTAATAGTTCATGTGCCAGGCACTGTTTACTTCTATACATGCTTTTGAAAGTGTTAACAAGAAAAATTTAAATTTATGTTATGAATTATTGAAGTAAGAGACTATTTACATTTAATACCATCTGACCTTATAATATCTTAATAAAATTATTTTATACATGATCGAAATTTTAGTAAAAGTGATAACATGAAGATTTGAGTGTGTTTATTATCATAATAAACTGTAACTCGTAGAACTGAGGTGAGAATAACAAAATAATGCCACTGACAAGTACCTAACACATGGAAATGTCACAACAAATCATTTATCTTAAATTTTTCTCCTCTTTAAAACTTGAGATTTTTATTATGTTACATTTAAAGAGTGTTTAACTTAAGTTTTATTTTTTCAGAGCACCTTCAAGTTTAAGTCTGAAAGTGATATTCATTTAGCAGAACATCATAAACAGGTTCTGTATGATGGCAAGCTTGCAAGTAGTATTGCATTTACATATAATGCTAAAGCCACCGATGCTCAACTATGCCTGGAATCATCACCAAAGGAAAACGCATCGATCTTTGTGCATTCCCCACATGCTTTAATGCTCCAGGTAGGTGAATCGTAGCTTAGTCTTAATGTTCTCATCAACACTGTGTCTTTATTTTACATTTTATACATTGCTCGCCTGTAAATCTCCAGTTGCTCTTTGTTTTTCTTTTTTGGTCTTCTAGTACTTTGAACGGTATTTTTGCCTTCTGTATTTTATTTGGCAATATAGTACCTTGGATTTGTCTCTTTAGTAGGAAATCTGTCTTTTCTGTTGTATTTTATGTTTCTTACCCTTTGAAATAAAATCAGTGAATTAGTAAATAGATAATTGTAAATATAAAAATACTTTCCTAAAAGTATTTTTCCCTAACATAAAAATTACTCCAGTGCTTTTGTTATATTTTGATTTAGACACTCATATTTTCAGTGTAAAAATCTCTCAACTTAAGCTTTAAATTTAAGTGATTATCAAAATATTTCAAATTTTTATTTTAAATTTATATAAAGTTATATAACTTTGATTTAAAATTTTAAAATAGATTTTAAAATATCTATTTTATTTAATTTTCTTACAAAGTCATTTGAAACAAGGAAATAGTGATAACATGCTTTAGAAAATTTAATAAACATTTTTGTTTTTGAACATAGGATGTAAAAGCTATAGTTACACATTCAATTCATAGTGCAATTCATTCAATTGGAGGGATTCAAGTGCTTTTCCCACTTTTTGCACAACTAGACAACCGGCAGCTCAATGACAGTCAAGTGGAAACCACTGTCTGGTAAGTTTTCTTTCAGTATGTAACTTATGGTATTTTTTAATTGTTTAGATTATGCATGGTGCCCTTGGTGCTATGTAANGATGTGTATAAGAGACAGGCTATAGTTACACATTCAATTCATAGTGCAATTCATTCAATTGGAGGGATTCAAGTGCTTTTCCCACTTTTTGCACAACTAGACAACCGGCAGCTCAATGACAGTCAAGTGGAAACCACTGTCTGGTAAGTTTTCTTTCAGTATGTAACTTATGGTATTTTTTAATTGTTTAGATTATGCATGGTGCCCTTGGTGCTATGTAAATATATTATAATACTGGTTTTTATCCTTAAAATGCTAATAAAGTTTCTTTAGGATTAAGGCAGATATATTTACACAAAGTAAAAAAGTTCACAAATTTTATAACTACAAAGGAGTGACTTCCTTGATAAAAAATAAATTTTTACTAGGTATAGCATAGTGATTATAATATGAAGTAGGAAAAGTGTCAGTCCTGGCCTTTCACTTTGCAAATGAATGCTCATTGTTTGAATTGTTGATGAAATCCTGTCAGATTAAACAAAATTACTAGGGTAAAGTTTATTCTTAAGAATAGTATTTAATAACAGTTATATGATTTATATCCTAAATATTAGTATTATTGTATAATGCTAGTATCATAATACTAGAACAATATTAATTGAAATTAGCTTTTTTTCTTATGTTTGAGACCCTAAATCTAACCACTGGCATATCCATATTTTTTATATCCAGAATTTTCTAATTAGATTTATTTCTTGTGTAATTTTTATAACTTCCTTTTTTTAATTAAAAATAATACCTCATGTATTAAACTCCAATTTAACCTTATTTCATAGAATCATTTATGGCATAAGTTAAATGTGAATTACACAAATAGTTTAACGATTTCTGTATATGTTTGGAGAATTTAAAGGGAAAGTTATATAAGTAAACATTAATTTAGTCTAAACAGTAACATAGAAGTGCTTCATTAATATGTACATATATACATGAGATTCTTTATGGATCATTCAATTTTGAATTGATAGAAAAAATAGTGAACGAAATTAAGATGGGAAAAATTTAGAGTTCTTGAAATGTAACATGATTTGTATATTAATTATTTAAATTAGCTATTAACAAACTTCTGTCTTAATATTGCTCATAATATTGTCCCTGTATTGGGACCATCTTTATGTAAAGTATAAATCTACATATAAATCTGACCTGTACATTTACAAAACTCAGCTCTCATCCATGGGTCATGCTTTTTTTTCTGTTTTTTTTTTTAAATCAGTATAATTGAATGGCTAGCATTTTGATGTGAAAATGAATCTGGAGGCCATGTCCTGCTGAGATATTACTTTGCTATGAGATCTTCAGTCATTTTATTGAGAAGCAGATCAGCTTAGTTGAAAAATGAAACTTTAAATCCCAGTCCTAATTTAAATGCAAGTGTTTTGTTCTTTATCATCTAAGTGAACTAGGACACATTATGATCAGTAATTTAAAACCTAGTAATTGCTATGAAAAGAAGTTAGAGGTCAAATAGCAATTAGAAAACTTCATGTGTAATTTAAATATTTCTTATTATTTAATATTAAGTCCATAATTATTTTAACCTGAAATATAGTGATTTACTGCATGCAGAAAAATTAGAAAGTTTATGCAGTTTGGATGTTATGCCTAAAATGGTTATAATATTTATATTATTGAAGTCATACAATTTCAGTGCTAAAACTATATTTAACAGATATCTGGTCCATTCATCTAAGGACCAGGACCAAGGACATGATTATTTGTCATATCCTGTTTTCAAAACTCATTTTAGTGTTTATATTATATTTTGATATTTAAATTGTATTTATTTTATAACAGATAAAAGGTAGTATAAAGGATCAGCTTTCTGATTTTCATTTGGATTTGTTTTTAGTTATTTTATATCATTCATGTTAATTTTTCCATGCCATAACTTTAATTTTTTCAGTGATATATATGTTCTTAGTTTATGGCCAATAAAAAAAGTATAATAAGAAATGTATCACTTTCCGTTTCAGTAATAATACATACCTATTTTAGGTATGTATTTCAGCCCTCCCGTGTGGTTCACTTATGTGCTATTTTGAATTCTTATCTAATAGTTTTTCATTAGTTACTTCAAAGCTCTTGATGTCTACATCTGAGGTTGGCTTTTTGACATTTGTGTGTTCAATAATGAAGTCTTTTGTTATATTTAAAGTTTGGAGAGCCACCATTTTGGTGGTAATACTGTCTTTCAGTTTTTAAAATGTTGAGAAAAATTTTTAAATGGAACATACCCCTCTACTTGAAGAACATAAATTGTTAGCTTTAGGGTAAGGATTGATAGAATTTCTTAATTTGGGGCTACATCTTAAATTCATATATATGAATGAGAATTTAAAATAGGATATGTTATCTTATTTTTAATTAAGTTTAAACTTCTAGATGAATAGGGATGGCTTTCCATATGGTGCTAATGGTAAAGAACCTGCCTGCCAATGCGGGATACTTAAAGATATGTGGGTTCTATGCTTAAGTTGGGAAGATCCCCTATAGGAGGGCATGGCAACTCACTCCAGTATTCCTGCTTGGAGAATCCCATGGACAGAGGTTCCCAGCTGGCTACAGGCCATAGCATCACACAGAGTTGGACACGACTGAAATGACTTAGCACACAGGCAAGCACACACCAATGAATGAGAATCTATTTGAACTTTAAAAATCTTCAACAAAATTTTATATATGCCCATTTTAGAAAATGTTTTTTGTATAATAAATATATGCCCCAAATTGCAATATTGCCTAATTCTTGACTTCTTTTTGGAGAAATTGAGATAAGCTCTGAAATAAGTTAATCCTTTGCCTTTTGTTTCAAGCTAAAATGTCTTAGTTTCATGCACTTTCCTCCATTCAGTAGCCTGATTTATGAAGCATTTTATTGTTTATATAAGTTTCACTTCTATTGACACTATAATTTATTATTGTTGTAATCATTGATGACTTTTACTGTATATATTGAGGTCTTAATATTAAAATAATTTATTGAAGAAATTATTTTATAGAGCCTTTAAAAATAGGCTTTGTATGTATAGGAGAAATTTTATGACTTTGTTTTATCATTAAGGCTACACATTATAGTTGTTAACTAGTGTGGATGTTCAAGTTAGAAAAACTTGAATTCAAACCCCAAGTTTATTTATTATTATTGCCATCTAACAGAAAATGGTCCACTGGAAAGGGAATGGCAAACCACTCGAGTATTCTTGCCTTAAGAACTTTATGATCAGTATGAAAGGGCAAAAAGATATGACATTGGATGATGAGCGCCCCCATGTTAATAGGTGTCCAGTATGCTACTGGGGAAGAACAGAGAAATAGCTCCAAAAATAAGGAAGAGGCTGCGCAGAAGTGGAAATGATACTCAGTTGTGGCTGTGTCTGGTAGAGAAAGTAAGGTCCAATGCTGTAAAGAACAATATTTCATAGGAACCTAGACTGTTAGGTCCATGAATCAAGGTAAATTGGATCTGATCAAGGAGGAGACAGAGCAGCCTGGTTGGCTACAGTCTGTAGGGTCGCAAAGGGTTGGACACGACTGAAGCAACTGAGCATACAGCATACAAGTAGGAGATGGAAACAGTGAACATCTACATGTTAAAAATCAGTGAACTAAAATGGAACAGAATGGACAAATTTAATTCAGATGACCATTATATCTACTCCTGTGAGCAAAAATCCCTTAGAACAAATGGAGTAGCCCTCATGTCAACAAACAGTCCAAAATGCAGTACTTGGGTGCAATCTCAAAAATGACAAATGCTCTTGGTTCTCTCGATTTGTTTCAAAGGGAAACCATGCAACATCACAGTAATCCAAGTCTCTGCCCCAACCACAGAGGCTGAAGGAGCTGAAATTGAACAGTTCTTTGAAGACCTACAGTAAGACCATCTAGAACTAACATCAAAAAAAGATGTCCATTTCATTATAGGGAGTTGGAATGCAAAAATATGAAGTCAAAGAGAGATACTTGGAGTAACAGGTAGGGTTGGCCTTGGGCTACAAAATGAAGGCGGGCAAAGACTAACAAGAGTTTTGCCAAGAGAACACACTGGTCATAGCAAATACCCTGTTCCAATAGCAGAAGAGATGATTCTACACATGGACATCACCAGATAGTTAATACTGAAGTCAGATTATGTTCTTTACAGCCAAAGATGGAGAAGCTCTATACAGTCAGCAAAACAAGACCTGGAAGTGACTGTGGCTCAGATCATCAGCTCCTTATTGCAAAATTCAGGCTTAAATTGAAGAAAGTAGGGAAACCCTCCAGTGTATGACCTAAATCAAACCACTCATGATTATATAGTGGAGGTGACAAGTACATTCAAGGGATTAGATCTGGCAGACAGAGTGCCTGAAAAACTATGGACAGAGGTTCATAGCATTGTATAGGAGGTGGTGACCTAAACCATCCCCAAAAAACGAAATGCAGGAAGGCAAAATGGTTGTCTGAGGAGGCCTTACAAATAGAAAGAAGAGAAGCGAAAGGCAATAGAGAAAGGGAAAGATATACCCAACTGAAGAGAGTTCCAGAGAATAGCAAGGAAAGAGAACGCCTTCTTAAGTGAACAGTATAAAGAAATAGAAGAAAACAATTGAATGGGAGAGACTAGAGATCTCTTCAAGAAAATTAGAGATACTGAGGGTATACTTCATGCAAAGATGGGCACAATAAAGGACAGAAACAGCAAAGACCTAACAGGAGCAGAAGAGATTAAGAAGAGGTGGAAAGAATACCCAGAACTAGACAAAAAGGTCTTATTGGATGGCCAAGACAGTGTAGTCACTCACCCAGAGACAGCCATCCTAGAGTGTGAAGTCAGTTGGGCCTTAGGAAACATTACTTGAACAAAGCTAGTGAAACTTATGGAATTCCAGCTGAGCTATTTCAAATCCTAAAAGATGATGCTGTTTAAGTGCTGGACTCAGTATGCCAGCAAATCTGGAAAACTCAATAGTGGCCATAGGACTGGAGAAGATCAGTTTTCATTCCAATCCAAAAGAAAGGCAGTGCCAAATAATTCAAACTATTGTACAGTTGTGCTCATCTCACATGTGTGCAAAGTGATGCTCAAAATCCTTCAAGCTAGGCTTCAACAGTATGTGAACCAAGATCTTCCAGATGTAAAAACTTAATTTACAAAAGGCAGAGGAACCAAAGATCAAATTGCCAATATCTGTTGAATCATAGAAAAGGCAAGGGAATGCCAGAAAAACATCTACTTCTGCTTCACTGACTACAGTAAAGCCTTTGACTGTGTGGATCACAACACACTGTGGAAAATTCTTACAGAGATGGGAATACCAAACTACCTTACCTGCCTCCTGAGAAACCTGTATTCAGGTCAACAAACAACAGTTAGAACCAAACATGGAACAGCAGACTGGTTCCAAATTGGGAAAAGAGTACACCAAGGCTGTATATTGTCATTCTGCTTAAACTTATATGCAGAATACATCATGCAAAATGCCAGGCTGGATGAAAGCACAGACTGGAATTAAGATTGCTGGAAGAAATACCAACAACCTCAGATATGCAGATGATACTACTTTAATGGAAGAAAGCTAAGAAGGACTAAAAAGCCTCTTGATGAGGGTAAAAGAGGAGTAAAAAGGCTGGCTTAATACTCAGCTTTCAAAAATTAAGATCATGGGCATCCCATTCCATCACTTCATGGAATAGATGGGAGGAAAAGTAGAAACAGTGTCAGATTTTATTTTCTTTGGCTCAAAGAGCACTGCACATGGTGACTGCAGCCATGAAATTATAAGATACTTGCTCCTTGAAAGGAAAGCTGTGACAAACCTAAACCTAGACAGAGTATTAAAAAGCAAAGACACAATTTGCCAACAACATTCTGTATATTTAAAGCTAATTTTTCCAGTTGTCATATATGGATGTGAGAGTTGGACCATAAAGGAGGTGAATGCAAAAGAATTGATGCTTTTGAGCATGGTGCTGGAGAACACTCTTGAGAGTCCCTTGGACAGAGAGGAGATCCAACCAGTCAATCCTAGAGGAAATTAGTCCTGAATATTCATTGGAAGGACTGATGCTGAAACTGCAGTACTTTGGCCACCTGATGTGAAGAGCCAACTCACTGGAAAAGATCCTGATGCCGGGAAAGATTGAGGGCAGTAGGACAAAGCGGACCCAGAGGATGAGATGGTTGGATGACATCAAACTCCAGGAGATGGTGAAGGACAGAGAAGCCTGGGGTGCTGTAGTCCATAGGGTCTAAAGGTGTCAGACGTGACTCAGGGACTGAAGAAGAACAACAGGAACAATGATTATTTTAAAAAGTGTTTATTGGAATATAATTGCTTAGAAGTGTTGTGTTATATAACATTTGTTATTAATACAACTTTGAGTGTGTTATCTATTTTGTTCTTTAGTTTCTACCNAAAGTAGGGAAACCCTCCAGTGTATGACCTAAATCAAACCACTCATGATTATATAGTGGAGGTGACAAGTACATTCAAGGGATTAGATCTGGCAGACAGAGTGCCTGAAAAACTATGGACAGAGGTTCATAGCATTGTATAGGAGGTGGTGACCTAAACCATCCCCAAAAAACGAAATGCAGGAAGGCAAAATGGTTGTCTGAGGAGGCCTTACAAATAGAAAGAAGAGAAGCGAAAGGCAATAGAGAAAGGGAAAGATATACCCAACTGAAGAGAGTTCCAGAGAATAGCAAGGAAAGAGAACGCCTTCTTAAGTGAACAGTATAAAGAAATAGAAGAAAACAATTGAATGGGAGAGACTAGAGATCTCTTCAAGAAAATTAGAGATACTGAGGGTATACTTCATGCAAAGATGGGCACAATAAAGGACAGAAACAGCAAAGACCTAACAGGAGCAGAAGAGATTAAGAAGAGGTGGAAAGAATACCCAGAACTAGACAAAAAGGTCTTATTGGATGGCCAAGACAGTGTAGTCACTCACCCAGAGACAGCCATCCTAGAGTGTGAAGTCAGTTGGGCCTTAGGAAACATTACTTGAACAAAGCTAGTGAAACTTATGGAATTCCAGCTGAGCTATTTCAAATCCTAAAAGATGATGCTGTTTAAGTGCTGGACTCAGTATGCCAGCAAATCTGGAAAACTCAATAGTGGCCATAGGACTGGAGAAGATCAGTTTTCATTCCAATCCAAAAGAAAGGCAGTGCCAAATAATTCAAACTATTGTACAGTTGTGCTCATCTCACATGTGTGCAAAGTGATGCTCAAAATCCTTCAAGCTAGGCTTCAACAGTATGTGAACCAAGATCTTCCAGATGTAAAAACTTAATTTACAAAAGGCAGAGGAACCAAAGATCAAATTGCCAATATCTGTTGAATCATAGAAAAGGCAAGGGAATGCCAGAAAAACATCTACTTCTGCTTCACTGACTACAGTAAAGCCTTTGACTGTGTGGATCACAACACACTGTGGAAAATTCTTACAGAGATGGGAATACCAAACTACCTTACCTGCCTCCTGAGAAACCTGTATTCAGGTCAACAAACAACAGTTAGAACCAAACATGGAACAGCAGACTGGTTCCAAATTGGGAAAAGAGTACACCAAGGCTGTATATTGTCATTCTGCTTAAACTTATATGCAGAATACATCATGCAAAATGCCAGGCTGGATGAAAGCACAGACTGGAATTAAGATTGCTGGAAGAAATACCAACAACCTCAGATATGCAGATGATACTACTTTAATGGAAGAAAGCTAAGAAGGACTAAAAAGCCTCTTGATGAGGGTAAAAGAGGAGTAAAAAGGCTGGCTTAATACTCAGCTTTCAAAAATTAAGATCATGGGCATCCCATTCCATCACTTCATGGAATAGATGGGAGGAAAAGTAGAAACAGTGTCAGATTTTATTTTCTTTGGCTCAAAGAGCACTGCACATGGTGACTGCAGCCATGAAATTATAAGATACTTGCTCCTTGAAAGGAAAGCTGTGACAAACCTAAACCTAGACAGAGTATTAAAAAGCAAAGACACAATTTGCCAACAACATTCTGTATATTTAAAGCTAATTTTTCCAGTTGTCATATATGGATGTGAGAGTTGGACCATAAAGGAGGTGAATGCAAAAGAATTGATGCTTTTGAGCATGGTGCTGGAGAACACTCTTGAGAGTCCCTTGGACAGAGAGGAGATCCAACCAGTCAATCCTAGAGGAAATTAGTCCTGAATATTCATTGGAAGGACTGATGCTGAAACTGCAGTACTTTGGCCACCTGATGTGAAGAGCCAACTCACTGGAAAAGATCCTGATGCCGGGAAAGATTGAGGGCAGTAGGACAAAGCGGACCCAGAGGATGAGATGGTTGGATGACATCAAACTCCAGGAGATGGTGAAGGACAGAGAAGCCTGGGGTGCTGTAGTCCATAGGGTCTAAAGGTGTCAGACGTGACTCAGGGACTGAAGAAGAACAACAGGAACAATGATTATTTTAAAAAGTGTTTATTGGAATATAATTGCTTAGAAGTGTTGTGTTATATAACATTTGTTATTAATACAACTTTGAGTGTGTTATCTATTTTGTTCTTTAGTTTCTACCATTATATAATTAGAAGAATAATAGCTCACTAGATTATTAAATTAAATGCAATAAAATACATAGTTTGATACAACAGGCACTGAATATATGCTTGGTTTGTTATTCGGATGACAGTGGGTTATTTAAGATTATCCTAATACTACGGTTTTATATTTAAAATATATTTCACCAAGCATAGAGATTCATTGTTATGGTAGGAGCCATATTATTTTCTGTTTGAGCCATATTGTTTTCTGTTTAATGTTTACAACATCATTGTAAATGATGTTATTTACAATGGAAAATTACTTATTTAAGTGATGAAGTAGGACTCATACTTTGATTTTCAGTTGTAGTGATTAAAACTGATTGTGAACTGTTTATCCATTTTCTAGGTATAGTGGTTTAAAAACGAGGAATGTGTTAACACACGTTTGGAAGCCAATACTGAGTTATAAAATAGCTGCAAGGATTTGAGATGGTGCTCTTTAGCTGGCTTTTAGATTTTGTAGCTACCCCACTAGCATCCCCATTAAATATCCAGTAGTAATATTTTTCACTGCTTTTTATTTTGACATGTAGTTCAGGCTTTATCGTGAAACAAACAAAAAGTGAACCAAAAATGTTATAAATGATAGCTTTTGAAAACACATACAGTATTTTTAATGTGATTTTTTTGACTAAGTCATCTAGGCAGAGTTGTTATAGTGATTCCATCCTATTCATAATGATTCTCAATCATCATCATCACCTTGAGTAGTTCTGCCGGTGATCAAAGCTATTTGGAAGTTTTTCATTTCTCATGGATTAATAATGTTTCTGTTGGACTTTTCAATCTCATTCTGTCAAGCGGTCATTGAGAGCAAAAATTAAACAAACTGCCTTTCACTAAACGTTTAGTAGATACTTATATAGTGAGTAAATAATGAACAAATGTTTAATAAATGATTTCAAGAAGTATAACTCCAATCTTGAAATAATCATGGCTTCGGTATTTTGTGTGTAACGAAGTCTGTATATTAGAAATACCATATTCCTTTGATTTGAATGAACATATATCAAGACATTAACTATTAATGTCCTGTCTTCTACATCTTAGCCCCCAACCTCTTTTTTTGAGTACATGTTACTGAATTCTATAGATGATAGAAAGTGAAACAAATCTTCCTCATGTGTTTGACTTGGGAATAATGCATTCTGAAAAAATACCTGTTTACTGGCACAAAATATAAGGATTTTGTATATCAAAGGATTAAAAATACACTGAGTAGTTCTCTTTAGAGACAGTGTTATGCATCTTTTGTTGTTAGGGCAGACTAAGGCTCAAACTTGTATTCTGTTTTGAACTATCTGTTCTTAGGTGCTGGGGCTATCTGAGACATTTACTGAGTGCTTATTGTGTGCCCTTAGCTGTTTATATTATCTCATTTAATCCTTTCTGCTGATAAGGGAGAGAAAAATTTCATGCCTGTTAAAGGTCACAGAGATTAACTGGCAGATTAGGACCAGAATTACAATTCTGAAAGCCTGATTCCAGAACTGTCACTCTGAACTGCCATGATTAACTGTTTAAGAATTACCTTTGCAAGGTGTAGAGTGATTTTAGTAATGCAGTCTTTATCTGATAGTAATATGAATTAAAGTAAGATAGAATATATAAAATATCTATCATAAGGAGCCTCTGATACATAGTAAGCATTATTGAGTTTTATTTCCTCAGAGAATAGTAGATAGTCTATTTGATGTGATGCAATTTTGTATTACAAAAATGTATTTTAATGCTATTTTTAACTGACAAATTTTTTAAACTAAAAACCAACCACAAGTGATCATGTAAATGAATTCTTGTAATTATATAAATATTTTAATCAGAAAAGTGTTCTTTCTGTTTCTAGTTATAATACAGGTTGTTTAATAGACTATTTGATAGAATATAAACTATAAAAAATTTAGCAAATCCCATAAAACATTAGTGTCAATGATCTTATAATTAAGAATACTCTTGTAAGGTGAAATTTATGATTTGTTTGTTCAGTGGGTATAAATTGATTTTTTTCCCTAAAAACTATTCCTGCTAGCCAAAGATATTCCAGTAATTTTTTTGAATTTCATAGCCCCTTTAATAATTAAATTTTCATCTTGAAGTCCTAATTAACATCATTGTCATATATAAACTAACAAAATTACCTGAAGATTTTAGCATTTCAATGTCTTAACAACCTAAATTTCCACATACACTTCAAAGTGATATAAAAATTCTTTGACCATGTTTTCTGGTTTTTTAGTTCAAGGAAAAGTGCCTGTTATACATATAATATCAAACATTTCTACATATGTTTCACTGGAACTGACATAAAAAAATGAAATGTGCATGCTTTCTATAGGCTAAAGAAGTGAAATCAGTTCTTGTGTGTAATGGTTCTGTCCCTTATGGAGGTGGTTGCTTGTATATGTAGAATATAATTATTATAATTTTGGTTTCCAGAAGTATTTAAATATTTAAGGCTCTATATCTGTAGAATTATTTTCTATATATTTTTTTAGGAATATATATCTTTCACTTCTTTATATGCATATTTGCTTTCTTGGCTTTTTTTTTTTTAAGTTTGTAGAATTGGTAATAAAAGTGTTCTTTGAAGCAAAACAGACTCAGAAAATATATTTGATGTAGGTATACCACTACTGGGGCTTCCCATGTGTCTCAGTAGTAAAGAACGTACCTGACAGTGCAGAAGACTAGAGTTCAATACCTGGGTTGGGAAGATCCTCCAGAGAAGGAAATGGCAACCCACTCCAGTATTCTTGCCTGGGAAATCCCATGGTCAGAGGAGCCTGGTGGGCTATAGTGCACGAGGTTGCAAAAGAGTTGGACATGACTTAGTGACTAAACAATAGCAACAACACACACCCCCCTATTACTATTAAAGGAGGAAAACCAAATAATAATTTGTTTAGTGATATTTAAGTAGAGTAAAATGGAATTTACATTGAATTTATTATAGAAATTAATCTGTAAATAAAAATTAAAATGCACTATTCTGCCTGAAACATAGAGAAAATATAGTGTAATGTTCAAATAGCCTTTTCTTGTTTGTCAGCCAAGTGTTTTTTACTCAGTGGATCCTTTACAGAAGATATCTGGTAATACAGTTTGCAGTACATCTAACAGTTTAATGGGTTTGTCAGCTATCAACAAGAAAGGATATTTTGTTTCTTTCAGACTTATGATGTCTGATTAAATTGACTTTTCAAATAAGCTATTTTTCTACAGTCCATTTTAAAGTGTTTTCCATAAATGATCACTTTTATACAATAATTCCTTCATAAAAAGTTTCCTTTACATTTACTGAACCTTGTTTTTAGTGCTGTGTTACTTTGTGCTATTTTAATTTACGATACATAATTTTGCTTTGCAAAGGAATGAAGTACAAATTATTAATTTCAGGAATTTTGGCAACCAGTCACATCTTTATGCATTTGTTGCCTCAATTTTCCTCTAGTTTGCATATCCACATTCTCTATCCTTCAATATTTTAATAATATTTTGTAATTGAAGATGTTATTTTATGCATGGAATAGCATTTATTTCTTTTAGTCTTTCTATGTCTTTACATTCCTTCTGAAATAAGGTAAATTGTTTCATTCATTTTGATATTATGGTATCCATACAGTCTAAAACTAACATAAATATTACTAGCTTTTCTGAGAAAAATTACCATATGCCTGAATATTCACGGCTCATACTCAGAAGCACAGAATATTTCTGGTGGAAACTGTGTAAAACTCCCAAGTGTTTCTGCTCTCTTCATGTTCCCTCTTGTGGATATGATGACCTTAGGTGCAGTAAGTGGAATCTTTAATAAAATAATTAATAAGATATCATTCTAATTAATTTAGTATTGTAATTTTATTGACTTTTATTTTGTTTCTGGATTCATGATCTTATTACCTTTCTCTAGCATCCTTATATTTAGGCTCATATACCCCAAACCATGAGGAAATTATCTGAAACTGAGCCTCCTCCAAATAAAAGCTCATAACCTTTTCTTCATTTTCTGTTACTTTTGACATTTTTTTTAAAGTTGATTGTTATTTTTGTTATTTTTTTTAGAGAAATTTAATTTATAATAAAATAGAAGTAGCAGAAATGATTTTTCATACACTCCTTTTCTTCACAAATACATAACCTCCTCTATTATCGGAGTCAGTCACCAAAATCTTAACATCTTTTTTAAAAAGGATGAATATATCTTGATAGATCATAATCACTTAAACTCCATATTTAAGACCTCGTCTTGGTGTCATACATTTTATAAGTTTCAAAAAAGTATAATGCCATATGGCCATCATTATAATATCATAACAAGTATGTTTACTTCCCAAAATGTATTTTTTGTTTTACCCTTTCGACTGTCCCCAGGCAACTACTGATATTTTTATGGTCTTCATAATTTTGCCTTTTTCAGAATGTCATATAATTGAAATCATATAGTGTGCAACTGTTTCAGATTATCCTGTTTCACTTAGTAATATGCAGTTAGAGTGCCTCCATGTCTTTTATGGTTTGATAGCTCATTTCTTTTTAGCACTGAATATATATTCCTTTGTCTAAATGTATCACAGTTTATTTTTCCATTCATCTGTTGAAGGCCATCTTTGTTGCTTCTGAGTCTTTGCAATTAAAAATAAAGCTTCTATAAATATTCATGTGCATGTTTTTGTGTATATATATATATATATATATATGTATATGTTTTCAACACCTTTTCAGTTCAGTCCAGTTCAGTCGCTCAGTTGTGTCAGTCTCTTTGCAACTCCATGAACTGCAGCACACCGGGCCTCCCTGTCCATCACCAACTCCCGGAGTTCACCCAAACTCATGTCCATCGAGTCGGTGATGCCATCCAGTCATCTCATCCTCTGTTATCCCCTTCTTCTCCTGCCCCCAATCCCTCCCAGCATCAGTCTTTTCCAATGAGCCAGCTCTTCGCATGAGGTGACCAAAGTATTGGAGTTTCAGCTTTAGCATCAGTTTTTCCAAAGAACACCCAGGGCTGATCTCCTTCAGAATGGACTGGTTGGATCTCCTTGCAGTCCAAGGGACTCTTAAGACCTTTGGGTAGATACAGAGGATCATGATTGCCGGATTATGTTGGTCCCATTAAAAACCTCCAAACTTCCAAAATGTCTGTACCATTTTAATTCCCACCAGCAATGAATGAACTAATAGATTATTAGTTCTTGGAGGTTTTTTTTTTTTTTATCAGTTATTTCCAACTTTTAAAATAGATAATAATGCTGTTTGTGAACAAAAACAGTTTTGTGTTTTCTTTCCCAATTTGTATATGTTTTATTTCCTTTTCTTGTCATGACATTAGCAAAGACTTCCAGTGTAGTGTTGATAAGGAATGGTGAGAGTGGACATCCTTACTCTCTTTTTGATCTTAGTGGGAAAATTGAATTTTTCATCATTAAATATGACATTACTTGTAGGTTTTTTTATAGTCTTTATCAAGTTGAGAACCTTTCCCTTTATTCCTAGTTCCCTGAGAATTTTTATCATGAATGGCTGTTGGATTGGGTCCAGTGCTTTCCCTACATCTATAGATATGAACTTGAGAATTTTTTTTTAGCATACTGCTGTGATGGGTAATTGTTGTTGGTGTCATTTAGTTGCTAAGTCATGTCTGATTCTTTTGTGACCCTGTGGACTGTAGCACACCAGGCTCCTCTGTCATGGGATTTCCCTTTCAAAGATACTGGAATAAGTTGCACTTTCTTCTCCAGAGGATTTTCCTGACCCAGGTATCGAACTTGAGTTTCCTGCATTGGCAGGCATGTTCTTGACCACTGAGCCACCAGAGACACTTTGTAATGGGTGTTGGATGAGATAAAATGATTTTTGAATCTTGAGCCAGTCTTGCATGCTTTGAATAAATCTCATTTTATGGTATATACTTTTTTTATCTTGTTCAAATTCAATTTGATCAGGTTTTGTTGAGAATTTTAACATGTCTGTTTATGGTAGATATTGGTCTATAATGTACTTACTATGACTGTCTAGTTTTAATTTGAGTTATAGTTTTTCCGAACTAATTATAGTTTTTCATATAATGAGTTAGGAAAGTAGTTCCTCTGCTTCCATGCTCTGAAAAATCTGTAGAGAACTGGCATAATTTCTTCCTTAAGTGTTAGGTGAAATTCACCAATGAACCCATCTGGGATTGGTGATTTCTGCTTATTAATTGTTGATTCAGTTTTTTAAATAGATGTGGGTATGTTCAAAATGTTTATTTCTTCTTATGTGACTTTTGGCAGAATGGTTCTGAATTTCATTTAGGTTTTCAAATCTGTCAGCATAGAATTGCTCACTCTTTCGTTTATTATTATTTGATTTTCATTAGGTGTATGGCTATGTTTCTTCTTTTATTTCTAATACTAATATTCCTGTCTTGTTCTTTTTTTTTTTTATTTCCTGTTTGGCCAGAGGCTTATCAATTTTATTGATCTTTTTTAAAGAGTCAGCTTTTGCTTTAATTGATTTCCTGTTTTCAATTTATTTGATTTATACTCTGATTCTTCTTATTTATTTTTACTGCTTACTTTGCATTGAATTTACTCACTTTTTTGTAGCTTATTAAATTAGAAATTTATATTATTGATTTTAGGTCTTTTTTTTAATATGTTAAAAAAAATTACCTCATTACAGAGATCTGAACACCCCTGTTTCAACATGCAAAAGTGTTGTTTTCCTTCCATACCACCAAGAAATTCCCTGTGACACCAGCTGAGTATTGTATAATTTAACTCAGTTCTGACACTCAAGTCTGGCATAGCATCAGATCCCACATGTTAATGGCTCAGTCTCATAGGACTTGCTTTCTTCACTTTAGTTGCCAGTTGCAAGTCCAGATTATCACCTGTGCTTCTCACCAAGTGACTATAGATTATAGGTTCTGATAGCTTCCTCCTTGAACTTCAGATGCTAATTGCAAGTCCAAGTCGTTGCTAGTACTTCTGACAGACTGGCTATAAACTGGAAGTTCAGCCATCCCATCCTTGGATTCTGTTACTTTGCTAGATTGGTTCACAGAGATTAAGGAAGCATTTTATTTACTGGACTAAGGTGATGGCACCCCACTCCAGCACTCTTGCCTGGAAAATACCATGGATGGAGGAGCCTGGTAGGCTGCAGTCCGTGGCGTCGCAAAGAGTCGGACGTGACTCTCACTTTCACGCATTGGAGAAGGAAATGTCAACCCACTCTAGTGTTCTTGCCTGGAGAATCCCAGGGATAGGGAAGCCTGGTGGGCTGCCGTCTGTGGGGTCGTACAGAGTCAGACACAACTGAAGTGACTTAGCAGTGTATTATAAAAGGATGATAAAGGATACAGATGAACATCCAAATGGAAGAGATGCACAGGGCAAGCTCTGCGGAAAGGACACAGGGCATTCATTCCCTCTCCAGATGTGCCAGACCTTTTAGTACCTTCTTTTATTCACGTACCTGGAATCTCTCCCAGCCTTGTTCTTTTTTTTTTTTTTAATGGTGGCTTCGTTATATAGGCATCACTGATTAAATCATTGACTGTTGATGATTGAACTCACTCTTCAGCTCTTCTCCCATCCCTGGAGGTAAATAGGTGGGAGGCGGGAGGGACTGGACTGAAAGTTCCAATCCTGTGATTGTATGGTTGGTTATCTTGTCAACTCGGAGAAGGCAATGGCACCCCACTCCAGCACTCTTGCCTGGAAAATCCCATGGATGGAGGAGCCTGGTAGGCTGCAGTCTGTGAGGTTGCTAAGAGTCGGACATGACTGAGCAACTTCACTTTCACTTTTCAGTTTCATGCACTGGAGAAGGAAATGGCAACCCACTCCAGTGTTCTTGCCTGGAGAATCCCAGGGACGGTGGAGCCTGGTGGGAGGCTGCCTGTGGGATCGCACAGAGTCGGACATGACTGAAGCAATTTAGCAGCAGCAGCATGTTGACAGCTAGCTTTCATCCTTAAATATATTCTAAATGTCACTTCACTAATATGACAAGACACCTTTATTGTTCCTCTCCCTTAAGAAATTTAAAGAGAGCTTTGTGTCAGAGCTCTGTACCAGAAGTGGGGGCCAAGAACAAATAGATATTTCTTATTAAAATCACAGTATCACAGCATTCAATGCTATAAATTTTCCAGGAATCATTGCTTTCATTTTATTCCACAAATTTTGATAAGTTATATTTTCATTTTCATTTCTTCATTCAAAATATTTTTAATATCTCTCAAGGTTTCTTCTTTTACTCATGTTTTATTTAGAAGTGTATTGTTTAATGTTCACATTGTGGGATTTTCCATTTGTCTTTCTGTTTAAAGTCTTTCTGGTTTCTAGTTAATTTCATTGTGATCTGAGAGTAGACTGTGTAATTTCCATTATTTTTAATTTATTAGATGTATTTTGTTTCCCAGAATACAGTTTATCTTAGTGAATGTTCTGTGTGAGCTTGAGAGAAATGTTTATTCTGCTGTGGTTGAATGAAGTAGTATATAGTTGTCAGTTATCTCCAGCTGTTTGTTTATTGTTGTGTTCAACTAAGTCATAACTGGTTTTCTAACCACTAGTTGTCCATTTCTGAGATAGGGATTTTGAAATCTCCAACTATGATAATGATTTCATCTATTTCTCCTTATTATATCAGTTTTTGTTTCACATAGTTTTAGACTCTATTGTTAGGTATATGCACTTTAGGTGTTGTCTTCTTAGAAAATTGACTCTGTTATCATTGGGTAATGCTGTTCATAATCTTTGATACTTTCCTTCCCCTGAAATCTTTTCTCTCTAAAACTAAAATAGGTACTGTTACTTTTGTTTGTTTGGTTTTTATCAAAGGTGCAAAATCTACCTATAGGAGGAAGGATGGTTGTATGCTAAACATGAATCTTGACTACAGCCTCACACCTTCAGTTCAGTTCAGTTCAGTCGCGTCCGACTCTTTGTGACCCCATGAATCGCAGCACGCCAGGCCTCCCTGTCCATCACCATCTCCCGGAGTTCACTCAGACTCACGTCCATCGAGTCCGTTGATGCCATCCAGCCATCTCATCCTCGGTCGTCCCCTTCTCCTCCTGCCCCCAGTCCCTCCCAGCATCAGAGTCTTTTCCAGTGAGTCAAGTCTTCGCATGAGGTGGCCAAAGTACTGGAGCTTCAGCTTTAGCATCATTCCTTCCAAAGAAATACCAGGGTTGATCTCCTTCAGAATGGACTGGTTGGACCTCACACCTTAATAAAAACTAACTCAAATATCAACTGTAAATGTAAAACATAAAACTGTAGGACTTTTTCAGAAAACATAGGAGAAAATCTTTGTGACCTAGGCTAGGCAAAGTCATTTTAGACATGACCCAAAAGTGTGATATATAAGAAAAAGATTGGCAAATTTGACACTGGCTTCATCAAAGTTAAAATATTCTACTCTACAAAAGAAACAATGAGAAGACATTTTACAAATTGGAGGAAGATGATAGAAAATCACTTATTTGACAAAGCATTTATCTTAAGACTGGAGAAGGAAATGGCAACCCACTCCACTGTTCTTGCCTGGAGAATCCTAGGGACGGGGGAGCCTGGTGGGCTGCCGTCTCAGGTTGCACAGAGTCGGACACAAAAGCATAAAATCCAGTTTTAAAAAATGGACGAAAGACTGGAGTAGATATTTCACCAAAGAAAATATAAGAATGTCAAAATAGCACATGAAAAAATGTTTAACATTCTTATCAGATATATTTAAAATGAACATTTTTAGAAGGGCTAAAAAAATGAAATATGCATTATGCCAAGTGCTAGCAAGGATGAAAAGCAACTGGAACATATTACTGGTGGGATTGGCAAATGGTGCAGCCATTCTGACAACTGGCAGTTTGTTATAAAGTTAAACATGTACTTATATAGCAACTTCACTCCTGGATTTGTATTTTCGAGAAAAGTATTCGCACAAAAACCTTTATGTGAATGTTTATAGTAGTCCGACTGTTCATAATTGCCATAATCTTGGTACAGTTCTGGCTTCCCCTGTGGCACTAGTGGTAAAGAACCTGCCTGCAAATTCAGGGGATATAAAAGACACGGGTTTGATCCCTGGGTTGTGTCAAGAAGTTCCCCGGGAGGATGGCCTGGCAACCCATTCCATTATTCTTGCCTGGAAAATCTCATGGGCAGAGAAGTCTGCCAGGGTATGGTCCATATGATTGGAAAGAGTCAGACACTACTTAAGCGACTTAGCATGCACAGGTACAATTCAGATGTGCCCTTTAGATAGTCTCTTCATTCAAGGGAATACTCTTCATCAATTACAAGTTGTAAAGAAAAAGAGAGACTTCTGATATATGCAACTATTTGGATGATTCTTAGTATATTTTGGTCAAGAAGTACATATTAAGATTACATACTGTATGATTCTATATATATAACATTTCTTGAAAAGTCAAAACTATACCACTATCAGAGACAAGTAGCTATCCAAGGTGGTTTTGGCTGTTGGGAGACTGTGACTGTAAAGGTCTAAGGATAAATGAGTTTTCTGTGTGTGATTGAACTTGTTTTTATCTTGATTGTGGTGGAGTTACAGTAACATGTAATATACACACACAAACAGAAAAGACATAAAGGAGTTGATTTTACTAAGATCATTTAAAAATGAAATAAATTATGAAAAGGATAGAAAATTCCTGGACATATGTGAAATAATTATTTCCCCTTCCTGTGTAGCTAGCTGTTTTAATATTTTATTTTATGGCAGTTTCAGCACTTACAAAGTATGTTTTTAATCCTACCTCTGTAAAATAGGCTGGGGCTTGGCTGAAAGTAGGGCCAGCATCAAGAGAAGAATCTGGCTATTTGGCCTCCCTGCTTTGCATGTTTTACTCTTGAAAGGTGTTAGCATATGAATATATAGTTAAGATCACCTATTTGTCATTATAATTTATCTCTGTTTTTCCTTTGAAGCTTTGAAGTTGTTAGGTACTAGGGAGTTACATCATTAAATTTCTAAATTTCACATGTATTCATGGATTACACATACATTGGTGGTGCCACTTGTCACATGTCCAGAAAGCTTTTATAAAGATTCTAGGACATTTAGAGCATTGTGAACATTCTTTGGCTGAAATTAAATTACAAATAGGCTTTAAGCGTTTTCTTTTTTTACATTGGAACCTTTTAATAAATACCTATTGCTTATTTATAGAGAACTGTGAACAGAGATGATCAAAAGGCTATTTGGTTGTCATACTATATAAATTCTGGTAAATGCTATAAACTTACACATAATGATGCCATAAGAGGTTTGGAATTTATTCCTTTACATGTACAAATTTTAAAATTTAATTTTTTAATAAGACAAACTTTGAAAGATTTCAGTTACAGTTTTACAAATGTCAATTTTTTGCTCTAATATATCTTGTCAGAAACAAAATAGGCTGATGAAACATAAAATCTGTTACTAGAGCAAGAAAGGTAAAAACAGGTAATAGCCTGACTAATACTTAATAGGGCCTTTAAATAATGTTCCTTGACAGCCAAGAGAGTGATAGCAATTCAGTCCTGAAGCTGAAAGACAAGGTAGAAAGTACTGAGGAGAGATACCTTGGCTAAGGATTTCATGTGGTCCCCAGTGTATTTCATCTGTCCTCACATTTTGCTGTACCACATTTCACTGTTTTCCTTATTTGACTCTGAAGATAAATGTATTTTACTTATTTCGGCATGTATCTCCATTTGATGTCTGAATTGATGAATGTGACAATTTGTGTATCAAGGTTTATTGCCTAAGTAGACAGGTAGCGGTCTTTTGAGATAGCATCTTCAGGAACATTTGGTCCAAAAATTACTGCTAAAAATACCTGGAATTAGAAACTTTTGGTTTAGACCTTTCTAATTTTGCACGGTGAATGGATTTAACTCCTCTAACTTGTGGGATGATTTTTGTATGTATCACTGGAAATTAATTATGTTGAATGTGAAATGATTTTGGGTATGGACTTGAGGTGATTTCTTTTACAGTTTTATTCCTACTAGGATCGCTTTCATCTTGGAAGAGTTTTGTAGTGAAAGAAATAGCGTACAAACTGTTTTAGATATTTTATATATTCATTCATCTTTTGCAAGATTTCAGTGTTTCTCAGTGTAGATTGGACTACCCAAAAGATGAAAGTATATGAAAAAGTCAAAAGATTTTCCTCTGTTACGGGTACCTTAAATCTTGTTAGAACTTAATCTATTTCTGAATTTATTCTGACAGTTATTTTGCCTGTTAGGTTTCTTAAAAAATTAAAAACACCCTTATGTAAGTGCAAAAGGTGTTGAATTTCAGGGGGAACCTTCAGATTTTTACATTATTAATTCCATTCTTCTTAATGCATTTAAAAAGCCCATCTGGCTGAGGTAATTTGATTGTTTCAGTACAATGTAAATTGAGAAGCCAGCTTGAATTGAACTTAGGTTATATATTCAGTCTTACTCATTTCAGATATTTTAGGTCTATCTTTATGATATATTGTATATTTAAGTAGTAAAATTCCTTCAAGATAGTAAGGATTGAGATCACATTACATGGATTATCTACGTTAGTTATTTTTTAAAAAATAATGAAGAAATTGAAATGGATTAAGTTACATTAAAATAAAGTCAAGATCTATATTGACGTAAATTTTAATGACTCCTAAAGGTAGTACATATTTTTTCATTAGTAACAAAAATGAGTCATGTTTATACATAGTTATTATCAGTTATTTATGGGCCAAGACTATTGTGGTTATTCTTAATAATGTGAACCAGTAAAGAGATTATTAATATGCTAAGTCATAAAGGTATTATATTACTTCCTTCATTTTTGCTTAAGGTCTAGCCCTTTATTAGTATATTTGAAATAAATATTTCTTTATTTAATTAAAATTCACTAAGAATCCAAAGATGGTAATTATTTTGAAGAAATAACCCTGTAGGTTATTAGTGTCATTTTCTTTAAAAGAAGACAGTATTAAAAACCCTTAACCATTCCTGAAGTAGAATCACTACTTACAGAACATGTTATAGTACTATCTGTTGAAAAGTTTAGCAATTTGACTTTCTGAGGTAAAAATCAGTTTACTTTTTATCTGTCAGATAAAATATCCCTGTGAAATCTGTTTCTGAGTATTGCTATACTTTTCAAAAGAATGTTCTGTGTTGTGTATACTAGTTTTGGCTGACACAGATTTGGTTTATCCTAAATATTTAGATCCTCTACAGATGAACTGATGTGTCTAGACAGGAAGTGGTATGTAGGAGATATAGGAATGGGCTGAAGTATCCTTTATATTTGCCTTTGTATCTAGGGGAGTTGGAAATAGGCAAGAATGGAGAGAAATTTTGTATGGCAGTACACAGAATTTTGCAAGTTTATTGTGAGCCCTGAAGCAATCCGATGCATTTTAGTTACTGGTAAGTTTGTTAAATTATGTTTGAAAATTGTACCTCTTCGAAGATGGCCATCTATTTACTATTAAGTCCACCATGTCAAATATACCTATTTTAAAGATACTTTTGAAAAGATGTAGTATTGCTATTGCATTGGGTTTTAGGTATAAATTAAAAATACTTTTGTTAGTGAATGCATTTTACTTTTCAATTGTTGTCATAGTTAAAATTGAAGTAAAATTGACATTATATGGCTAGTCTTTGTTAATATTTTGGAATAATAAAATTAATATTTCTGATTTTGTAAGGGAACTCCAGTGTGTTTAGAAGTATTAATTAATTCATTAGTTGTTTGAGAAAGAGTGTTCCTTTTGACATAAAAGAATAAACTTCTGTGGCATCTTTGTCATTTTGTATAGTTCTGTATAGGAGGGTGATTTATTGTAAGAAATACTTACTTTGCATTTTATTTCATGGACCATAGGAACCATGGTGAGGCATTTCCAGTCTCTTTTTGGCAGTGCTGATATTTAGGAATCTTAGTCGGTCTTTCCCACTAAATCTCTATGCGATAGTTTTCTTTATTTCCTTTTGTCAGACACTTAGGCAGCCCTATTATGTGTGCTAGTGCTTAAGCAATTATTTGTGAAGTGGCTTTGACTATTGATAAAATTCATGTAAAATGGACTAGATTGCTTATATGTGTTCTTTACAGAAACATTAAAAATATAAATAAAATCCCAGGGGATTCCTTGCTATTTGTGTTCTTCTTATGAATATCTATCTTTGACTTTAGGACAAAGTACAAGAATATCAGTGATTTGCAATACTAGTTTACTATTTTCTTTTATGTGGTTTAAAGACAGAGGACCAGTTAATGTAATTGAATTTTAATTTCTTGTAACAAAGTATTTTATTTAAAATATTTAATATATACTATCTAGCTTATATCAGGCTTTCCATTAAACTATCAATTTTTATAGTGATAATAATGATACTAATTTTCTGTTGATTCTTTTTTATGAGAATATTTCTGATTTGAACAAAAATAGCCGCATTATCAGAGAAATGTGGTGTTAATCCTATAGAAACCTGAAGAACTAGAGTAACTTCAGAAAATAGAATAACTTTAGTTCCTTTTGAGCCTTCAAATTTTCCTCATTACCAAATTTTCTTAATTTCATGTAGAAATGAGTAATTGTGAATCTAAAATATATTTAGAAATGTATATAAATGTAAATATACAATTTGGGATATATTATAAACCAATGTAAGTGGATATTTTAATTATTGATAAAGTTTGGCTTGGAGTTAGTTATTGTTGTAAACTACAACAAAGATATGTTATGAAGAGTATATATTTTCTTGATTAAGAATGCTGCCATGTATCACTGCTGCTGATTTGAAAATTGTTTGTGTAATTTTGTGAAGTAATTCATTAACAAAGCTTAATGTAATGCAATCATTTATTTTTCTTTTGTTTCTTCCTTCATTCCACAGACATACCAAGTACACTATCTTTGTCTGGCACATATCTTTTTGTGCTTTTATGTATTTGTGTATACATTGTATAATCAGTTGTCACTTTTTATTTCAGTATGACATAAATCATCTTATTTTCTTTGCTCTCATGAATTTTCCTGAGGGCATATATGGGACATAAGTAACATGTTGCATATTTCTCTGGATATTTTAATATATGTATATAAGTCGTTTTTAAAAAATAGGTCTAAATGAAAAGTTTATTTAAAAAAAAAAAGGTGACCAAAACAGTATGGTTAAAATATTTTAAATTTTCTAAGAGAGCATGAGCTTCAAAAGAATATTATGGTAGTCTTTATTATGGAGAAGTATATTTCTTATGTAAGATTTACTTCAGGGAATATATATGTATAAAGATAAACTTAGATATTTCACCTTGGAATATAAAATAACTCCATAGTTATGTTTCTATATAATGTTTAAAGATATAAAACCTTGTTTTTTTCATGCTTGTGAGAAATATTCTTAACTAAGATAACAGCAAAATAGATTAAAATTGAATATGATTAACCTTTTAGATTAATAAAATGGTGTTTTGATCAATATTTGATAGTGACATAATGGAATTTTCTGTACTTTACATGCAGTGCTACTCTTTTGGCATTCCTGGTTGAACTACTTAAAAGTTCAGTAGCCATGCAAGAACAGATGCTGGGTGGAAAAGGCTTTTTAGTCATTGGCTACTTACTTGAAAAGGTAAGTGAAATGTATTGATGGTTTTATACAGATGGACCACTGACAATCACTAATTATACTTTTTTTCTGTAGTTTCCCCTTTACATTTACTGCAGAGATCACAAATTTGGTTAACTCACAAATATTTTTAACTTATGTACTTGAATGTATGTATAGACACTACATTGGGTGTTAGGAAACCAATACAGTATTGTAAAGTAAAAAAATAAAATTTAAATTAAAAAAAAGAAACCAACATAATAAAGAAATTTTGAATAAAAATAGAAACTAAAGAAAAATTATTTCATCTACTTTCTTCAAATTTAGAAATATTTCTCTTAATTATTTTTCTAATTGATTCTTTGCTGTCTTTTATGTTCAAACCAAATTTCTTACACATTTTATCAATTTTAGTTTAAGTGGATTTACTTTTTTCTTTTTGCTTTCTTTCTCAGTTTTAAGGTAATAAAAACCTATATTTGGTAGCAACAGAAACATTAGTTATTGCTTTGTCCCTCATTTTAATATATTTGAATGTTTAAAGTAGCATTTTTTTTCTAATTAATACATAGTGTAAACAGTGCAAACTGATCATTTTAATTCTTCCTATGTGTGTCATTTATGCCCTGCTTTTTTAATGACCTTTGCTTTAGTTACAACTGTACTATCATGGCAATGAGTGCTGAGTTTCTGATAATGGTCTCAGAAGAGTTTGAGTGTATCATGTGATTTCCTTCAAACAGTAAAGTGATATTTCATAAATAAGTTTTTTCTTTCCTTAAGAAATATCTACCACCATCATTAGTGCTCCCAAACCTCTTCTTATGAGTTAATCATTAACATTCATATGACATTCAGATGCTTTGTAAATGGAACTATCCAAGAAAATAATAGAGGTGAGACCTGAACTAAGAGAAATAAATTTATTTTTCTCTTGAGAAATAAAATTTAGAGGTCTTTTGGAAATAACTTTTTTAACATCAGGTTGATCTACATTTAAAATTCTTCTATCTTTTCTTTGAAACAAGTACTTTTCTTTCTTAAAGGATAGAGTAATAATAAATTATAAAAGAGATCATAGGCAGCATTTTTTAGTCAGATAATTTTTTCAGTAAATTTATTAAAGTTTTCATTAAGTCTATTTAGTTATTTTTAATCATAGAATACTCTTTCCCTATGTCTGAAGTATTAGAGCCGTTTACAAGACTTGTGTTAAATTATATTTTACATGAGTTAGATATTATGAAATACCTTTGTGATGCTGATGTATATGACATGATCACTATCAGGAACTGCCTCTTAAATATACTTAATTGATTTACTGAGGGTTTATTAGCATAATTTTTTTTTGCTGCTAAGTCACTTTTTTTTTTATTTTAAAATTTTTTATTTTTTATTTTTTCCATATTAGCATAATTTTAAAGTGAGCATTCACTTGTACACTTAAAACTTAGCTTAAAATTAGAAATATTGTGAAATATTGTGAAAAGTCTTCTAAAGAACATTAGACTAATAATAATAGCTCCATCATTTTACAGTCCTTCAGCAGTGTATGAGGTTTCTAGTCTTTTCACAGTCTTGGAAGCCTCTGTTATTATCTGATTTTTTTAGTATTCTAGCCATCATAGTGGATGTTAAATGTTTTATCACTTTTGTATTTGCATTTATGTGATGTCTAAATGATGTTGAGCATTTGTATATTTTTTGAGAAATACTTATTACAAAGACCATTTTTAAAAACTGTGGTATTTCTTTTTATTGCTGAATTGTAGGAAATTTTTATTCTATCTGCTAATCTTTTATTGGATATATGATTTGCAAAGATAGTCTTCTATTCTGTGGATCACTTTATGTCTTAATATACATTTCCTTGATTGCAAATTAAATTGAGCATTTTCACATGTTTGTTGATCTTTAAGTTGTGCTCTTTTGCTAAATACTTATTCAGAGTATTTCCGCTTTGTCATTTGAATTGTTGCTCATTTTCTTATTGAATCATGGGAACTCTGTATATGTCTTGGATATGCATCCTTATTGAATATGCATCAATAATATCTTTTCCTCTGTGACTTGCCTTTTCACACTCTTAATCATGAAATGCTTTCTCTGCATTCAGTTCAATTTCGTCGCTCAGTCGTGTCCAACTCTTTGCGACCCCATGAATTGCAGCACACCAAGCCTCTCTGTCCATCACCAACTCCCGGAGTTCACTCAGACTCGCGTCCATCGAGTCAGTGATGCCATCCAGCCATCTCATCCTCTGTCGTCCCCTTCTCCTCCTGCCCCCAGTCCCTCCCAGCATCAGAGTCTTTTCCAGTGAGTCAACTCTTCGCATGAGGTGGCCAAAATATTGGAGTTTCAGCTTTAGCATCAGTCCTTCTCTGCATTATTTAAGATAACTATGATTTTTCTACATTTTTTTCTTAGTTTACTGAGTTACATTAGTTGATTTTCAAAATTAAATATTTTTATATTCCTAGAATCCTATGTAGTCATAGATCCATTCCCATTCTAATCCTTATGCTTCTCGTAAAATGACTTATATCAATGTCAAGTCTTCATCTTATTTGACTTAATGATATTTTAGTTTAACATTCTTTCCTTCTTGAACTGCTTTGTTCAATTGCATTTTGTAATAACATTATTTCTTTGCTTTCTTCTAACCTCCTTGGCCTCCTTGAATTCTCTCCTAGTCCTTCTTCTTCCTAAACTTTAAAGTCTGTGGTGTCCTCGTGCTTAATCTTAGAAATCTTGTCACTTTTTTGTTTATACTTTACTCTAATTGACCTCAGGTTTCCCTTAGCTTTCCTTATATTGCAGATACTTATACTCAAATGTGTATCCCCAACTACCAGCCTCTCCCTTGAATATGATTCCACTTAGATGCTTAATAAGCTTCACAGATTTAAATTATCCAAACTGTTACCTTTGATTTTCCTTTCAAATCTTTTGTCCTTTACTCTTCTCTTTCTCAGTTAGCAGTATTGCCCTTCAACAGGTAGTTCAGATAAAAAGTGTTAATTCTTTTTGACTGTTTTTCATACAGAAAATTCCTTCTGGCAGCATACTGTGTTGTTTTAGTATCAAAACATATCCAGAGTCAGTGACTACTTGCTACTTATTAATACAACTCTACTTGTTTCTATGCCTATTTTTATTCACACTGTCATCATCGTTCACCACTAGTTACCCACAATCCATTTTTTGCTTGCAGTCAGATTAGTCTTTTGAAAATGTGCCAGAGCATTCTAGTCCATCCTTCCCAAAGTAAATTCATGTTTCTTACCTCTGACATATCCCTTACCACTCTCATTCTTTCTTTCTCTGTTGCAGCCACACTGACCTACAAAGGCCTCTTTGCAGACCTTTCTCTTAAAAACTAAAATAGTAAGCATGAGCTCTTCATAGGAATTTTGCATTTTCTTTTCACATTGCTTTGGTAATTCTATAAATATCTACATGGCTTGATTCTACACTTCATTTAGGATTTTGCTTATGACACTTTATCAGAGAAATCTTCCCTGATAACTCTGAATAAAATAGTACTCCTTTGCTAACCGTCAATGATTATTTCCCTGCTTAATTTTTATAGCACCAATCTGGCATTTTGTTTTGTTTTCTTTTCTGCTTCCTTCTGCTCTAGTGTATGCCTCAGCTTCATGAAAACAGGGACATTTTTCGTATCTTATTGCTGTATCTTCTACCTAAAAGTGTGTCTCCTTTTGTACATATTTGTTGCATTAAATAAATGAAAAGAGCTTATGTATGTACCTGATTACATAACATAATTGTCATTGTTGAGTCACTAAGTTATGTCCAACTCTTTGTGACTCAATAGACTGCAGCACTCCAGGCTTCCTTGTCCTTTACTATCTCCCAGAGTTTGCTCAAATTCATGTCCATTGAGTCAGTGACGCTATCTAACCATCTCATCCTCTGCCGCCCTCTTCTCCTTTTGTATTCTTCCTCAGCATCAGGGTAAAAGAATAAATAACTTTTTTTTTTCTTATATTGATAATGTTCACCTGTTTTATTTTTAAATAATCATGTTAGGTGAGTAGTATAGATAATGAAGTCCCATTTTTATTTATCAACTAATAACAAGTTAATGGTTAACTGTCACTTAGCTTTATCTCTTTGTTTTGGAAGATGCAAGTTAATTATTAAAGAAAATAGTCTAATTAGAGGCCATCTTATTCATTATGTTTAGACTATTTCATGAAAGACTTTTAAGGTATTTTTGCTTTGTTTTATTTGCCAAAATATGAATTTGAAAAAAAAAACTTAGAGGCAATTTAATGTATTCAGTATTTTCATTGTGGTTAATAAGAATTTGATTAATTATCTTAAACATTAAGGTATTCCCTTAATGCTTGCTAGTGTAACTAGAAGTCTAGTGATAGGTGGCTTATCAGTTGTCTTGTTAGGAAACAGATGCTGTGCTCAAACTTGATTATTGAAAGTGTTCAATACAAGGCTCTTTAAAAGATTTCTGAGCATTGTTAAAGGAAATCATCAAAATTTGAAGAGATGAAAGGAATATATGTTTCAAACACAACTCAAATAGAAAGATACTTTAAGTATAGGAGTAGTATACCTGACTAGAGTGTGGCCTTTAATAAAGGAATATAATGTATTGACCTGAAGGGGTGAAGCCAGGAAGATGAATGTCCCAGATTTCATTTTCTTCCTATCCTTTAATTTCCTGCTGGAGTCTTCAACTAGCCAAACCCACTGGAAGCACAGAAATAGGATGGGGAAGGTTGGAAAATAGATCATTACAGCCAGCAAAACATATCCAGTAACTTGGACTTAAGGGTTAGCTTGTCTTAAGTCTCAATTGTGTATGTCATCAGAGACCAGGTTTTTCTCTATCTCTTTACTACTACCTACAGTTGTGCTTTTGTGCTATAGCTATTATTTGTGGTCATAGAGTTGCTGGGTCGACTTGGTGCTGTAAGCCTTCCCATCCAAGTGGAGAGAGCTCTTTTCTCCCAGTTACTGAAGAAGATCCTTCCTTCCAGTTTGACTGATCAGCTCAGGTCTCAGCCTCCTTTGAACTTAATGTTGTGAAAATTTTGATGCGCTCTCTCTGACAACAACAATGATACACATGATTGATAGATCTTGGTGTCCATAAGGAGCTAAATGGATAATGAAGATTGACTACTTTATGATACATCTCTAGTAATTAAAATAATTTCTCACAATTTATAGTTTGCTTGATATATGATGCATGTTATGTCTATCTATCTATCTATCTATCTATCTATATATATATATATAGAGAGAGAGAGAGAGATAGAAGAGGTTCTTTAAAAACATTTCTAGCAATCCATTTCATTGTGGGCTGCTCTAAGGGTGAGGAAGACCTCTTTTTACTGCATAGCAATTTCTCTCTGTAACATTCATCACTCACTCTTATTTGGCTTAATAACTTTTGGAGTAGATATTATAATAAAAGTTTTTTCTAGCTTTCCAGATTATGCTTCAAATGTGTTTATTCACCCCTTATATAGCACTTCTTGCAAACTATGTATTCAGTTAATACTAAAGTAATATCATATAGTTTAAATTTCAGAGCTTGCATTTTACAGATTTATAACTATAAATTGTCTTGGAGTAGGAAATGGCAACCCACTTCATATTCTTGCCTTGAAAATTTCATGGACAGAGGATCTTGGTGGGATACAGTCCATGGGGTTGCAAAGTGTCAGACATGACTGAGTGACTAACGAACTAACTATAAAGTATTCAAGAATAAATCTCTTTTTAAAATAGCTTTTCTTGACAAAATGAAAGCAAATATCATAGTTTAAAAATATTTTCAATCAACCTATCTTAATTAAAACATTAAAACAAAATTGGATATCCTTCTATCCTCTTCTGATCAGTGTTTTGTCTTATCTGTTTTATTCTTACTCTGTTCTTGAATTTGACATGAATTGAGTTAAACATTTAGTGAAGAATTATGGCAGGTTCCAGACAATTAAAAGATGAATAAAATAGTATCCTTTTTTTAATATCAGGAAAGAAAGGTATGTAAATAACAGTTATCCAAGGTAGAAAGAATAAGTACAGCATACTTACAGGGAAAGGTCACATCCTGTTGAAGAGAGCTTTCATGCTGTTGAAGAGAGCTCTCATTTTATTCCTGATAGGATTTTGTGTGGCCAATAAAAAAGCACAATTGTAGAAAAATGTGTCCTAAAGATAAATTTTAGAGTTAAAAAAGCTACCGAACAGTATTAATTGCTATGAAGAACAAAGTAACTTTTTTTTTAATGAATGTTAAAGGCCCCACCTGATGCTTCTTAGCATATCTTTTAATTAGGTGGAGAAGTTAAAAGCTTATTTCCAGGTTATGAATTAGTTCCTCAAATGAATATGTTCATAATGGTCAATCTGATTTTATATCACTTAAGTGTTTTTATGAACACATGACAACTTTTAAGGCTAAAATCTGATCTCTTAAGACAGGTTCTAACTATTGCTCTGTTATTTTAATTTTATTCCCCTCAGTTCAGTTCAGTTCAGTTCAGTCGCTCAGTTGTGTCTGACTCTTTGCGACCCCATGAATCGCAGCACACCAGGCCTCCCTGTCCATCACCAACTCTTGGAGTTCACTCAGACTCACATCCATCGAGTCAGTGATGCCATCCAGCCATCTCATCCTCTGTCATCCCCTTCTCCTCCTGTCCCCAATCCCTCCCAGCATCAGAGTCTTTTCCAATGAGTCAACTCTTCGCATGAGGTGGCCAAAGTACTAGAGTTTCAGCTTCAGCATCATTCCCTCCAAAGAAATCCCAGGGCTGATCTCCTTCAGAATGGACTGGTTGAATCTCCTTGCAGTCCAAGGGACTCTCAAGAGTCTTCTCCAACACCACAGTTCAAAAGCATCAGTTCTTCGGCACTCAGCTTTCTTCACAGTCCAACTCTCATATCCGTACATGACCACTGGAAAAACCATAGCCTTATTCCCCTATCCATGATTAAAATAGTTTAGAAGTTTAAAGTAGTATTATTTTTTGTATTAAAGTTCCTTTAAAATGAGTGACCAGTCTGCTTTTTTGTAACTCAAATATTTATTTATCTTTGTCTCCCCCCACTTGCAATAACAGTTATTTTTTTAGGATTATTTCTTCCATCTTATGAAGTTTTCATCTAACTTTATGTTCTAAGGCTTGGTTTGACTTTTGTCAGACTGTTGCTGATCTCACTGTTGGTGTTTTGTCACACAGCTTACCATGCAAATCATTGCTAGCCTGCTAGCCTTATATTTCAAATTAGTTAAATGTTACCTTCTCAGTAAAATCTCTCTAAACCACCCTTCCACACATTTTCCATTGTCTTCTCTTTTATTAGAATGTGAGTTTTTTATTTTTATTTTTTCCAGTTTTGTGTTTTGTTAACTAGTCTTTCCTCAGTGCCAAGAAGCATACCTAGAAAACATGCATATTTTCTGAATACTAAATGAAAAGCATGAGCTTGAATTTCTACTTTCTTTCTTTAGTCATCAAGAGTTCATATAACTAGAGCTGTCTTGGAGCAGTTTTTATCATTTGCAAAATACCTTGATGGTTTATCTCACGGAGCACCTTTGCTGAAGCAGCTTTGTGATCACATTTTATTCAACCCAGCCATCTGGATACATACACCTGCAAAGGTATACTGTTTAACTTCAGTTACCTTATTTTAATATTGTAAATTATAAATATATAGTTATTGGATCTAAACTATTGAGTATAAAACTTTGAAATTTTTCAATTTATGTTATAGTCAATCTGAAGCAGTCATATTAGATAGTATTAAAATCAAAAAGGTAAATACTCAAATATTAAAATAAGTGGAACTATAGTTAAAAATTATATATTTTTTAATGGAATGATAAGAAAGTTCTGGAACTAGATAGTGGTGATGGTTGCTAAAAAAATTTCAAAGCTGTATTTCTTAACCTATTAAAGGTGAAACACACTTCGATTTAAGAGATAAAACTATAAAGCTTATAGGAGAAATTGTTGAAAGATATCTTTATGGTTTGATGATAGTCAAAAGGTTCTTAATTAAGACCTTTCAAACCTCTCTTTTTAGAGGGTTAAGTAATGCATTTGATAACATCAAAATTAAGGATTTTATTAAATGATCTCCGTAGATGATGTTAATAAATAAATAATAGATTAGGAGGTATTTTACAATGTCAAACTATTGGGATAAGAGGGAAACATTGAATATGAGCCTTGATTCAGATATTAGTATTGCATAAATGTTAAATTTACTGAATGGAGGAATTATATTATGTTCTGTGTAGGAGAATGGCCTTATTCTTAGGAGATTCACATTGAAATGTTTGGTGGTGAAGTGTCTGAATGCCAGCAACCTCCTTTCAAACATTTCATTGAAAAAATAGTTTTATCAAAATATATTTATATATCTATAATATAATAGGAATAAAGGAAGCAGATATGGAATAATATTAACAGTTGGTAAATCTTTTATGAAAGTTACAAAACTATTCTTTTTGAAAATTTTCAAAATCAAAAGTTGGAAAAAATAGTGATTAAAAACATTCAGGATGTAAAAGGAACTCTTGATAAATCAATGCTAAAAATATTAAAATATTAGGCTTGATTTAATAAGTGCATTCTGAAGTCATTAGATAATGACTTATAATCTTTTGAAGAAAGAAAATCTGATAAAATGATTGTTAAGATTAGGAAAAGAAAGAAATACCAGATAACTAATTATATCATAATAATTGTAATCATTGTGGCTGGAAAATTCCTTCTATTTGAGCATAGACTTTTTTTTATCATGATAACATGATATGTAAAAATATTTGTTTTAAAAGAAATTTATTCATAAATTTTAGATATCAGCATAACATTTTTATTATTTTACATGCCTGAATTTAGCTCTCTTTTATTCTAGTAGAAATCAAGGGACTTTTTGAGGTGTCTTTTATAATTTTCAAGTCTCCCACATAACTTCAAAGTTCTATTTTTTTATGGTTTGTCATTTTAATTATTGTGGTTAAAGTCCAACCTGGTGTTTGTTCATTCTTTAAACAGGGTGGTTAAACTTGTCATCTTTATACTTACATGTTAGATTCTGATACTGTGACAATAGGTTAAGAAAATTTGAAATTACATGAACTTTTAGGGTCTATGACAACAATGTATAATTTTTCTAAATGTGATATAGCTGACTGATATTCTGTTCCTTTCAACTGCTGCATTATACTTTGATTAAGGGCTTTAGTCTAGCTGGCTTTTTAAATAATTTGATTTTCCTATCAGGTGTAATTTCAGTAGAATTATTTAGTTAATTAAAATTATTTTATTTTTAAGAGCTATTATATTACCTTTAGTAAAATAAATTTTATTAGAATGTGTTGATTGCAGATTATCTTTATAATATAAATAACAATAAATAATTATTTTTAACCTAA
>SJYA01001803.1:1144226-1231481 GCA_006410615.1 Neotragus moschatus
TAATAATATATGATTCTTTCTCAGCCTTTATATAGATTTTCTTTTAAATTATAATAGAATGTATATTTTTAATGTAAACACTTGAGGCATTTTAAATTTATTTTAATGCTTTGTTAATATTCTGTACTAGGTTCAACTTTCCCTATACACTTATTTGTCTGCTGAATTTATTGGAACTGCTACCATTTATACCACCATACGTAGAGTAGGAACAGTACTACAGCTTATGCATACACTAAAATATTACTACTGGGTCATTAATCCTGCTGACAGTAGTGGCATTGCACCCAAAGGTTTAGGTAAGTACAGTATTTACCTATGTAAGTTGTGTATGGTGATAGAAATTGGGAAAGAAATTGGATGAAGAAATATTGGGAAAACTTTGATTTGAGGGGGAAAAGGGAATTTATTAAGTTAATAAAAGTAGGGAACTATATCCATAGAAGACAGATGTTATAATTTATCAGTAAATAGTAATATGTTATAATTAAAAAATAATAATTTTTCCCCCAAATCTGACATTAGTAAGCAATTTGAAATTGCCAAAATCTGAAACTTTATATTCTCTATTGTTGAAACTGTACAGAGTTACTACTAATTTATATTATAGTTGCAATGTATATAACTTTTCCATAATATCACAACATAATTTCATTAAGCTTATTATTAAATAATAATAATGAGCGAGTTTGTTTGTTTGTTTGTTTTTTAATTTCTGTTTTATTCTAGATGGTCCCCGGCCATCACAAAAAGAAATTATATCACTGCGGGCATTTATGTTACTTTTCCTGAAACAGCTTATACTAAAGGTAAAATAGTTTTACATAATTCATAATTGTAGTATATTAAGTGAAAAGAATTTTTGCCAAAGTTTAAATCAATATTGTAAAATCAGTAATAACTACCTTCAATTCATGAATTCCTTTCAATATTCTGTAAATCTTAGTATTAGCTCTTGTTGAACTTCACTTTGCATTAAACTTTGTGTTAAATATTCTCTGAAAGTCTTCATGAGGAATGTAGCAAAAATGGACAAGGAACATGGACATGAAAATTGAGCGTGAACATTTTATTCTAGAAAATCATCTGTGTTTCTGTTTGAGAAGTCATATGTTATATATTTTATCACAGTAGGATTTTTAAAAGATTAAGATGTATAGAAAATAAAGGTAAATACATGGTAATTGATATTGTAAAGTCTTATTATAATTTGCATCATTTTAAGAAAAGAATATGAGATAGAAAATAGTGATTGAATATACTTAGATGAAGAAAATATAATAATTTTGGATAGTGAATTCAATGAAATATTATCAATTTTAGACGAATAAATACACTTTTCTAAGTATTTATTTAACTTGATTTGATATAGCCTACGGGTTATGAAGTTACCTGAGTATTATGATTAAAGCATCATTACTTTTAAGTAGTTTATATTTTATTTTAAAATGATTAATTTGATGTATGTCTTTAATTAAAGTTTTAATTTTAGATTTAAGTTAAATATATATATATTTTAAATTAGGATCGAGGGGTCAAGGAAGATGAACTTCAGAGTATATTAAATTACCTGCTTACAATGCATGAGGTAGGATATGGTCTGGGTCTTCCATTTTAACAATTTTATTTAATGCATTAAAAAACATTTATTATTGAATAAATATTGATAATCCTTATTATGCAGGATGAAAATATTCATGATGTGTTACAGTTACTAGTGGCTTTAATGTCAGAACACCCAGCATCAATGATACCAGCCTTTGATCAAAGAAATGGAATAAGGTATGAATATAATATAAGCATCATTAGTAGAGTTTAATTTAGTACAGGTATGCTTCCCAAAATAATCGTATTCAATTAACTTTTGAGTATATATAGAAAAATCTTACACATAAGAAGGGAATAGATGGAGAAAGCTGTCATTAATCCTCCTAATACTCAGGAAACTGATGAAATGTATGGAAAATGGGTCTCAAGTCTCAAAAAAGAGTAATTATATTGTTACTATAGTAAAGACATTTCAAGAAGTTGAAAGAGTAAATTTTTTGACAGAAAGACGAGAGGGCATGCTAAAGAGAGCTCTAGAAAATTCTGTGAGCTTAGGCTCAAGAGGTAGAGAGTGGCCAGGTTGAAACATCCATTTAATGGTAAGAACTTTAAATTTTTTCTGATGCTGATGAAAACTAAAAAATTTTGAATACAGAAATGAATTGCTGATTTCTATTTTTCCAAGGAGCAATGTGTAAAATGAGTTGGAAAGGGATAAAACTAATGTAGCAAGACCAGTAGAGAAATTATTTTATTCATAAGTATTAGGGATAATGAGCTAGGACAATGGCAGTGTGATGGGAAGATGGGAATGAAATGTTTTTGAATAAGAATCCAAAACTGAAGAATTTGAAAACTTTAGTTATGTTGATTGTAAAGTAATTGTGTAGATATGAGTAAAACAGTTTCTTGATTAGTATTCTTGAGTACTTTAAACTTATAACCTAAGCCTCTTAGGGATTCTCTCATTTTTTCTGGACTCTGAGTTATTTATATAAATAAGAAATCTAGGTTATGCCACGTAATTCAGTGAGCTTTCACAGGTTATATAAAGAGTTTGGAAATAATATATTAATAACTGTCAAGAGACTGTATTATTAGTGCTTCTTTTACTTGGTCATTTATATCAGTAAATAACAACTTTATAATCTTGAAAGATTTCCTTTTCAAGTTAGAGAAGCTATCACTTTATTTCTATGTGGATATCCATCTTTGACATCACTCTTACCATTGAGTTTACAACCCATGGGGTTGCTAATCTATTTGAATAATAGCATTATACATGTCATTAGTAACAACTACAAGTATATTTTACTGTCAGGTTGAACTCTATGAAATTGCAGAAACTTAATGATTTTACTGAATAATAGCCATTTCATATGGTACAATCATGTTTCTCATAGTTGATACCAGCTGAACATGTCACATTGTTTCTTACCAGTATGTTAAAAACAGTCACAAAGATGAAAAATTTGCTACTTTAGATTTTCACTTTAAAAAGAATGTGGAGAATGTAGGTTCTGGTTTAAAATATGGAAAAAAATAGACATATTAGGTATAAAATTTTAAATTCTGTACCCTAGAAAATAGGAACTAAAGGGTAACAGTTTTGTGTGGGTAAATTTTTGATTAATTATAATTCATACATCTAAGAAGTGAACACAAAGATTGCACTTAATACTGATAATATTAAACTGGGCTTAAAGAAAACCTTGTGGTAATACAACACTGAACTGAGCATCAAAAAATGTAATATTTTTGCATTTCAAAATCTTTAAAGAAAAGAATAGACACTCTTTTTTACATGATTTTCTGGCTGAATATAGTGTGCTAGAGCAAATTAACTAGAATTCAGCTAACAATCTTATTATATTGTAAGTACTTCCCTGGTGGCTCAGACGGTAAAGCGTCTGCCTACAATGCGGGACACCCAGGTTCAATCCCTGGGGCAGGAAGATCTCCTGGAGAAGGAAATGGCAACCCACTCTAGTATTCTTGCCTGGAAAATTCCATGGACAGAGAAGCCTGGTAGTCTACAGTCCATGGGGTCGCAAAGTGTCGGGACACGACTGAGCAACTTCACTTTCACTTTCACAAACAGTCATTAAGTGAATCACTGGTAAATTTCCTATTCATTCTTCATATTATTTTTTAAATAACTACTTGGTTATAAAAAAAAATTCTATGTAGCATAGATGTCTGATGGCCTTAGATCTTTCGTGTTTCAAATGTTAAATCATAATTTCTGTTCATCTCAGGGGTATTAATACCCTTTTATCCCTTAAACTCAAAGTTATTCCTAGAGAATAGGAATTCTGTGGAGTTGCTGATGACATATTTGAGTAGAGTCACATTTTTATGCTGTGAGGTTTTACTTTTGTTTTCAAGATTATTTTTGCTATTGAATGTTCTTTTTATGATTCCCTGAATATTTCTTTCTTTTTTTTTTTTTTTGACATGTATAACTTTTCTATGGGGTTCCCAGTTGACTCAGTGGTAAAGAATCCACCTGCCAGTGCATCTGAGGCTGCTTTGATCCCTGGGTCAGAAAGATCCCCTGAAGTAGGAAGTGGCAACTCACTCCAATGTTCTTTTCTGGGAAATCTCATGGACAGAGTAACCTGGCAGGCTGCATACAGTCCATGAGGTCGCAAAAGAATTGAACACAACTCTGACTAAAACATCAATGATAAAATAATAACTTTTCTGTTCTCATAATTGTCTTTTTTTTCATTACTAATATTGGTCCTTAATAATTCTTAAAGTATATTTCATTGTAAATTTACATTCATTTAAGAACTTGAATGGCAAGAACTGGAGTGGTAACCCACTCCAGTATTACTGCCTGGAGAATCCTATGGACAGAGGAATCTGGCAGGCTACAGTCCATGGGGTTGCAAAGAGTCGGACACAACTGAGTGACTAATGCTAATAACTTCTCATCATCTGTTCTTCAGTAGAGTAATAAGACAGTATTATCAACAATATATTATTTTGTTTCTAATAGTATAAGCTACTGTTAAACATAAGATAGATGTTATTAACTTTCAGTTATTTGTTTTTCTCTGTTAAAGTCCCTGAAATGATAGGAAAATTATACTTTGCAAACAGTCAAGTTGGACAGAACTGAGCAACTAAGTATGCACACACTTTACAGGAAAAAAAAATTATTTTTTGGAAAAAAATGAGATTAAATTTCTGAAGTACATATAAATATTATTTGAAGGGATTGTAAGTTAGGTCATGTGTTACTTTGTTGTACAACACATTTGCATAGGAACCAAGAATTGAAACTCTTTGAGGAAACAAGTTTGCTTTTTCTGCTACTTCCTGTATAGCTGCTTTATTCTTCTGTATGTAGACTCACCTTTGTGAACAGAGCAGGGCTGTCCTATAGTCTCCGTTCTAAATCATTTCCTAATTCAAGAGCCCAACAAAGATTAGCTATTGTTTCTCAGAACTTATTCCAAATTTTCAGAAAAGAAAAACTGAGCAGGTGTGTACTCCCGTGGTCCAGTTAGCCATAACCAGGAAAAAGGGTCATTAAGTACAACTGTTAGGGGAAATTCTAGTAGAAGAAGAAATGTGGCTTAACTGAGCATGAGTCTTAACATTGAAAATTATATTCAGTGTGCTGGGAGGCATTACTTATGAACAACCAATTGCTTTGTCCTTTTGAGTGTGTATTTGAAGTTCAAATATAAAGAAAACTAATATGCTAGTTTTCCACTTTTTTCAAATAATTTAAAATTCTGAGATATTTTATGTTTTATACATTTATAATTTCTTTGTAAAGTATACAGTGCTTATATTTTTAATATTCAAAAGTGCTCAAAAGATCATTTATTTCTATATATTTTAGGGTAATCTACAAATTATTGGCCTCTAAAAGTGAAAGTATTTGGGTTCAAGCTCTGAAGGTTCTGGGATATTTTCTGAAGCATTTAGGTCACAAGTAAGTTGATGTTTTCCATAATGAATTATAGAAATATCTACTGAAATTGTGTTTTTACTGGTTTAGTAACACATAAATTTGATTGGAATGATGTTACAATGAAAAGTAATAACTTCTTGTGGTAAAAAGAAAAACATTTTATGAAAGAATGTCTTTTTAACAGTTTATCACACTTAAGTAATTTACTTTATTCCTGCTGCATGCTGGAAAGAAAATATTGTTCTTTTAAAGATAATGTAACTTATTTCATCAAATAAAGGACATGGGGATGTGATTTCAATGAAAGCTTTCTTGACACAGGCAAATATGTATATTGAGGTTTTGCTGACAGCTAAGTCAATATTTAATATCTGTTTGTATTATTTTCTAATTTTGAGGCTTATTGTGACTTGAAGATCCTACAGTATTCCTTTTTTCCCCAAAGTCCAGAGTTTAGACACCTTTAAAAATCATTTACTGAGAAAAAAAAAAATCACTTGCTGATATAATGAATGTTTTTCATACTATGTTGTCCTGTGCATGAATAGTGTTGTATAAAGCCATTGTATATACAAATGTGTATATATATATACATTTTATATACAAATACAAATCAATTTATATATAAATACTGCCATTTAGTAATGATAGATAGGATTCCTCTCAGAATTTTTGAATTGCTAATATTTTTTTGGTATTTTGAATTGTGGAGAGTGATAAATAACACTAATGAAAATTTCACACCATTCAGATAAACATGTCTAACATGCTAAATAGTCTAGAAAAGTAAATATTATTTTCATTTTGGTATCACATCAGTAGTTAAGAGAGAATAGTGATATTACAGATCTAGAGAATAGTTCAACAAAGCCAGGATTGTAGAAAAGAGTAATGCATACTTGAGGAACTTTAAGTTTACAAGGTGATAGAATACCAGGAGTGAGAGCATATTCAGTTTTAACTTAAAGATATATGTCTCACTCATTTAACTTTGATTAAGAATAGAAAACTGATTGGAAATAATTAATAAAGGCTTCTTCCCTATATGCAGCCTCTTAAAAATTGTCAAGAAACACACATTTTAAAGCATAGAAATGTGGAAAAGATAAGCAGAACTAACCAGTAAATGAAGAATAGTCACTGGAAAATATTGCCATGAAGTATACAATAAGTATAGTTAAAATTTTTACTGTAAGTTTAAAAAGTAAGAAAGAATTTCTTGTGAGAAAAGGAAGCTCCAAAGAAGAATTTTATGAAGTTAGAAGAAATGATGGAATAACTTTGAAATGTTGAATCATAAGCTAACAAAATTTTGAAACAAATTGGAAGGAAAAACTCTCACATAAAAATGAAATTGGAAGATGCTCAAAGAAGAGAAACTCTGTGGATAGCACAGTAAGATACACGGAAGATAGAAATGAAAACAAAGCAAATAATGGGCATGGATGAATATAAAAGAGTTCAGAAGGATTAAAGAGGAAATGATTGATCCAGAAGACATGGAAATTCCAAAGCATAAATGGCATAGCGTTTCCAAATAAGAAAAGCAGAACAATGTAACTAAACAAGTATTTTTTTTAATCTGTAGTTCAGTGAGCTTCTAATATAGATCTTGCCATCCATATTAAAGGGTATATGCTGTGTAACACGAAAAGTTTTCTTGAAATGGTCTGTAGGAAAGTATACTGTTGGATTTAAATATAATTTTTTTTTAAGTCCTTTTTTCAACATTCACAAGTTAAAGGAAAAAGAGTTACTCTGGACTTAGGCTTCTCTATGGTAACCATAAGTAGAAAATGTAAAGCAGTAACCATAAAGTACTCAAGAAAATAGAAGCCAAAGTATCCTTTACATAAAAGTGTGCTGCCAAACAATTTTTAACCATGTAAGGAACTGTTTTTCTGAATAATTCTTGAGAAAATTACTGGGGGTTAAGTTCAGCCAATTAGGACTGACTGGACAGACTACAGCCAAGTACTATTGATGAACACTGAATTAATTTAGTAGTAAAACTAAGACCAAAACAAATAACAAAGGGTATTTCCTTTTTGTATGCCCTAATAAGGTAGAAATTCTATTGTTATAGTGAACTGAGAAAGGACTAGGGAAAGGAGGAAACTCGACAAAGTTCAAAGAGTCAAAGGATATCCATGTAAGCTAACAATAAAAATGTAGGCCTACTGAATAAAATTTGATGCTTTAGGAGAGAGGAAAAGTTGAGTAAATATGGAGATTTTATCATTGCTCATCATTGGGAAATACATGAACTGCCTAAGCACATAAAGGACTTATTCCTGTATAACAACAAAGATGAGCAGTTAAAACTGTAATGCTCATCAAGACTTCCCTGGTTGTCCAGTGGTTGAGACCTTGTGCTTCCAGTGCAGGGGGCACAGGTTTGATCCCTGGTTGGGAAACTGAGATACCAAAAGCCATGCAGCCGAGAAAAAGAAAAGGAAAAATGAAAAAAAGAAAACTGTAATGCTGTCTATATATTAAAAAATACTGTATAAATAAATGCATATTTATTTATAAGAACAATGCATATAATGGATGATTTTTAAAAAGTCTTTAACATTCAAGAAGCATAAAATGTGGCATATGCATGTTAAGTCCTTTCAGTCATGTCCGACTCTTTGTGACCCCATGGACCATAGCCCACCAGGCTCCTCTGACCGTGAGAGTCTCTAGGTAAGAATTAAGGTGTGGGTTGCCATGGCATCTTCCAGGGGATCTTCCTATCTAGGAATCAAATCCACATATCTTAAAGTCTCTTGCATTTGTGGTATGTTCTTCACCACTAGTGCCACCTGGGAAACCCAGAACTGTAATATAAAAATACAAATGGAAAAAATCAGGAATCATGGTCTTATTATTGGACAAGTTAGAATTCAAGCCAAAAAGCAATAAACAATATGAACAAAGATACTTTATAATATTAAAGGTTGAAACTTTCATGAAACAGAAATTATAGGAGAAATAATCACTAATAATTTAAAACATTGAAACAAACTCTAATTCACCCAGTCCATAAAAAGGCAAAAGGGAGAGTAATATAAATAATAAAGTAAATCTAATTAATATAGCTTGAAGTCAGTAGGTACCATATTAATAAAGACTGTAACTCCAAGTGCTCATGGAACACGAATGAATATTGACTTGGTGTGAAAGTGAAAGTGTTAGTCTCTCAGTCATGTCCGACTCTTTGCCATCCCATCGACTGTAGTTGGCCAGGCTCCTCTGTCCATGCAATTCTCCAGGCAAGAATACTGGAGTGGGTTGCCATCCCTTTTTCAGGGATCTTCCCAACCTGAAGATCAAACTCGGGTCTCCTGCATTGCAAGCAGATTCTTTACCATCTGAGCCACCAGGGAGGCTGGACATGGTAGGGTGTAGTAGGGATCAAAGAAAAAATCCAAAACAGAGAGACAAAACAGTCAAGATTTTCTGTTAAAATGCAACAAAGTTGAAAATAGGAATAAAATAAAAACGATAAAGTTTCTTCTTCCTAGACATTTAAAATTTATTAAACAACTTTTGTATCAAAGATAAAGTACACTGAAATTGCAGAATTTTTAGAAAACAACTTCAAAACCCCATTGAATACAGCTAAAGAAGTACTTGGGAGAAGGAACTGGCAACCCATTCCAGTATTCTTGCCTGGAGAATCCTGTGGACAGAGAAGCCTGGAGGGCTGCTGTCCATAGGGTCGCACAGAGTTGGACGTGACTGAAGCGACTTAGCATGCATGCATGCATTGGAGAAGGAAATGGCAGCCCGCTCTAGTATTCTTGCCTGGAGAATCCTAGGGTCAGAGGAGCCTGGTGGGCTGCCATCTGTGATCTGTGGGATCACACAGAGTTGGACACGACTGAAGCAATTTAGCAGCAGCAGCAAAGAAGTACGTAGGGGAATATCATAGCTATAGAACAATAGAAAAGAAATACAGAATAAAAGAATTTAAAACATAAATGTTAGATAAGGAATTACAATAAATGGAAACAATAAATTAGAAAGTAGGAATTAAAGATTTAAAAGACAGATAATCATTTAAAATCTGATTTTAAAAATTGTAATAAAAATGGCTAGCTAACCATTAAGCAACTGAAGAAAGGGCAAACATAATGAATGTACAAAATCAGTGATAATTTTCTTAATTAGTATAGAAACTGAGGAAGTTAAAAGAATCTTACATGATGAGCTTTCTCTAGAAATTGATAAGACAACCCAGTAGAAAAATAGGCAAGGATATATGGAAATGAACAATTTATAGAGGCAAACACATGTGGCACATCAGTATTTGAAAGGAGGTAAATTCTACCTTTAGTAGAATTATATTATATATATATATATATATATAATGTATTCCTACCTGTTGGGGCTTCTCTGGTGGCTCAATTCTACCTGTAGTAAGGGAAATATAATCCAAAACTAAGGACATTGTTCGTGTATTAGATGGATAGAAATCTTAAAATTCAGCATCCTTCTCTGTTAGCAAGGCACATGGGAAGAACAAGCATCTCACACATTGCTAACTAGAGCATCACTAGTATAACCCCATATAGAGTGAAGTTTATTTTCATTGATATCTGTCAAAATTACAAATACATGTACTTTTTAACCTAACAGTTCACCAGTTGCAGGCATGTGAAATGATAGCTATTCAGAGTTATTCATTTTTTCTTTGTTTATAATAGTAAATGTTGGGAGAAATCTTAAATTTCTAGTAATGGGGGAATTTGTTAACAAATTATAGTTCATTTATTAAATGGAATACTATGTAGTTATAAGACCAATGAAATAAGTCTCTACATACAGATATAACAATTACATTGTTAAAAGATTAAAAATAAATAGCAAAGATGGATATGTATTATTAATAGATGCTATTTTTGTTTAAAGAAGAGAACATGAAAACATAGTACTTATTATATTTGCAGTGAGAAAGTCTAGTTGAATTCATAAGAAATCAAGAGCAGTGGTTTCTAATGGGGAGTTGGTAGAAATGAAGGTATATATAGATTATGTTAATATTTTAATCATATTAATGTTAGTTATAGAAACAATTTTTCAGGAACAAATTGTTTAAAAAACTGCAAACATTGAATGCAAAAAGCGCCTTTAAAATCTTGAAAGGAATTACATTATAAATAGAATTAATTAAGTAGAATCAATGACTGATTAGTTAAAATGAGTTATCTATTTGAGAATGATGGAGCAGGACTAGGCTTAAATACTTAACTACACAATTTAAGAATTGATGCTTTTGAACCGTGGTGTTGAGGAAGACTCTTGAGAGTCCCTTGGACTGCAAGGAGATCCAACCAGTCCATTCTGAAGGAGATCAGCCCTGGGGATTCCTTTGGAAGGAATGATGCTAAAGCTGAAACTCCAGTTCTTTGGCCACCTCATGCGAAGAGTTGACTAATTGGAAAAGACTCTGATGCTGGGAGGGATTGGGGGCAGGAGGAAAAGGAGACAACAGAGGATGAGATGGCTGGATGGCATCACCGACTCGATGGACGCGAGTCTGAGTGAACTCCGGGAGTTGGTGATGGACAGGGAGGCCTGGCGAGCTGCAGTTCATGGGGTTGCAAAGAGTCGTACACAACTGAGCGACTGAACTGAGCACAGTTTAAATAATTCATATCAATGTTACTATGAAGTTAAGTTTAGTAGTAAAAAGAAAAAAAACACTTAAAGCATATACAGCTTGACGGTTAATAGATATAATTGATTAATAATACACATGTAGTTCATTGACTCTCAAGTTGGACTGCTTAGGTTTGGATCTTACCTTAGCCATGTGTAGTTAAAGTGCAGTTTTGATAAAAGTAGAATATTTCTTCCTTATGATATCTTACATACCTGACACCAAATATAAATATGAAGCACTGCTGCTGCTGCTGCTGCTAAGTCGCTTCAGTTGTGTCCAACTCTGTGCGACCCCATAGACAGCAGCCCACCGGGCTCCCCTGTCCCTGGGATTCTCCAGGCAAGAGTACTGGACTGGGGTGCCATTGCCTTCTCCGTATGAAACACTAGTGGTATTCAAATAGAAATGAGATGTTTCTCCTATAATCTAATCATTACTGGCATTTCAAGATTTGAAACAAAACACTTAATAGCAGGAAATAGGTGCTGTAATTAATTTACCTACAATCCTAAGAGAGACATCTTNGTACTGGACTGGGGTGCCATTGCCTTCTCCGTATGAAACACTAGTGGTATTCAAATAGAAATGAGATGTTTCTCCTATAATCTAATCATTACTGGCATTTCAAGATTTGAAACAAAACACTTAATAGCAGGAAATAGGTGCTGTAATTAATTTACCTACAATCCTAAGAGAGACATCTTTAAAACTATTAAAAAATAAGATATCACCCAAAGTCAGCATCTCATTTGTGTATGGGGGAATCATTCTATAGTGAAGCGAAATTGTGTCTGTGGGTGAAACTAAACTGAAGTCTAGGTGGGGTCGTCTCTACTGAGTTTTTGATTTCTGTAAGTACCTAGGACACAGCTTGGGAGATAATCCATATACTTTGTGATCTGAACTAGAGATATTTGGCATCTCTCATAAAAATTGAAAAGTCTGTTCCAAATAGTAAATGTAGTTATTCCCACTGCTTGATGATGGAACTTAAACCCCCTCTCCTTGAGTGAGGGATGGGCTTACTGGCTAACTTCCAAAAAATAGTGAAATCTGATTGAGTTTTCACTATTGAATAAGGTTAACATCACCAGTCATATGTCATTTTAATAGCATGTACCCTGATGCGATATGATGAGAAGGGCACTTGATCTCTGTGGTATTCTTCTAAGAAACAAATAACCTCAGTCTAATTATGAGAAAGCATCATATGCCTCCCAGTTGAGCAACATTCTTCAGAATACTTGACCGGTACTCTTCAAAACTGTTAAAAGACACAAAACACAATGGATGGGAACCTGCTAAAGACCAGAAAGGTCTAAATGTACAGTGGTATCCTGGATTGGATACTGAACAGGGGGAAAAAAAAAGTCATGATGAAATCTAAATAAAGTCTGTAGTTAATAATATTATACCTGTGTTCAGTCTTAGTTTTGACATATGTACTATGATTAGGTATGTTAACATATGGGAAAGCTGGGTAAGTAATACAAGGGACTTCTGTACTATCCTTTCAGCTTTTCTGTAAATCTTAAGAATTTTCAAAATAAAAAAACATAGAAAATTGAGTAATCTTCTCTTTGATATGTGCTTGAATAGAAAGCTAAATTGACCGTTCACGAAGATGGCTTAATTACAGTTACTCTCAGGACAGGATTCTGACAAATGTTTCAACTAGATGATCAAAATGCCCAGTATTGTACCATAGTAAAACTATGACAATTTCAGTTTAAATTTTTTTAAGTACATGTTACTGAATATTTATTGTGGAAATAAAAGTTTCTCAACCAAGTATGTTTGTCTAATGTCTTAAACTTCAAACACTGTTGCTTTTGGATGAATTCTAAAAGATAATTTCACTCAAAAGTATTCTATTGGTAGTTAAATCAAAATGCTGTCTGTTAGTTGTTCATTCTAGCAATTGCCTGTTACGTGTTGACAGTTGTTTAACCTAATAGCTTTTTTCTTTTTTGGACTAGTTGAAATTAGTCCAGTTTATTGTCTGTTAGTAAAAAGTACTGATGCAGATTCTGGGGTACAGCAGTTAAAAGAATTTTTAAAAAAAAGCTGTCTTCTCATCTACTCTAAACTCAAGCTTGGCTCTCTTCTACCAAAATGTTGACTTTTGTAGGTACTTGGGTGGGTATAAATGAGTCTTAATGTTCTGTTGGAGTACCAGTAGAGTAAAAATGGCAATCTGTGAGGGTTTTTTTCTCTCCCATGGTACTGACAAACAGCTAATGAAGTATGTTGGTAGCCTAACTTAAAGACTAAAATGCAGCAATTCTTGGTCTCAGCGATCTCTGCCTTCCATTCTCTCTCCTCTCCTCTGTGTTCCCCTTCCAAGGCATATTAACTTTGACTTCTCTGTAAGTTACCATCAGAATGGCAACTGAAATGATGGGATGAATTTTTCTTGTCCTTGAACTTGTAAAAATAAAAGGATATTGGAGTGCTAGGATGGAGTGCTTCAGGACCTACAACATGATAAGTTAAATACTTCAGATCAGTGTGCTTAGAGGGACCTTTGCCTTACAGCAACCTCAGGGAGGGATTTCATATAAAATTTACACCAGGGGTCTCTGAGTGCAACATTGTGAAAACAGGAGATGACAACTCATTTGAAGGGGCATAAAAGACAGAGACGAGATAAGAGAGAATCAAGTAATGTACTCAATGAAATAGAACTAGTGTGGAAGCTTTGATGTAATCTTTCAACTTTATTTTTTGGAAGTGCATCTGAAATTCAAGTAGACTACCAAAGGTGACATTCTGCCTCTTTAAATTATTATTTTTCTGTATTCACCCAAATTAGTAAACTGAAGATCTCAAAGCATAGACCAAAAACATAAAATGAGAGAAAATATAAAGGCATAGGAGACTTACCAGGACTGTTAAGAATAATTGGAGAAGAAACAAGATGGGTAAAAAAAGATATCATGAAACACTTTGTACCACTAAAATCTTAAAAATGTTGAGGAAAATATAACAAAATTCTTTTCAGATGTATAGCTCTGTACACAAAAGTAAGGAACATTTTCTCATATGCCAAAAATGAATATCAAACAAAATAGGAGTTATAATTCTTAATAAACAAGATCATATTGAAACAAGCTATTTAGCTTTTAAATAAATAACAAAAATAATTTCTGTAAATGAAAAGGTACTAAACAACTCCATGGACATGTTAAACAGATTATGTAACTTAAAGAGTTGGAGAACTAGAAGCAATGTATAAGGAGCACCTGGAAACATGACAAATAGGAAAGGAGGTTAAGTATGTATAGAAAGAATGAAAGATTTCATAGAATAAAATACCTAGGAATAAGTTTAACCAAGGAAGTTGAAAGATCTGTATACTGAAAACTATGACATTGATAAGGAAAAAAAAAAAAATGAAGACACAGCAAAGGTAAAGATATGCCATGCTCATGGTTTGGAAGAATCAATTTTGTTAAAATGCCCATATTACCCAAAGTGATCTACAGATTGAATGCAATTGCTATCAAAATGACAATAGCATTTTCTTACAGAAATTGACAAACAATTCTAAAATGTTTATGGAACCACAGAAGACACTGAATAACTGAAGCAGTCTTGAGAATGAGCAAAGCTGAAGGCATCACATTTCCGATTTTAGAACCATTTTAGTTTTTAAAACCATATAGTCTTAACATAAAACAGACACATAAGTCAATGGAACAAAATAGTCCAGAAGTACAGCTGACATACATGACCAGTACTTCTTGACAAAGGAGCCAAGACATAACAATGAGGGAAAACATAATCTCTTCAGTAAATGATGGGAAAACTGGACCAAGTTCAGTTCAGTTGCTCAGTTGTGACTGACTCTTTGCAACCCCATGGACTGCAGCATGCCAGGCCTCCCTGTCCATCACTAACTCCTTGAGTTTACTCAAACCCACGTCCATTGAGTTGGTGATGCCATCCAAGCATCTCATCCTCAGTCGTCCCCTTCTCCTCCTGCCTTCCTTCCATCTTTCCTAGCCTCAGAGTCTTTTCAAATAAGTCAACTCTGCATCAAGTGGCCAAAGTATTGGAGTTTCAGCTTCAACATCAGTCCTTTAAATGAATATTCAGGACTGATTTCCTTTAGGATTGACTGGTTTTATCTCCTTGCAGTCCAAGGGACTCTCAAGAGTGTTCTCCAACACCACAGTTCAAAAGCATCAATTCTTCGGCACTCAGCTTTCTTCACAGTCCAACTTTCACATCTATACATGACTTCTGGAAAAANAAATCCCTTATGATTATACAGTGAAAGTGACAAATAGATTTAAGGGACTAGATCTGATAGAGTGCCTGATGAACTATAGGTGAAGGTTCATGAAAACTGAACAACCAAATGCCAAAGGATGAAACTGGAATTCTGTCTTACACATTAGATAAAAATTAACTCGAAAAAGAAAAAAATAACTCAAAATGGATTAAAGACTTGAGCATTACACCAGAAAACATAGGAGGTAAGCTCCTTGATGTCAGTCTTGGCAGTGGTTTTATGGATTTGACAACAAAAGCAAAAATAATTATATCAGTCTAAAAAATTTCTGTCCAGCAAAGGAAAATCAAGAATATGAAAAAGAAACCTACTAAATGGGAGAAATATTTGCAAATCATGTAACTGATAAGATAATAACATATAAAAATATAAAGACTTAATAAAGTTAGAAGCAAACAACCCAGTTTAGAAATAGAAGATGTGAATAGACATTTTTCCAAGGAAGACCTACAACAGGTACATGAAAATGTGCTCAGTATCCCTAATGCAAATCTAAGCCCTACCTGTTAGAATGAGTATTATCAAAAGGATAAGAGACACAAAGAAAAACAGTCCATGTGCACTGTTAATGTGAATATAAATCAGTGCATCCACTATGGAAAACATTACGGAGATTCTTCAAAAAACTAAAAGTAGAACTACCATATGGTCCAATGATGTCACTTCTTGGAATCTATATACAATGTGATTAAAATCAGAATCTCAGAGATTTCTGTACCCTCATATTCATTACAGCATTATTTGCAAATAGCCAGGACATGGAAACAGCCTAAATGTTCATCTGTGGATGAATAGATAAAGAAAACCTGGACAGTTAGGCTGTAGATTTCCCTGTTTTTTTTATTTATGAAGTGGAATATTACCCAGGCATAAAAATAAGGCTATCCTGTCATATGGCACAACTTGGATGGATCTTGAGGGCTCTATACTAAGTGAAATAAGTTAGACAGAGAAAGACAAATATTCTGTCATCTCACTCATAGAGAACAAATGGGGCACTTCCCACAGCCTGAAGGGTAGAGACTAGGAGAAAAAAGTGGATAAGGTCAAAAGGTACAAACTTCCAGTTGTAAGATAAGGTTTGGGGGTGAAGTGTACAGTATGGTCATTAGTTAACAATATAGTTAACAATACTTTATTGTATATTTAAAAGTTTCTAAGAGAATAGATTTCACCACAAGAAAATGTTTTCATCACAAGGTTTGTGAAATTGCTGCTGCTGCTGCTGCTGCTGCTGCTAAGTCGCTTCAGTTGTGTCTAACTCTGTGCGACCCCTTAGACGGTAGCCCACCAGGCTCCCCTGTCCCTGGGATACTCCAGGCAAGAACACTGGAGTGGGTTGCCATTTCCTTCTCCAATGCATGAAAGTGAAAAGTGAAAGTGAATTGCTCAGTCGTGTCCGACTCTTAGCGACCCCATGGACTGCAGCCTACCAGGCTCCTCTGTCCATGGGATTTTCCAGGCAAGAGTACTGGAGTGGGTGCCATTGCCTTCTCCGTGTGAAATTGCTAGAGGAAGTAAATACCACACTTGTAAATAACCCCTGTGTATAAAAAGAAATCACAGTGAAAAATAGAAGATGATTTAGTTTGAATAAAAGCAGAACCACAATGCAATCCTCATGCATTCCTGACGAATTGAATGCATAGAGTTGGGTCTTCCCTTAGATGTCCTATGTGAAACAAAATCATGTGATTTATAGAGCCAGTGTACCCACTTTATGCATGAAATGATGAATGCCATTTTTGGCTTTATCTTGACTGCTGTGCAGCAGCTTTTATTGATGAGCATTGTTTTAAAGGAAACTGCAAGAGGAAGCTGCCTCGCCTCTTCCCTGGTATAAACATAATATTCTTCAAGTCCCCCCAAGAACTGAAATTAAACTCCTGAGTAAGCATTTACACTGTAGGAGATAATCAAGAAAGCATGCATTTCTTTAGTAGTTGAAATTGTAGTGTCAACAGTTAAGAGATTGCCGTAAATTTCAGATAGCCTAATTTAACCAGTTCTGTGTATCAAAAAGATATATCAAGAGATATATATTGGCATTTGTGTTTTCCTGACTGGGAACAAATGAAAGTGCCTGACTTCCTTTCCTTAGGTGTGGCTTGAGTTGGAAGAGACCGAAGTCTCCCCCTTGGTAATCCTGTAATATCCATCTGTCGTGACATACATATAACCATTTGACTTCCCAGTCTTATTTGTTTTGCAAACAGCCGTTAGACACTTGCCCTAGCTGCCTCTTGGGTTTAGGTAATTCTGCTGTTTCCCCTTCTGGACTGAGGAGGATTGAGTTGAGGGGATCAGCTGTCCTACCTCTTTTGTGTTGTGTATTGTAGAGTTAGAAGGCTAATGGAAGAGGATTTCCTGGTGACTGGTGTCCAGATAAATGGTTCATTATTTGATTTCTATATTAATTAAGATGGTGAAAGCTCCTGTTAGAGACAGTGAAGTTTTATTAACTTGCCACACTGGTAGTTTCTCTTTTATTCACTTAAAAGCCAAGTAGGCATCCTCAGTAGGTAATTTCTTCAAGTGATGCTCCTTTCATCTGGTACCTCTTCATCCGTATCATAAAGCTTCTGGGTTGCTTCTATGGGGAAGAGTTTTTTCTGTGGGCTAGACCTAAAATTGACCCACAAACTTTCTACTCAAATTCCATTGACTAGAACTCAGTTTAGAGATCACACCTAGCTGCAGTAGAGACTAGAATTACAGTACAGCTATGGGCTCAGGAAAAAAAGAACAAAAGTTTGGTGATTGTCTAGTCAGTTTATGTCATAGTTGCCAAATCAAAACAAGGAAAATCAGTGTAAGAAATGAAATACTAAGGGTTGAGAGCCAAGAAGATCCAGATCCAGACCTGTAAGAAAGTGGTGTGAATGACAGGTGACTGTAATTCCCTGGGCTCAAGCCAAGTGTTCCAGGAGGTCTCTAATAGAGCTGTGCTGCAGTCCATGGGGTTGCAGAGTTGGACACAACTTAGCAACTGAGCAACAACAAAAATTCTAGGTATGAATTTGTTGGAGGAGCAGTTAAATGAGCCACAGATACAAGCAGTAATGAGTTTCCTTTGCTTCTACCAAATTGCTTTGTATTCATTTTAAACCCTAATTTAAAATTTTTGTTATTAAAGTTTTACATAGATCATTTCATAGAATTTGGACAGAAAGGCTTTGAAAACTTTGTGCTCTATGTGTTAAGGGAAACCAGTAATTTAGCATAAAATAACTCCTAAATAGTTATTAGAAATTTGAAAATTATGACTGTCAACATTTACATAATATTTTGTAATTTGTATACCTAACATTTCAGTTTGCACAGATGTTTTGAGAAATGTTTACATAGTAGTCTTGGTAATTTAGAAGGCAGCTATGCTATAACCTGTCATTTACTTTAGAAGATGAAAGTTAGTAAACATAACTATTTCTGTAATTCTATATCTGCTTATAGATTTTACTACTTGCTCAAAGTCATATGGTTAGAAAATCCAGTGTGTTTAATAATATTATGTTTTTCTCCCTTTTTCTTCAGAAGAAAAGTTGAAATCATGCATACCCACAGCCTTTTCACTCTTCTTGGAGAAAGGCTGATGTTGCACACAAACACTGTGACTGTGACCACGTACAACACACTTTATGAGGTAAAATTTTTTAAATGTGTGATGAGAATTTTAAATGTATACAGTGGAAGCTCTCTATGTGATTGAAATAGAAGTTGGTCATTTAATCTAAAAAGGTAGTAATCTTAAAAAATAATGAATGCATAGTTACATTTTTAAAACTTTCTTTTAAAACATATCCATGTACAATTAATTATTTGCCAGTCTTCCAATGTTGTGCCTAGGCCTTTTGAGTATTTAAACAACAGAGTGTTTGTTTCAATAAAAGTATGGGAGTGAAGAGAGGGATGATTGTGCCCTATATTTATTATTTTAATAATAGTAGGTTATTTTTAATTTTCAGTCAGTACCTTTTTGATACACATTTATAGTACACTTAAGTAAATGTCCTATCTTCTTTTTTGTTATTTTTAAGTCTGAGCAGAAATGTAAGAAAAATGCCACTGCTGGATGCCATGATCTTTTTCTGATCTGAAAGGGCCATTCATCCCTGTCTCTTGATTATTTTACTCTCCATCCCCAAATTTTATAAATAGCTATGTATAACTAAGCTCTCAAGTAACTTATATAGTTTCCTCAGAGTTTTCTATATTACTTTAGGTTGAACTATTTAAAACAAACTGAGTTTCATTCAAAACTCAGTGTGTTAACCTAAGTCATGAAATTAAGTCATAAGATAAAGTGATATCATTATTAAATATAATTTCATTGGGTTTTTTAATATATGCAAGAAAAAAGGTAAACACAGGATATAGTCTAAAAATACAGTGAAAAATCATATATGCATAATTTATTTATGATTATTCATTCTTTACTGTGACATGTTCATTGACTATGGGCAGTGTGTTAGGCACTTTGCTAATTGCTAGGAATGTAGCAGTGAAAAGGATGTACAGGAATCCTGCACTCAATAGAACTTGGGTGCTAGTAGAAAAGTCTTTAGTAAACGTTTTAGAATTCTGTCTTTCCTTTATATGGTCAGCTTTGGTAATTTCTTGTTACTTACAAGAAGTTTAACAAAAAAAAACTCATTGGGGGACTTCCCTGGTGGTCCAGTGGTTAAGAATCACCTTACAATGCTAGGGACATGGGTTCGATCCCTAGTCCTAGAAGATCTAAGCCCATGCCCCACAGGTCCTCAGCCTACATTCTAGGGCCCATGGGCTACAACTCCTGAAGTCTGGGCACCTAGACCCCGTGCTCTGTAACAAAAGAAGCACCGGAATGAGAAGCCCACGCACCACAATGAAGAGTATCCCCTGCTTACCACAACTAGAGAAAGCCCACGTGCAGCAACAGGCACCCAGCATAGCCAAAGATAAATAAATCAATTAAAACTTAAAAAAAAAAAAAAACACCTCATTGGTTAATGACAATGAGCCACACTTTTTATAAAGATTTTTTTCTTTACTGTTCTTCATTTGAAGTTGCGATCCAGGCTCAGATATGATTTTCTTATTTACTGATTTTCTAAGTTTTTTTTTTTTTAATGACACAATAACAGTCAAATGTTTACAGTCCCCAATTTAAATGTTTTAAAGATGTGCACTGAAAAGTGATTTCAAACAGAGTTCATTCTTGGAATTCGTAATGAATCTTTCCTTCTATAGATACTGGCTTTAGTTTTGTCTGTATCTGTAACAAACAAAATTTGAAGACTGTAGAGTTAAAAGAGTTTAGAAGTATGTGGAATTTACTGGAAGACCCTTTAAAAATATATTCCTTTTGATTTGAACAAATAGACATTGTTTGCAGATTCTTTGTATATCTATAATTTGCAATTATGAATTTATTTTCTAGATGAAATTCAAATTCTGTCTTTCAGATTTTGACAGAGCAAGTATGTACTCAAGTTGTACACAAACCACATCCAGAGCCAGATTCTACAGTGAAAATTCAGAATCCAAGTGAGCAAAGAGCAATTCTTAAATGCAGTAGTAACATGGTAACATGTGAAACTAAATCAAAACTTTTCCCAACCACCTGAGTCGGTATGGCATTTATATAGTTTAACATTTACAACTCGCCTACCATCATGCTAAGCATTTAGTTGAAAATCAGTAAATACTATTTGAGCAGAAAATATGATGCAGCTATAAGTCTTTACTGTAACTTATTTATTTTCAGTGATTCTTAAAGTGGTGGCAACTTTGTTGAAAAACTCTACACCAAGTGCAGAACTCATGGAAGTTCGTCGTTTATTTTTATCTGATATGATAAAACTGTTCAGTAATAGCCGAGAAAATAGAAGGTGAGTAGTTTGAATACATAATTAATCTTACTTGCTCTCCATTATTTTCAGTCTCTTGCAAAGAAAAAATTTACATATTCTATATTGCTAATGCTTTCAATCATTAGAAAAGGCATTTATGTCTCTTTGATATAGTTTGCATACTTTTATTTATTTTTATATAATTTTGTTTAACTTTATGGGTAATATATTTTAATTGTATATATAAATATACATACCCCAAACCCCTTATTTAAAATGTACAATTCCTTTTCCTGGTCATTGTTTACCACCAACAATACTTTAAGTGAAATTATGTTGAATTTGCTCAGATCATCTATGCTTTTCTTAAGGTGGTCTGATAACTGATTATTGTCATGTATTTTTAAATTGATTGGCTAGGACATGGGGTACAGTTTGGAAGCACGGTTCCTGCATGAGTTAAATTTATCAAATATCGATTGAATGTCTACCATATGTAAAGCACTGTGCGGCACAGATTATCTTGGTGTACATTGTATTTGATACAGTTTAGTGGAAAAGATAACGGTGAAATGATGATTAATTTATAATGTGTTAAGTACATTGTGAATACTACATGTGATGAGGGAGTAGGGAAACAATAACTAATCTAACTGGAAGTGTTCGGAAAGCAATTTAAAATTATAATATGGATTTATCTATGTAGAAAAAAGGAGAAAGTCATTCCAGGTTAGAATATTAAATGTACAGAATAACCGTATACATTGATTTACCTAAGTCAGATCATATTTTATCTATTTGTCTCAAACAGTAAATTCTAATATAATCTACAAATTTTTAATGAGTTTCTACTCCCCTCCCACTGCCCCCACCCCCCCCACCAACAAGATGCTTATTGCAGTGTTCAGTGTGGCAAGACTGGATGTTTTCTCTTGGCTATATCAATCCTAAAAATTCTGAGGAACAGAAGATCACAGAGATGGTCTACAATATCTTCCGGATTCTTTTGTATCATGCCATAAAGTATGAATGGGGAGGCTGGAGAGTCTGGGTGGATACACTCTCAATAGCCCATTCCAAGGTAACAGGGATTTAACACTTCAGCTGTGTATTAAATGTCTGTAAACACTCTCTTGGCGCCATCTTGTGGGCATCTTGCATTATGGCTGATTCCTTTATCAAAATTTTCTTTCTGTTCTGTTTCTGTTTTTCTCTGTATTTTAGGGGTCCTGTTATAATTAAATTTTACACTCTAGATGTGACCCCCACATATGTTTTATAGGATATCTGGGAACTTATGTCTGAGTCTTTTAACTCAAACATCTGTACTGGGTCTTATAAGAATGTTTCATGAAATAGAGTCTGACATATCCTTTTTAAGCCTTTCTAAATTGGAAATTGTTTTTAAGTGAATAATAAATACAATTAAAATAATGAAGTTTAGTGTTGTTCTTAATTGCATTATCTTTATTTTTAATCCTGAGAGTCAATATTTGTTTATATTTTAAATATTGTCTGATTTTGAGGAAAAGGAAGTAGTGACTTAAAATTTAGAATATGTACATATTAGAGTACAGAAGTTCAGTTACGATTTCTCATCATGTGATGGTGTCATAGGAAAAGCATAGGTGTCAGAAGTTGGCTTTTGATCTAATCTCTGCCACAGTTCAATTTTGTGGCATTAGGAAACTCATTTAATCCCTTTGCACAATGGTTATGAGGCTTTATTGGCTGTGCATCCTCTAATGCAACTACTCAACTCTGTCATGCATTGTGAAAATAGCTGTAGACAGTATGTAAAGTTTGAACATGGTTGTATTCTAAACAGGAAATAAGCAGATTTGATCCATGGGCCATAGTTTGCTAAGCCCTACTTTGAGGAGTTGATTTTTTTCCTGTAAAATAAAGGGGTTTTATATTAAGGTAATCTTCAAAGCAAGATCTCAACCTTAAATTCTATTATAATGCCATTTTAAATATAAATTAACATCATATGTGTCTACAGGATTTTAAACATTACAAATTTTGAATACCCTTATTTCTGTTATAAATTTATATTATATAGTATATCAGCACCTCATTTTCATCATTGCATTAATAAGTTTGATAATAGTATTTTACAGGGAAACTCATTGCAAGTCTTTGTGTGAGAAATATATATTATTTCTAGCTACATTGTGTACTGATTATTCCTAAACAAGACTATATAAAGTAACAAAGTAGTCTATATAAAGATGCAGTGTTTTAACATTTTATAACTATATATTTATAAATATGTGTTTTTTTTTTTTACCTCACTTGTTGCAATAGACAAACTTTTTTTTTTTTTTTTTAAGTTATATGTAGTAATAGTAGTAATAGTACTTTAGGGCTTCCCTGATGGCTTAGACAGTAAAGAATCTGCCTGCAGTGAAGGAGACCTGGGTTTGATCCCTGGGTGAGAAAGATCCCCTGGAGAAGGAAATAGCAACCCACTCCAGTGTTCTTGCCTGGGAAATCCCATCGACAGAGGAACCTGGAAGGTTGCAGTCCATGGGGCTGCAAAGAGCTCGACATGACTGAGTGGCTAAAACACACACGCACTCACACATACACATACACCATGGTACTTTGGATATTGTGTATTATTAGCCAATTCTGCTTTAGCTCAAATAAATGAAACATCTAGGAGTTCAGCTGGGATATTAACTGGGGTAACATTGAAATACTTCACTTAAAGATATCATTTTATTTAAATCTTTAATGCTTGTTTACCTGTGTGTTTGACAAATCATGTAATAAATCATATATGACTGTTTTGATGATATTCTAATTACTTGATGAAGTTAAGCGTTTGTCTTAGGGTTATTAATATATATTTGATACCTTAAAATTACTGATACCATTTTTGCTATTATCATAAGTTTATATCATTTTTTTCCTTTTAACATGTACAAAAATGCCTTTAAGTGTTTTCTTTACCCATTTCTAAGGTCACTTATGAAGCACATAAGGAATACCTAGCCAAAATGTATGAAGAATATCAGAGACAAGAGGAAGAAAACATTAAAAAGGGAAAGAAGGGAAATGTGAGCACCATCTCTGGTCTCTCATCACAGACAACAGGAGCAAAAGGTGGAATGGAAATTCGAGAGATAGAGGACCTCTCACAAAGCCAGAGCCCAGAAAGTGAGACAGATTACCCTGTCAGCACAGACACGAGAGACTTGCTCATGTCAACAAAAGTGCCTGATGATATTCTTGGAAATTCAGATAGACCAGGAAGTGGTGTGCATGTGGAAGTACATGATCTCTTAGTTGACATAAAAGCAGAGAAAGTGGAAGCAACAGAAGTGAAGCTTGATGATATGGATTTATCACCAGAGACTTTAGTAGGTGGAGAGAATGGTGCTCTTGTGGAGGTTGAGTCTTTGTTAGATAATGTGTATAGTGCTGCTGTTGAGAAACTCCAGAACAATGTACATGGAAGTGTTGGTATTATTAAAAAAAATGAAGAAAAGGATAATGGTCCGTTGATAACATTAGCAGATGAGAAGGACGAACTTCCCAACAGTAGCACGTCATTTCTCTTTGATAAAATACCCAAGCAGGAGGAGAAACTCCTTCCTGAACTTTCTAGCAATCACATTATTCCAAATATTCAGGACACTCAAGTACATCTTGGTGACGATCTTGGATTGCTTGCTCACATGACTGGTAGTGTTGACTTGACTTGTACATCAAGTATAATAGAAGAAAAAGAGTTCAAAATTCATACAACTTCTGATGGAATGAGCGGTATTTCTGACAGAGACTTAACATCATCATCTAAAGGGTTAGAATATGCTGAAATGACCGCTACGACACTGGAAACGGAATCTTCTGGTAGCAAAATTGTACCAAATGTTGATGCAGGAAGTATAATTTCAGACACTGAGAGATCTGATGATGGCAAAGAGTCAGGAAAGGAAATCCGTAAAATCCAGACCACCACCACGACGCAAGTAAGTTACCCTACATGTGCTCAAAATTCACTGAAGACATACAGAGTTGTTAGCACCAAAGTAGAGTAATTTCTTACCAGTCACAGCATGTTTATATTTAATTATGGTAGAATAATAATCTATGGAATTGAGTGGTGTGGGTTTACATATAAAATAAATTCAAAATAAAATAAATTCAAAATATCTGAATCATATATCCACCTCTGCCACGTTCTGTGTGTATATCTTTGCTCAACCTCTCTGGGCCTGAATTTTCTCATACAGTACAAGAGATTGTGCCAGATTGAAACATGACCTTTAAGGTCTCTACAACTACATTTACACATTTGTACTCAAGATCTTCATTCTGAATAATTGATTAATTTTAACCTTTTAAGTTTCAAGTCCAACCCTGTTCTATGAAGTATAGAGAAGAGGACTTGGAGCCCATATTAAACTGACTAATGAAATAAACAGGAAAGGGAAAAGGGAACTGTTATTTATCAAGTGCTTTATGTTCCGGGCTTCCCTTGTGGCTCAGCAGGTAAAGAATTAGCCTGCATTGCGGGAGACCTGGTTTGAATCCTGGGTTGGGAAGATCCCCTGGAGAAGGGAAAGGCTACCCACTCTAGTATTCTGGCCTGGAGAATTCCATGGACTGCAGTCCATGGGGTCACAAAGAGTCATAGTCCATGGGGTCACAAAGAGTCATTGGACACTACTGAGCAACTTTCACCTCACTACTGTGTTCTAGGCACGGAGCCATATGTTTTCAGATTCAATCCTCACAGCAGCCCTGTGAGGTAGACAACATGGCTGAGAAAATTTGCAGTTATTAGCAGTGAGAGTTTTCCTTATAGCCACATGTATGGGGATTTGGATGAGAAAATTAAAGACTCTCAGGCTTGGTAGTGAGGAAATGTTAGTGCTGCAGTTGGGCCTTACCATACTAAAGCTAGAAACAGATGATGTTTTCTGATATGAATTTTAATTGTTTAGCTTTGAGTACATACTTGCCACTAAATAATACCTTATGTTTAAGAGCTGAAGAAACTTTTACCCTTAGTGACTTTCCATTCACCTTTTAATATCATCAAAGAATAATTTAGTATGTGTCCATTAGTGTTACGTTAGAGAGAGTACACTGTACCTCATTAGTGTCTTTGTATTCAAATAAGAATCTTTGAAAATATATTCTGTATGTGGAAAAGGTATTTTTATTTATTTTCTATTGAACACTGCCAGTTTCTATTTTTGTGGCAGTTGTGCTACCATGATAATTAGCAGAGGAATGAAAATGCTAAATTAAGCCCAAGTTTAAAGGAAACCATGGTACATTGTTTACTGAGCTTAATAATACTAGGTTTGCCTGGTTTTCATTCTGAGTTCACAGACCTTTGTCTGGTTTTCTAAATTATAAAAGGCATTTGTTTTTCTCAGGTGAAATATTGTAAGTGAAATATACTTTGAAGTTAACTTGAATCTGTTCAAGTAATATTTCTTTTAATCTTGTATTTCTGATTATAATTAGTTGATATATATCCAGTATTTTTCACTTTGAATATTTGCTCACTTTCATAAAGAAGGAATGTAGTCTAATATAAAGACTCAAAGAGGACTAAAGAGGACCTGGTTTTCAGCGTGAACTTTGATATTAAATATTGGATTGCCTTGCCTAGTTTCTGAAACAGAATAAAAATAATAATAGTATCCTTTTCTTGTCAGAAAAGCTCCTGTGCAAGCAATTACCAGGTGAATGATAAAAGCAGATACACTAACCTATTAAAGTCATATGCAAAAGCTTTGCTCACTTAACTGTACTTAACTGTTTTCATTTCTTTTGCACTATACAAAAGTCCATCTTTTCCATCTCTAGGCTGTTCAGGGTCGGTCTATCACACAACAAGACAGAGATCTCCGAGTTGATTTAGGATTTCGAGGAATGCCAATGACGGAGGAACAGAGGCGCCAGTTCAGCCCAGGTCCACGCACTACGATGTTTCGTATTCCTGAGTTTAAATGGTCTCCAATGCACCAGCGACTTCTCACCGATTTGCTGTTTGCATTAGAAACAGATGTACATGTTTGGAGGAGGTAGAAATGTTTCTTTTCTATAAATAAGACTACTTTCAGTGGAAAAAAAATAACTATTTTAGATTAGTGAAATCACCTGATTATTAAGTAAATTATATCATTAAAAACCTCACAAATGTATTAAAAAGAACATTGACATTTCTGTTGAAACATAAATATTTTCATAAGATTATGACCTGGGGTGGTGCACATTAAAAACTAATCAAGAATTTAGGCTTAAATTAATTAAAAAGCAAAACTTTAAAATCTGGCATCACCTATTCTATATACAAAAGAGAATAAAAAAGAAAAAGGTTCAATACTGGTTCAGATAAATTTCTACTTTTTTATCTTTTAATTTTAAAATTAATGTCATATACTACATTTATTCTTGGTAATAAGATCTAACATATGGTGCTAAAATTTTAAAATCACTTATGACATTTTTAGAGCTTGTACTGTTTAAGTGGTAAGTGGACATTGTTTCAGATATAATCACTGAAAGAAAACAACATTAAAAAGTTCAATTGTTTTATGTTTTTCAGTTTAAGTAAATTGAATGAATTCTAAAAAGGAAAACAAAGCCTACATGAATGTTAAAATTACCTTGCCTCCCTTCCAGTTCTATTTTGTAATAGCACATATGCAACAGATTAATCAGTTTTGAAATGTTATATGTTCATGCAGATAAATTAGGAAGCAGATGGCTGTACATAGCAATACCCTACCATCAGCGATTCAAAAAATCAGTGGCACAATATTCTCAACATGCAAATAACTTCCTTTGTTTTTCTTGGTTATCCTTCGAAGATTCAAGGTGGTTGCTTCAGCTCCCAGGATCAATTCAACCTAGGAAACTTCCCTCAACTAGAAGGCAGGACTCTTCTGCTGTGGCTCTCACCCCATTCTTCCTTCCTCCTCTTCCTTGTGTCTTTTTTCCTCCTCCTCTCTTTCCTTTTTCTTCTCCTCCACTTCCTCCTTTTCTGTTCTTCTACTTTTTCCAAGTGAATTCCCTCATGAAATTCCCTATTGATATCTCATATGTCAGCTGGATCATAAGCTTTCTCTAAGTCAATTACCAGCAGACAGTAATGGGATTATAATGATTGGCCTTCACAAACACAGTAGCTGTGTTTTTAGCTGCTCACAAACACAGTAGCTGTGGTGAAACCAGTCTTTCTTGTACCTGATGTAGCTCAGCAATAGAACAAAATCTAGATCACATTAGCAGGGAAAAAGAAACAACTTTACAGAAGTAATCAGCGTCTGCCATAGACAGTTTTTAGTTCTGATTTTATTTCGTTAATTTGCCCTTAGTCTACTTATGCGATAGAAACAATGGTCTTTCCATTGCTAATGTTACATGCTAAGTTACCTAGGGGGATGGTAAATAAGGAGACTGGCATACCGTGAAATACATTACTATTAACATGAGTATCAATGTGTGGAGAGACATTGTATAATTTACTACCTGTTATATTTTAGTAGCCACTGAGTGAATGATACTCAACTTTCCTTCTCTTCTCATACATACATGTGTGTCTTTCAGTGCTTTATTTTATAGACTCTCATAAAATTCTCCAGACATAATTTTGTGTAATTTAACAAAATTTTTTAAAAGTTTAAAAGATTGATAGCACTTTAGTTTTTAGGACATGAGAAAACATCCTGAGATCTAAGATATAATAGATGATGTTTTGCAATTCTGAAAAGGTTAGAATCGTTGACTTAAATTTGATTATGAAGTAAAATTTTTTCCATTAGAGAATAGTTCATATTCTTGACTGACAATCAAACTGAAGCAGTGCGTGTATTTTTCTGGGAATCAGTATTGTATGTTTTGTATGGCAAAGCTGCACTGCTGATTTTTGAGGTCTTTTCCATTTTTTATTCAGTTAAGTACTTGAATTTTTACTGACTCATTTATGCTACCCTATCATGTAACTTCTGTAAATAGCAGTATATGTTTTCAATATGTCTGGTCAAAGCTGCATTGCGGTCTGGTGATAAAACAGTTTGTCAGCTAACTATCTACTTCCTCTGCTTTTCAATACCAAACAACTAGCTTTTGGCAAAAATAAACGTTTCAGCCAAATTCATTGACCTAGTCATGTGTCTTTGAACCGAGTTAGGACACTGTAGTTTTTTAAGCAGAAACAAAATAATAAGTTAATATGTTTGGACTCATAAAAAAATCCATGATGAGATGAATGCTGGTTTTGGTAATATGACATCTCAATTGTAAATTATTTTCTTTTTTAATGACTCCATTTTAAATTTGCCTAGCTCTTGTTTTTCACTTTAAAAATGACATTAAAAATAAGTTGTAAACTTTTATTCTTAAACCAAAGAAATGTTTGTTTGTGTTTTGTTTTTCTGCTATTTTAGCCATTCCACAAAGTCTGTGATGGATTTTGTCAATAGCAATGAAAATATTATTTTTGTACATAACACAATTCACCTCATTTCCCAAATGGTAGACAACATCATCATTGCTTGTGGAGGAATTCTACCTTTGCTCTCTGCTGCTACATCACCAACTGTAAGTACTTTGACTCCATCTGGTGGTTATGTTTTATAATTACATTATCAGAGCATGTCAGCGGCATTCTATACTATAAACATGGATTTTAACAAGTCTTGTTCACGTGAGAAAAGTTTTTAACCATATAATTTGAAGTTACGTACATTTATATTCTCACTTCTTTTAATCGTCAGTGTTGGGTTTAAGCTTGTGTGTATTTATGAAAATATTTATCTCATAATTTTGATGAACGTAACTTAGGAAGAGCTATAACCATAAATGGTTTAACTTTATTTTCTCTATATTGTTTATCTCTTCAAATCTACATTAAAATAAACTGTTAAAAGTCTTGTTCTGTAAATCTTGAATTTTGGAGTACAAGTATGTATTTATTATATAACAGTCATGCATCTCAAATAGGAAAAAGTCATCTTTAGATATTCAGTCTCATATGATTAGCTTGAAATATTATTTTAAGCTATATATAGTAGTTTTATATTTCTCTTCTTTGAGATTTAATCTTGAAGCCAGTAATTTGCTTCAAAAAGAGAATCAGATGAATTCTTAGAATGTTTCTTACTTAAAATTTAGGTACCTCAAATAGAAAAACTATAAATGTCATAACATTTTCTGTACTTGAAAAATTTGGTAATTCTTAAAAATCTCAAAGAACTTTATGTTAGTCATATGACATCTTTTAGAATTTTTATCTGACATGGTTTTGTGGTTCAGCATTTATTTTTTAAAAATATAGACTTTTTCTTTGTAAGACATCAAAATCTTTTAACATAAGTTGAAAGATATTAATGTTATTTATATGTCATTTAACATATAATAGATAAATAATTCAGTGTTTTAGTTTTCATTTAAAAATATATCTCTGATTCATATTTTGAAAAACAAGCTCCATAGCTAATTGATCAGATGGGCAAGAATATGCTTCTCATATTAATATCTGTGTTCTTTCTGCCATATTGGAAACTCATCCGTAAGCCCAAAATAGATCACTTTTCCAGAGAGAAACTTGCCATTTTATTAGGATGTCTTTTATTTATTGAGGTATTGTTTCCAGACTGATTTCTGGTTTTATTTCATCATTAACAAGCTTTTTCTACATGACTCTTTTTCTCACTCTCCCTTTGTCATCATCCCTAAAGCAGCACTGAAACTTAAATATTAGCAGCAAAAGAGTGTATACATCCTCAGCACACTTCTGCCTCACACATATATTTCTCTTTCATCCATGAATTTATTCAAGAGTCTCCAAAGGCAAGAAGGCTAGTTCAGAAGGGAGTGCAACAGAACAGGTCCTAATTAGGGCCTTCATGAAATTAGCAGCTGACAAAGGAAACAGAATCAGGAAGAAAAATAGCTGATGCTGTGTGAAGGGTGCAGGTATCCTGGAACATACCATCCCTTCTCTTTCATCTCTGATTTCCTTTCGTAACTTATACCAAGTTCTGGTAAATTGAGAGTTGCATGTGATGTTAAGAGTACATGCTAATCTTGAGACAGGAAGAGGTTTTTGTCTCTTCTATCCATTGAAGACTGACTTAATGTTTCATCCTGGGATTTTTTTCTATCATATACTTTTTTATGTTTATGTATTATCATTGTTATCAGGAAACTTTTTAAAGTTATATTGAAATTTACTTTATAATATTGTTTTCAAATCTTCTGTAGAACAGAAGTGATCTTTATATAAAATAAGCAGTAGATAAGAAAAGTTTTATAGATTTGAAATATTTATGAGTTTTCTAAACTAGATCTCCATCAAGATAGAGATAATAATGAATAAAGTGTTAATAAACATGAATTAAATAATATACTACCCAAATTTACTCATTTTTTATTTTATAATGAATGTATAATAAAGATACTGATATTTTGACTTCCAAAATTATTACCTGTGCAGTTATAACTACCATAGTTCAGAAGTTAAAACTATAGTACTTATTTCTTTAGACTGTTTTCAATAGACTTTGGATTTCATTCAATTGTAGAAACTTATCTTCATTGTCTCTGTCTCTGTATTTCTGCTATTTTGGCTGATTAACTGATTGCACCTGTGCCTGCTTCTTCACCATAGCTAACTTTATATTCTTTGAATGAATTGCTTCCTTAAAAGAAATATCAAGAACCTTTTCTCCCGCTTCCTACTGGGAGAAAACATGGTTGGTGCCAATTTTGAGTAATGTTTTCTGTTCCTTGATTGCCTAATTCTCTTGCTAAAAATTTTAATGTAATAGTGGAAAAAAATGAGCAAGGAGGAGGTTGAATAAAGGAAGAAATTAAAACTAAAGACACAGAGCTTTTTAACTGAGATTTTTAAAGAAATTTTTATTGGAGTGTAGTTGATTTACAGTATTGTGTTAACTTTCTTTAAATTCGATTTAAAATATTAATATAAAAAGCCAAAAGAGAATTCTGGATGGAATAAGCCAAAAAGGAAACATTGTCAATATGCAGGTTACCAAAGAGGGAAGCATTGTCATGGATGCCCTAGAATTTCAATACTAGATATATGAGAGAGATAGAGACATTTGAAACTAATGTTTGAGTGATCTGTAACATTGTTTAGGTTTATGGAGTTTTTAAAAATACTCATATATTATATACCGATAGGTATCTAAGGAATAAGTATGAGTAATATTGGTATGCAGTGGTTGATAAATGATCATATAGTAAATATTTTTGGTTTTGGGGGCTATGTAGTATCTATCTGACTACTTAAATCTGCTGCTGTTTGCAAAAGCAGACATATGTCATAACACTGAGGAGTAAATGTGAATGTATTTCAATAAAACTTCATTTATATTTGATTTGTGGGTCCTAGGTTGCTGACCACTGACTTACAGCACCATTTTGACCTAAAATACAAATACCATAGTATAATGTTTCAGTGTAAAGCACTAAATTAAAAATTCATTAAAATTTAGTATTTAGAGTGTAAGATAAAATCCAGGTTTCCTATTAAATAAGAGCTTGCATTTGACTTAATGAGCATTTATCAAAGTTAATTTCAACAAATTCACTGAATATTTTAATCATTATGTTTTATTAAAAGATATGTAACTTTTTCACATGCAACCAACTAAATTTTTTTAGCATTTGACATATCTAATGTTGAAATTGTATGCAATTTTGAGTGGGTAAGTAGAATGCTAAGTATTCTTTATAAATCGCTATTAACAGCTCAACCCAGGAAGATACCTTTTCTATTTCTCAGTATAAGTGTGTATCTCAAATAATTTACCCCTTTTCATAAAAAATAAGCTTGTTTTCCAATAATCAATGAGATTCATACATGATTTTCTTTTCAGTTAGGATATAACTGAAGGCATTTGCATTCTAGCATACAATAAATCTGTATTTTAACCTGGCTTCTACCACTTACTAGATATGATATCAACCTTAATTTCTTCATTTTAACAGTGCTAATTTTACTTACCCTACAGAAACTTGTGACACTCAAGTTAGGTAATGACACTAGATGGAGAAAGCTCTTCCTAAATGTTTCCCTCTTTTACTTCCTTTTGGAGCCTTTTATTCAGAATTGTATCATGATAGAATGATCTTCCCGTTTACAAAACAAGCCTGTCAAATGTAGAATTCTGAAGTTTAAAATAGGATATTTGAGCCATGTTACTTATTATGGGTGATCCACTTTGATAGCAAAAAGTAAAATGGTGTAATCTTTTCGTCTGCTGTCTCCATGGCATTGGTATAGACGTGGTCTATTTTCTGCCCTGGGACGTTATACGAATACCATAACTCATACTAAGGTTAGGATTTGTGTATTGCTATTGTAGTGTCATCACATGAAAAAACTTTAGCTGCTTAATCTTACTTCTAGAGAAATACTTCAGTGGAAACTTTAAGGAAAAAAAGTATAGATACACATTATTTGTGTCATACTGACACCTTGAACTTGACGAATATTGAAGTTTCAGTTTTATCTAGATTATGTAAAATGTTATGTAGGATAGAAAATAAGTTACAAAAATAGTTGCAAGTCTTCAAATTAGAACAATAGTTGAACTTAAATAGCTAAAAAAGTTTAAAACTCTTAGTATGTAGCTTGACTAGTTTGGTTTGGGGAAGGAGCATTATTTTTGTTTGGGCTTCCCAGGTGGCTCTAGTGGCAAAGAACTTGCCAGCCAATACAGGAGACATAAGGGACGCAGGTTCAATCCCTGGTTTGGGAAGATCCACTGGAGGAGGAAATGGCAACCCACTCCAGTATTCTTGCCTAGAGAGTTCATCCCAGGGACACAGGAGCCTGGCGGGCCACAGTCCATAGGGTTGCAAAGAGTCGGACACAACTGAATCAACTTAGCCTGCATTGTTTTGTTAACTGTTCTTGAGGTTTTGAAGTTAATGTTTCTATCACTAGTCAGTTGAATCCTCTCACTTATTTTCTACACTTTGTTCCAAGTTGGTCATGAATGAAAGCAAGGAATTGGAGGAAAAAAATGAAGATAAACAAAGAGCATAAATCAGCTACAAATTGCATAATCACTTCATGATTGTGGTCAACCATTTTGGTCAACCATACTGAATGTTTAGAATTTCATTCAGTTTCAGTCTCTGTTACAGAAAAATAATAAAGACTGATATTTCTGCCTTTCCTAATAGTTTCATAATCATAAGAATGAAAAGCAACCATTTCTGGCAAAAAATAAGTATAAAGACTTAGTTTTAGTTTTACCTTTTCTTACCATTATTAGAAAATGTAGCTAATAAATTTGGAAAAACCACTAATAATTTTTTGTTTTGTTTTGTTTATCTCATAACACTTACTATACTTCAGTATTCTCAGAATGCTTTTAAATGTTCTCCTGTACTCAGATGGCAAAGAATCCACCTGCTATGCAAGAGACCTGGTTCGATCCCAGAGTCAGGAAGATTCCCTGGAGAAAGGAATAGCTACCCATTCCAGTATTCTTGCCTGGAGAATCCCATGGATAGAGTAGCCAGGTTGGCTACAATCCATGTGATCGCAAAGAGTTGGAATCGACTGAGTGACTAAGCACAGCACAGCACCCACTCTTTGAAAATAGTGTTCAGAAATTTATGCCTACCTATAATGTCAAAAATCAAAGATTAAGAATAGTTGTTGACTTTTTCATGAAACTTAATTCTATCCAGTTTTTTTAAATATTCTGAATATAATTCTTAGTAATGCACTGAAACTTGGTATAAAGTCTCTGTGATTATCTTACACATGTAGTTTTGTTTAGTGTATCAGTAAGTTCTTTTCTAGCAAAGGAGAGTAATTTTTAAGTTAGAATCACTCAAATATTTTATTGTCTTACTAATTCCTGGAGATTTTGTTCTATAAGAAGGGCTCCAAATATTTTAGGAAACAAAATAGCATGACTCCTTAATGAAAATTTTAGAAGGTATCGGTATAGTTTATTTTTCTAAGTCATTTCTACTTAAACTCATAGTAAGTTAAGGCTTTTACAGAGACATTATGTCAGTTTGTTTATTGAAATGTTTCCTTGGTCATTTTTTAGGAAAAGATATTTATTTTTAAAACAGAATTTGCATATTTATATGAGCTTTATTTACATATATATTATTTGGGAAGTTACTCTAATAGAAAAAATAAATAGAAATCTATTTAATATTTAATCTTAATCATATGTAATTTATAAAATGAATATCTCTTCTGCGTATTTTTGCTTTTAATAAAATAAATATAATTTTTAATATATTATTTTGTGTTTCAATTTTACATTGTATTTTCATTTAATTTTAATGATTTTCTTTTCTTGTACTTTTTTTGGTCTGTTGTCTGTTTTGTCTAATGCATGTCCAGGGTTCTAAGGTTAGTATTACTTTAGTAATTTTTCAGGTTTTCAGTTTTAAATTTTATTTTTTCTTATTTATGAAATTTTGACTTGATTATATTTTGAGTTTCCATACCATCTTTAATATTAGGCATATTTTTGGTATACTTGAAAGATTCACTGGAGGGTTATTTTCTCAATGCACTGATGAATTACTGTTTTATTATTCACACTAATTTTTAGACTAAACTGTTATAATATAATGAAAACAATAATATTTCAGTTATATGTACCATCAGTTTTTAACTGGTGCTACTGAAAGAACATTGGATAGAATATATATTAAGATTTAATAATAATCATATGTGGATGTTCTTTATTTTTAGATCTATATTATGATGTTTATATAACATTTCATCATATTTATAAATTGCTTTTAATTAGAATTAATGGGAACTTCCTTTTAAGTTATTAGTTGTGTTAAGAATACTTATTATTTTAAAATTTGATTTTGTTTAGTCAAAAATAGCAGTTTGGCAAATTTCATGGATGTTTAATAATGCTTTTATAATGTCTCTACATAATTTATTAATTTAATATTGAATATTTTGATGTTTATACTTTATAGACTCTAAAAGACTTCAAAATAAAATCATTAATTAATATAATAAGTTAGATTTCCCATAATTTGCCTAATTCAAAATGATAAATTTTTTTGAGAATCCATGTATATAGATATCCTAAAATTCTAATATTTTGAAAGTTTTCAGAATGCTTAATAGGCCTAAGCAATGGCCAGATCTTCCATTCCATTGTAAAACACTTATGTTGATAACTGAGATTTTAAAAGGAAGTTTTATATAAAATTTCATTTTTTGCCTTTATTGTATTATGATAACAGATTTTTAATTCATGCTATGAAATGATGCTGTATATCAGTGTAGTGCGAGCAAATAATGAATCTTTATTTTTAAAAACATCCTAGTAATGAAATTAATCATTTCTTTAGGCCATAGAAGCTGAATTGGCATAATGTTATAAATCAAAAGCTGAAAAAAAAAATTGTCTATTTCCAAGCTCCTCTTAGAGGGAATGTTTTAACAATATTTTGATGTTAAATGGAAGGGATAAAGGTTGTTCTTTTTTATACCTCATTTATAACTGTTTAGTTATATAAGTGCTTGCTCTAGTCAGCTATCGTTTTTCTTACGCATGTTTTAAACAAGAAGTGTTGAAGATGTTTTTTAATGTGTTTCCTGCTGACATTTCCCTGTTAACGTGAGTGAGTGTGTATCTGTGTAGAATGATGGGTGTGAATAATGTCAAATGGAGCATTAAATAGGAGCAAATACCTATAATACATGCTTACTTTGTAGTTGAATTTATCATTGGTGAAAAAGTAAAGTTAATCAGTATGGCTAGCGTGCCCATTTTCAAATGATTTAAACAGTATATTTTATTTATAAAGTATTCCTTACTTTTCTCTGTTTTTGAGGCACTGAGAAAATGAGGACTAGTGATAAAAACCAGGAGAAGTCAATGACAACCCACTCCAGTACTCTTGCCTTGAAAATCCCATGGATGTAGAAGCCTGGTAGGCTGCAATCCATGGGGTCGCTAAGAGTAGAACACGACTGAACGACTTCACTTTCACTTTTCACTTTCATGCATTGGAGAAGGAAATGGCAACCCACTCCATTGTTCTTGCCTGGAGAATCCCAGGGACAGCGGACCCTGGTGGGCTGCTGTCTCTGAGGTCGCACAGAGTCGGACACGACTAAAGTGACTTAGCAGCAGCAGCAGCATCATAATGAACCAAAATAATTAAAATCTTATACAACATACAATGAAAAATAAAACAAGAAAAATTGCTATTGCTTGTAAGATGCAAAGTTATATATCTTACAAAACAGAATACCTTGTATCATTTCCTTCCAAAGCAGAAAATTATATTTTAGTATAGACAATATTTTAGTGAAAGTACAGCGTTGCCAGTCTAAAAATGCTACTGATTCTTCTCATTGCTAGTGTCACTGATTAATAGTGGTAGAAGAATTCATGATCTTGAGTATTTTTACCCTAGATTTTGTTACTCATACAAGGTACCTAGTGGTTTCTAACTCATTTATTCTGAAATGGATAAGAAATTATCATATATTCTAATTGGACCGTTGACAGTTGTCTCCCTTTGATATCAAATGAAAGTGCCATATATCTTTCCTATTATCATACATTCATAGGAAAGAAAAATTAGCATATTTTTACAAATAAGAACGAGGATTTTAGGAAAGAAATATGAGTTGTATATCTTTCTTAACAAACTTAAAATAGAACAATACTAATATAAATATTTACATTGATTATTTCTAAGTGTCTTTATGAAATGATCTTAAGTTTGGAATGTAATGTTTACAAGTAATGATATTTAAATCTAACATTGATTTTAAAAATAATTTTTTTCTTTATTTGAAGTTAATTCATAGCTAAGCTAATAAACTTGATAATTCTTATACTACATGAAATTACTTTATGATTTATAGCTTATTTTGTTTACAAAATATACTAAATATACTAAACTACTATTAAGCTGCAGTATGTATGTGCATGTATTATATTTCTAAATTTTAAACAAGATTTATATCTACTTTTTTAAAGACGGAATTGGAAAATATTGAAGTGACACAAGGCATGTCAGCTGAAACAGCAGTAACTTTTCTCAGCCGATTGATGGCTATGGTTGATGTACTTGTATTTGCCAGCTCTCTAAATTTTAGTGAGATTGAAGCTGAAAAAAACATGTCTTCTGGAGGTTTAATGCGACAGTGCCTAAGGCTAGGTAAGTCTGAATAATGGTGCATGTTAAATAATTACCTACAGATTATTTTTTGATATTCTGTGATACATAAAGTATCAGTGATACAATTTGATTATGTAATGTAGAATTACTAAATTAAAAAAATATAATATCATCACATTGGAGATTTCGTGGAATAAATCTTTAATGGATTCTAATTTGAAGCTGAAGTTCCAACACTTTGCCCACCTGATACATAGAGCTGACTCATTGAAAAAGACCATGATGCTGGGAAAGATTGAAGACAAAAGGAGAAGGGGGCGGCAGAGGATTGAGATGGTTAGATAGTATCCTGACTTAATGGACTGTGAATTTGAGCACACTGGGAGAGAGTGAAGGATAGGAAAGTCTGGTGTGCTACCATCTGTGGGGTTGCAGAGTTGGACACAACTTAGCGACTGAACAACAATGAAATTTGAAATAAAGTCGACGTTGAATATATTTTGAGCTCTTTCGAAATCAGTAGGACAATAGCATTTTTCATTGGAGTGATTTTAATGTAAATCCATTTATGATTTTTTTTTCTGTAAATGAATACACAGGCCAGTTATCCTGGGCCCACAAATACATCAGAAAACCAATAGCGTAGTTTTATAAACAATGCTAAAGGATCAAATTGACTATGCCAGTCTCACTGTTTTTCAGAATGAACATTTAATACTAGTAGATATTACTATAGCTATGATTTTTTTGTTGCTATCTTGTGTTACAAATGAAATTTAGCCCTCAAAACTCTTGGTAAATTTGACCAATTCCTTAGGCAGTATTCATTCTTACATCTTTTACCTTTTTTATAAAGGCAAAATTTAATTTTACTGTTTAGTCTTTACAGGGGACCAGACAGTTACTGTTTTCAGACGAAAATGGCTACTGTTTTCATACTTGCCTTAGAGTGGGAACAGGGAGGATATTAAAAAGTAAGGTATTTGATAGGACGTTCTTGACATGTATTCTTTTCACTCATTATTTTAAAAATTAGGTAAAAATCTTCATATGTATAGTTTTAGGGTATAAGTTTCTGATCCAAGAAAGGAATAAGTGCTTGATTTAAGAATGGTGGAATAAATCTACTTTTTACTGCTATTTTGTATTTCCTGTGATGAATCATTTCATATCCTATTAGGGAAAGATTGACCATACAAATAACTTCAGCCAAGACGTATAGGATTATTTACTGTGGGCCATATGGACATTTCCATTGGTATTTAATAATAGCTGACAGATTGAGCTTTGTGAGAAAGAGAAATATTTTTAATGCCTGAATATCTTAAAAACAGCATTTATTTGGTTATTTAGAACTTTTATTTCTGAATATATTCCTAAGTTTTATTGCTGATTTCATTTTTAAAATGATAATTTTTAGCAGATTTGGTTTTTATCATTCACAGGGAATTTTTATAAGTGAGTAATAATGAGGTAAACAATTATATATCAATATGTATTGTTTACTCTTCTAAGCACTTTGCATATATCAGTCCAGCTAATCCTTAGGGTAGTCCTCTAAGGAAGTCACTGTGCTTATACTTATTTTACACATGAGGAGACTGAGGCACAGGTAATTTAAGCAGCTAGCCCAAGATCACATAGCTCATAAGTGGCAAAGCCAGATTCTAGTTTATGTGAACTGATTCCAAAATCTATACTATTTATTACTATGTTTTGCTGCTTCTTATAATAATTAAGTAAATAGAAAGCGAGTATGTAATTATTGAATGCTGGTTGATGAAGGTGACTTTGCCACCATGAAAACAAGTTGATATTGGGACTTGGGAGACTTGGCTGTGTGGACTACCTCGTTATTATTGCCTAAAACGGGTGCCGTGCTGTGTATAGTCATTAAGATGGTCAAATTACGGGCAGATGATTATAATTTTTAAAAATCATCAAATATGAATATGTTTTTAATTAATTTTAATTAATCCATAAATTTAAGAATTTTGAAGGATGGAAGGGGATAGAATAAGGAAGGATATATTGGGAGCCTCAAATATCCTAGTAGTGTTGTGTTTCTTGAGTTGGTTGATAGTTTATGGTAATTTGTTTTCACTTTTTTAATTACATGGATTTTTCTATGTGCTTTTCATTACTGTATTTTCTAATTAAAAATATTTTTTGATCTGATTTATTTTAAGAACAGTAGTGGGATGGTGAAAGTTGAAAGAAAGAAAAAGTAGAACCAAGCAACTTTTAAAAACATCAGAGTTAACAATTTATATTAATAATATGCTTTCATTTTTTAAAATAGTTTGCTGTGTTGCTGTGAGAAACTGTTTAGAATGTCGGCAGAGACAGAGAGACAGAGGGAACAAATCTTCCCATGGAAGCAGTAAACCTCAAGAAGCTCCCCAAAGTGTGACTGCCACAGCCGCTTCCAAGGTAATTAAACATTTTCTAAGTTAAATATAATGTACTTTTTTTTTTTAAGTTTGTGAGCACAGAGTGAAAAGGAGTCTCCAGTGCTGGCTTCTCTTCTTCTGAATTGTTAGGCTTCCTTGGTTGCTCAGACACTAAAGAAATTGGCCTGCAATGCACAGACCTCTGGGTTCAGTCTCTGGATCAGGAAGATCGCTTGGAGAAGGGAATGGCTATCCACTCCAGTAGTCTTGCCTGGAGAATTCTATGGACAGAGGAGCCTGATGGGCTCCAGTCCATTGAGTCACAAAGAGTCAGACACAACTAAGCAACTAACACTTTCATTTTTCAAAGGAAGTGTCTAGTAATTTCTAATTCATAGGATTCTTATCAAGATTATATTGGTTCATAGCACTGAAAAGTTCTTAACTATTACTAGCTTCAGTAGTTAAATTTTCACCGAGTTCAGTGTATGAATAATGCACTTTTTAAATGATTATGCTTTGGGGGATAGAATTCCCATGGCATTCAACAAAAATTATTGAATGCCCATGAAATGAATATATGGTATGCAGTATTTCAGAATGCAGCAGTGATTGTCATTCTAAATTAGCTCTATTTAACATATGTGTATTGGAGAAGGAAATGGCAACCCACTCCAGTGTTCTTGCCTGGAGAATCCCAGGGATGAGGGAGCCTTCTGGGATGCCGTCTATGGGGTCGCACAGAGTTGGACACGACTGAAGCGACTTAGCAGCAGCAGCAGCAACAGCAGCAACATGTGTTTATATTTGATTATGACCATTTGCATCACTTCCAAAGTTTCAATAACGATTTTTAGGTCTTGTATGTTTGTTGCTTACTTCAGCTACAGCTTGGAATCTCTTACTCTTGCTTTTACTATTTTATTTATGTATTACTATTTTATTTTAGTCACACTGTAGACTTCATGCAGTTCATCAGAAGAATTTTTTTAACCTTTTAACTTTTACGTAGCTTTGTTTTTCTTCAAGTTCCCATCCTTATTTTTCACCCCAGTAAATATGTTCCACTTTTGGTGTTACCTTAAGTTCAACTTTGAGTAAAATGTTTTCTAGTACCTTCACTGCCAACTCAGTCTAGAGGAAGTTCCTTTGTTTGATATTTCCGTAAAACCCAGTATGTCTCTTAACACTCATGGTGCTTGTAATTAGATGTTTGACACTGACTAGTGAAGGTTCAATAGTGAAGGAATGAAGTAAGAGTTTGATTCATTTAAAAAAATTCTGTCACTTCAAACTTTTGCAGTTTTCAGTCAGAACAACCACACATTTAGCATATCTGTATGATAGCCTCTTTCCTTTTCACTACTGTTAGAGATACATTCCTAGAGTAATTAAGCCATATATTTTACTGTTGACAAGCCTCCACAAAGCCCTCCATTGCTTTGAAAATTAAATGCAAACACCATTAGCAGTGTTGCTTCTAGTTATTTGTGTAGGCACAGGAGACCTTACGTTACTTGAGTATGTTCGTATCTTTCACATCTTTTCAATTGCAGATTGTGTATAGCATTGTGAATACTTCATAAAAGAGCACAAACTCTAGAATCAAACAGTTCTGAGTTTGTATCTTGCCTCTACCACTTACTGGTTTTGTGAAATGAAACAAATTTCTTAGTCTCTTGTTCCTCAGTTTTCCAGTCTTTAAAGTGGACATATATCTTAATTTGTATGGTGTTTGTATGAATTAAATGAAAAACAGTAATATGTTAAAGTACTTAGTAATTTGAGAAAGTGAGCATTTAATTAATGCTAATTCCTTTCCTGTCTCTATGAGTTAACCAATCAATATTTATGTCATGAAATAAATAAGTCAGTATTTTTGAGTGCTTAGATCTTAAATGTGACTATAGTTAATTCAGTGTATAATAGGGAACTTTTCGGGCCTATCAAACCAGGTGTTAGGTTGGTGCACAAATAATTGTCCAGCAAATCAGTGAGCTGTACCAAAAACTGCAACGGCTGCTGCCAGTGTTGGTCAATAAAAAGTGCCCAGTTTTTCTCCACAACACCTGACTACACATTGCACAACCAGCACTTCAAAAGTTGAATGGATTGAACTTCAAAGTTTTGCCTCAGCTGCCTTATTCACCTGACTTCTCACCAATTGACTACCACTTCTTCAAGCCTCTTGACAACTTTTTGCAGGGAAAACCGGTTCCACAACCAGCAAGAGGCAGAAAATTTTTCCAAGAGTTCATCGAATCCTGAAACAGATTTTTATGCTACAGGAATAAGCAAAACTTATTTCTTGCTGGCAAAATGTGTTGATTGTAATGGTTCCTGTTTTGAATAATAAAGATGTGTTTGAGCCTACTTATAATGGTTTAAAATTCATGGTCTGAAACCACAATTACTTGTATACCAACCTAATAGTACACTGATGATAGAATATGGACAGAAAAGCTCAATGAGCAGGAAATTCATGGTAATTGAACTAGTCTGTCCTTTTAGCAAGAACCTTAGCAATGAAAATTAGATTATAAATTATGGATAAAGAACTATTAGAGGAAAAGTTGACTTGGTAAGAAAACATATGTCAAAACAGAGAATCGGTTATCCCAGTTTGTGAGAATTGTTTCCCTATTTTTATGCATTTTTAATGTGGCACTTGAGTTAGTAAACCATAGTTGCAATAATTTCAATGTGTTACGAACCTGAGTAGACTTGCATTAGCCACATATTTTCTTTGGGCCTCATTTTTTATATTTTCTAAAAAGGAAGTATTAAATAAGATTTTCCTACAAAACACATCTCTCATTAGATTATGGACATAGAAGTACTTTGTAAACTGTAAAGTAGTATGTAAATTAAAATATATGTAATTTTTTCAGCTATATTGTAAATAGTATATTATTTCTTTAATCACCCTTTGATAAAGATCATTAACCTATTATTTAAATATTAAAGCTAAGCTCACCTAAGATTATATAGCTGCTAAGTTTTGAAATTGTAATGGAAGTAAAGTAAGTATCAACCTTCAAATACTATACTCTTTTGTGCTGCAAGAGAATCAAATATTTCAGTTTAAGAGGGGAGTAGTATAATTGAGGTTTATAGGAAATAGAAGGAGGTGTATTATTAAATAGTATATGCAGGAGTGCTATTTGATACTTTGCATATATTATCTAATTTAATTCACACAATTCTTATGTTTTGTAAGTGAAAAAGTGCTTGACTGAGTTTCAGGGATCTTGACTGTCTTACGAGTTTACTATGTGACATGTTACCTAAAGTTTGTGGATTTTTGTGTCTTCAAATATAAAAAAAGATTTTAGTGGTAATGATCTTTAATGTCTTTCAGCTTTAATATTAAGACCATGAGTAAAACATTTTTTGCTTACCTTTTCTGACTCTTTGTGGATCATGGAATGCTTTCACAGATGAAATCTCATATAATAGTGTAATATAATAATCTCATGTATTATGGAAACATGACGGATAAATGAACCTGATGACTTAAAGAGGCTTGATAACTAGAGGTAGGGAAGTAAAGCTTAGAAAAAGTTAGTAACAAGCTTGATGTTGCACAGATTTGAGCCCAGAGTAAAAGTTTAGTCTTTCTTTCTGCCACAGTCCTCCAGTCTTTCTTTATCTATAACAGTACCTATGCAGATGAAGAACAAAAACACTAGTAAGTGAAACCATGGTAAAAGTAGAAGAGAACAGTAAATAAATATTGTTCAGTGATGAGAGACAGTAAAGTGTATGGCCAGTTTAATTACAAAATTGAAGGTATTATTAATAGAAATTAATATAAATTTCTGTATTATACTATTTTTTCACAATTCTCCCTCTCTTTTTTAAGACTCCACTAGAGAATGTTCCAGGTAACCTTTCTCCAATTAAGGATCCCGATAGGCTTCTTCAGGATGTTGATATCAATCGCCTTCGTGCAGTTGTCTTTCGGGATGTGGTGAGTTATGCCTGCTTAATTTCCCAGAGAAAAAAGAAAACTTTGCACTGTAATTTGTGTAAAATAATTTAAATTTCATAGGAAACTTGCATTTTAAAACTAAATGTCCTAGTGTCAGGGATTGTAGGTTTATAATGCGCTTCTGTTTGTAAAATGATTGAGCTTAGCTTTCTCTCAAAGCTTACTCGTTTTATTTTTTAATAATGTAACAATTATAGTTAATTTGTATGTATACTAAGAATTAAGATAACTCTGAAGATTATAATTGATTTTATCTTGAATAACAGTTCCTGTCTTTTAGTATTCCTTGCTCCATCTCTAGGTTCTGAATATTTTGTTATTATCAATGTTCCTTATATTATTGGTAAAAGAGATTAATTCATAAAGATGTTCTTTGGAATTACTTTTTGGGGCAATTACTTTTGAGAGAAGAATCTGCATTTAGAAATAGAGATACCAATGGGAATTTGAGTTAGAAAGGTTGCTTAATAAAGCTTATTGAAAATATAGCTTAAGGATACAATTTCATAGATCCCTCCAATTATATGATCACTTATTCAAAGTAAGTAAAAATAAGATTGGCCCTTCCACAAATTATATAGAAGCATCCATAGCATTTCACAGCAGACTGAATGTTGGTAGTACTTCTTACTATAGTTGCTATTTATCAGCAATTTTGGATTCTATTTTTCTTTTCTAATTGATGGTTTATGAAACATAGACATTTATATTTTAAATTTGCATTTAATAATAACTTGGATAGAGTACTTTGTACTTGAGAAAGTGGTTAAAATATTTAATACATACTACATGGTAGAAATATATAAAAGAAAAATTTACATTGTTTTTAATGTATATCAGTTCTTATAAATCATTAAGAAAATTGCAATCATACCAACAGAAAAATAGGCAGTAGATATGAGATATGAAAATAAGGTGATAAACATATGATTTAAAAGTCAGTATAACTAGTAGTCAAAGAGATACAAATTAAAACAAGAATAAGATATTTTTACCAAAAACTAAAAATTTAAAATAATAGTATCTGTCATTACAAAGGTATACTGAAAGTGCTCTATTATTTATCACTGGTAGGAGTACAAATTGGATAAACTCTACAGCTTTTTACATTGTGCTAAAGCTCTTATAAATTTGATGCCTATGACCCATTGGTTCTACTCATGTGCTTATCAGAGCTGTCCTCAGGAAAATTGGAAATATCATAAATATCCAACGCAGAGCATAATAAATCACAATCTATTCATTTAGCAAAAAGTTATGTAGCTATTATAATCATATTTTTGAGGGAAACTTTGTGACATGTAAAACACTCATGATATATTGTAAGGGAAAGAAGCACTATACAAAAGTACTTAAACTACACAAATACTGTATTTTTGTGTGTCAAGTATACATACATGCACATGTTCACCTTTATTTTAAAAAAGGCACCCAAATGCTGCCAGTTATTATCTCTAGATAAATACTTCTTATTTTGTACTTTTCTAAATTTTCAATTTTTTTATAATAAACCTGTATTGCTTTCATAGTTAATAAAAGTAAAGTAGTTTTTAAAATGGGAGGTAAAACGCATTAATAGTGTAAAAATCTTGATGTAAGGATCTGCATAATCTGGATTTAGGAAAAGAATACGAACAGTTTAACCATTCAGAAATGGGAATTATTTATCCTGGAAAAAAATTTGTTGTGGGAGAATTTAAACACGGATCATATTTTCATCTCCAAGAGACTCACTCAGACCAAACAGAGAAGGAATTTATGTTGTGTGACATTGCATTTAAATTGTTAATAAGTTCTGTATCAGGTTATTATGGTGGATTATATACTTCTTCTAATATCTATAGATGTTCTGTAACTGTTGTATATTGGATAACCCTACAGTGGTTCTTAATTAGCTTTCTTCCTGAAGGAAGGGAATTAATGTTCAGGTGTTCCTTCCAAACATCATTGAGGTAACATAACTTGTATTCATTCAATTTACACTGTGTATCAGACATATATATTACCCTCAGCTTTCAGTAAAAGGTTGAGAAAGCTAAGACTGAAAAACATTAAGATCACATAGCTAGTAAGAAGTAGAGTCAGAATCCCAAATTAGGCCTTTCCAAAGCATTCTCTCTCTTTTACCACCATATTTCATAAACTCCAAGGAACACTTTTTTTCTTTTAAATAATCTCCAGAATTTGAAAGTATTTTTGAGTTGTTATATTTTAAAGTCAGTTGTAGGTATTATAAGATTTCTACTTAACCTTTGAATTGTTCAAATCACTTTATGTTGCCTTAAGTTCAGAAACATATGAGATTTTAAAATTTAGGTATTTAAGGAAAAGTAATGTATTTAAAAGCTGTCTGTTACCCACAGAGTATGAAACACTAAATTCACAGTATTTGGAAACAAATGTAATCTACTTTGGTCATTTTCTCCATTACCTATACTAATTCTGTTTCAGAGTACTAAGTCATCTGTAAATATTTCTTGTTTGTTTTTTTTTCCTGACAAATGCACATGAATTTTGAGTCTTGTTCACCTAGTGCTTAAATGAAGTAATAAATGTAAAGTGACTATTTATGGAGTTAATAGACTTTAATGCATGTTTGTTTTCCTTATTTCTGTTTTATCTATGGGCCATGGTAATTACTTGCAGTTTTGGTGTGAAGCATCACTTTTACCTAACTTAGAAAAAAGGCTTAATAACCATCTATTTATGATTCCTTAAATATAGTCTAATCTGAAAATAGTTTTAGAGGTCATTTAACATTTTTATCCGTATAGGATAATTACCTAGGCTTTTTCAATAGAGCTTTCAAGTTTATATGCGGTTCTGCTTCAAAGAAATAAATAAAAAACTATTATTCTCTTTATCCTAACATGGTCAGTCTTTTTCAGATCTTTTACCACTTCACTGCTATCCTCTGGAATAACTTCATTTTGTCATTGAGCTTTTGAAATTCGGAGCCTCAAATATTGGCTCCCAATTCTGCACTGGAAAAATGAGGTTATTTTTCCAGTACAGAATAGTGGGGCTGTTATATTTTTATCTGTTCATGTGTCAAACATTGCATTAGCTTTTTCTGAAGCTGCCATATTGAACTTGTATAAAATCCATCCTTTATGCTCCCTGATTTTTATATCTCCCTTATTTTACTCATATTTCCTGCTCAGGTAGTGATATGTTAGAATTGTATGTATAGTCCAATAGTAACTTTATTCTGTTATTATTTTTCAGTTATAGCATTTGAAACTCTTGACTTTTTTAGCCAGACATTAAATTATTCTTTTCAAGCTTGTACTGTCTGCATATCTTATAAATATGCATTCTCTGATGTTATAAGTAATAGATACTAGTGAAGAGGATAAATAATAAACTTTGTGGCATATTCAGCAAAATTTTAACATTCTCTTTTTTTTAAGTTATATTTCAACCTATAAATCAGATGATATGTTTCTGGAGTTTTTTTTTTAATATATACTTAGATGATACTAACAGTATATGCTTAGCAAGTTTTAGCAAAAGTTAAATGTTGTATGTTTTCCTCTATAAAGAAAATAAAACAGGAATAATTTATTATACTCTGAGAACTTATACTTAAATTTTTTTGAGTGTCAAAACTACCTTTTCATTTTATGCAGGATGATAGCAAGCAGGCACAGTTCTTAGCTCTAGCTGTTGTTTACTTCATTTCGGTTCTGATGGTTTCCAAGTATCGTGACATTTTAGAACCCCAGCGAGAGACTGCAAGAACTGGAAGCCAACCAGGTAGAAACATCAGACAAGAAATAAATTCACCAACAAGTACAGGTACTTAATATTTGTCTATTGCATTTCCTGCCAGGTGTTTACTTCAAGGTTGTTGAATTTTCATCATCATTTATCTCCTTTTTATTTGATTTTTACATCTAGATTTAAACTGGTTGTATTCATAATCATCTCAGGTATTTATAAGTAGGCAGTATATAAATGCCAATTTAATCTTGTTTAATTACACAAAAATGTAGAATGATATTTGCTATATTCTCATTTTATCAGGGTTTTGGGTTTAGTTTTTCTGTTTATTAGCATAAAACATTTATGCCACTACTTAATATACAAATGACCCATATATTTTAAACCCATATATATTTAACCTTTATAAACATATGAAAGTAGGAGGTCCTTATAGAGTAGTTCAAAACCAACAGTAAGCTAAACTATAAATCTTTGTAGCCAAGTTCAGTAGCATCTTTCTTTCCGTCTGCCTTTCTTTTCGTCTGCCTATGTGTAGTTATTTCAGTATCTAACTATTCAGCCAGAGATTTATAATAAGCAAACATACATTCTGAATTTTATACCAAAGTTACATCAACTAAAGTCAGAAATTTCTAGACAGCAGTGAACCGTTTGGAGTCATGTTGTCTTTCTCATCTATAGAACATGCTTATGTTGTAGGAATTCATGTATTATCAGCTTTGTTTACTCTGCTTGGAAATGATAAATACATTTTTTGGCAACTAATATTTTAATATCACAGGATGCCTTTTGTCTATTGCATTCCCTGCCAGGTGTTTACCTCAAGGTTGTTTCTCTATTGTTTGCAGTGTTGCCTTAGCAGCCCAGTGATTATTTCATGTATCACTAGATTAGTTTGTAATGGAAATTATCCTTCCTAAATAAATGCATATGATGTATACATTAATTGAATATTTTAAAAAACAAGTAGAAATTAGTGGTCAAATCTCTGCATTTTGTTTTCCATAGTCGTATCATATCTCATTTACATTTTGTTTCAGTGTGGAAATACAGATTATGTTTAACCTTAATTCTTTATTGTTGCATGCTATATTTATTTTGAGTATATAAACGTGGTATTTCTTTATAGTATACTCTTAACTTTTTACTCGACAAATGTTATCCTAACATTCCAGTTTCTGTGTTCCAGCCATTTAAAACACAGAGACTCTATGTGTTAATCAACTGTCTCTTCATTTTTAATGCATTCAGTCATGTATGTATAAAGCAAGCAATATTTTAGTGAAACCTTCCAGTTCTGATTTTCTTGTGTGTTTGTATGTCTCAGTGTTTGTTGCTAAATGACTCTACTTAACAAGTATGTTATTTCCTTTCCCTTAATACATAACTTCTTTCCTTCCTCTACAAACACGGTCTTTATTGCTAGTACTGTTTGCATGTTGCAGTGATATAGAATTGTCTTGGATCTTCAGTGGACCATGTTGCAGGTTGTTACATGCTGGCTCAAATTTGATTCCATGATTTTCTCCACAGTTGTGGTCATACCATCTATCCCTCATCCAAGTTTGAACCATGGATTCCTTGCCAAGTTAATTCCTGAGCAGAGCTTTGCCCACTCATTTTACAAAGGTAATATTGACCTCATCTCCTGACCTGTTTGGATATTCTTAAATTTCATCAATTGTTATACAATAACCATTCATTAATGTAGTTGCTTATAAATACCTCAGCATACAGCTCAGGTTTCATGGAGATATAATACGTTGTATTTGTACCTGGCTAAATATTTGTACCTGGTTCTCTATATTGAGAGCAAAATATAGTTTTTATATTTGTATTCCCTTGTATTTCTTTAAATATCATCTTCAAATTAAGGCTGCCTAATTATATGGATAATAAGATGCATGGTGGTGGCATGCAGAAGTGATCACAGAAAAGTCCCGCCTTGTTAGTGGGACCGAATTAGCTCTAAACTGAAGGCTACTGTAGAATGACAAGTAAAAAGATTTTAAACAAGCCTCAAAAGCATCATAGTGATCTATAATTATTTAACTTTCTGTCAGAACAAAATTCCAACTCTTTTCAAATAAATTCAAAAAATTCTTCAAATAATGCAATTATTCAACATTAAGCATTCAGTAAATATTGTTAAGTGTGCAAAGAAAAAAATGTGATGCATAAGCTGGAAACAAAAAAATCAATCAACAGAAGCAGATTCAGAAGGAATACATACATATTGCAGGATTGTCAGATCAGGGCATTCAAACAGCTATTGTAAGTATGTCCAAGATGTTTTTCAATCTAAAGGAAAGAATTAACATAATACAGAGAAAAATGAAACCATTTTTAAAGAACCAATTGAAAGTTTCAGAGATGAAAAATAAAACAGCCAGAATGATGTCTCTGGTTATGATTAACATGAGATTATTCTGTGAAGAACAAAGGTGAGCCAAACTCTGCCCCCAACCCCCGACCCAGGATTTTCCTGTGTACACACTGCATAATTCCTGGGACAGGGAATATGATGGATTTTATTCTTGTGACTAGGTTATATAGTATATGTTAGCGTACAGATGACTCAAGTAACCTAATCACACGAGCCCTGTAAAGGTGGAGAGTTTTCTCTGGCTTGTTTAGCTTGGCTTGTTTAGCTTGGCTCCCAGCTAACAGTCAGCAAGAAAATGGGGGACTTAAGTCTATAAACGTCAACAAACTGAATTCTGCCAATAACAGGGGTAATTTTAGAGGAGGTACCTGAGCTCCAGATGATCAACAGTGTCTTCATCCATCAGCTAATGATATGGACTACCAACTCATAGAACAAATAAAGCATCAAAGTGTCTATTATAATTTGAATGCACTGATTTTTTAAAATAAATCTTCAAATTTGAACACAATGATAATATAAAGGAAACAATTCTTTTCAGCTTTTAATGCTTACAAAAAGTATCTAACTCTTGAGTTGTATAAGAACGATTAGACTAGATTAGATTGGATTGTCTGGAGTTTGTTCTGTGTAGAAGTCTGTTCTAAAAGGTTAACTGCAGTGACTGGAATATACTCTGGAGTAGTTAACCAGATTCAGAAGCCTGCATCAGAATATCTGTGTGCTGCTTTCTTTATATAAAAAGGTTTGCTATGAAACAATTTTAGCTGAACTGCACAAAGGTCTTAAGGGTATTTTAAAATTTTGAATTACTTTATGGCTGATGTGGTGAATTTCCTCTTCTCTTTATTATGTGATAATATGGAAGGTGATCATAAATGACTATTACTGCCTGCTGTCATGCAGTGGTTATTAAGAAGAAAAGTTCTGTTGATGATGTTGGAAATGCAAACTCAATTCATAGTATTTTTGCAAAATAAGAAAATAGTTTCATTCCGATTATAAATATGTAATAGGACTGGCTTCTTTGTCAGACATATAATATTTGTTAAATGAACTCAATACTTTCAAGCAGAAGGGATTGCAGCATGTATCAGAATAGATTAAAGGACAAAAATAAAAGTTATAATTTTGGTAGGATACAGTTTCTACAACATTTTCCATAATTTAGTCATAATTATTTTAATAATATTATTTTATATTTGATAGTTATTACCAGTAAAGTATGATCTTAATTTTACTNAGAGAAAAATGAAACCATTTTTAAAGAACCAATTGAAAGTTTCAGAGATGAAAAATAAAACAGCCAGAATGATGTCTCTGGTTATGATTAACATGAGATTATTCTGTGAAGAACAAAGGTGAGCCAAACTCTGCCCCCAACCCCCGACCCAGGATTTTCCTGTGTACACACTGCATAATTCCTGGGACAGGGAATATGATGGATTTTATTCTTGTGACTAGGTTATATAGTATATGTTAGCGTACAGATGACTCAAGTAACCTAATCACACGAGCCCTGTAAAGGTGGAGAGTTTTCTCTGGCTTGTTTAGCTTGGCTTGTTTAGCTTGGCTCCCAGCTAACAGTCAGCAAGAAAATGGGGGACTTAAGTCTATAAACGTCAACAAACTGAATTCTGCCAATAACAGGGGTAATTTTAGAGGAGGTACCTGAGCTCCAGATGATCAACAGTGTCTTCATCCATCAGCTAATGATATGGAAGACCAACTCATAGAACAAATAAAGCATCAAAGTGTCTATTATAATTTGAATGCACTGATTTTTTAAAATAAATCTTCAAATTTGAACACAATGATAATATAAAGGAAACAATTCTTTTCAGCTTTTAATGCTTACAAAAAGTATCTAACTCTTGAGTTGTATAAGAACGATTAGACTAGATTAGATTGGATTGTCTGGAGTTTGTTCTGTGTAGAAGTCTGTTCTAAAAGGTTAACTGCAGTGACTGGAATATACTCTGGAGTAGTTAACCAGATTCAGAAGCCTGCATCAGAATATCTGTGTGCTGCTTTCTTTATATAAAAAGGTTTGCTATGAAACAATTTTAGCTGAACTGCACAAAGGTCTTAAGGGTATTTTAAAATTTTGAATTACTTTATGGCTGATGTGGTGAATTTCCTCTTCTCTTTATTATGTGATAATATGGAAGGTGATCATAAATGACTATTACTGCCTGCTGTCATGCAGTGGTTATTAAGAAGAAAAGTTCTGTTGATGATGTTGGAAATGCAAACTCAATTCATAGTATTTTTGCAAAATAAGAAAATAGTTTCATTCCGATTATAAATATGTAATAGGACTGGCTTCTTTGTCAGACATATAATATTTGTTAAATGAACTCAATACTTTCAAGCAGAAGGGATTGCAGCATGTATCAGAATAGATTAAAGGACAAAAATAAAAGTTATAATTTTGGTAGGATACAGTTTCTACAACATTTTCCATAATTTAGTCATAATTATTTTAATAATATTATTTTATATTTGATAGTTATTACCAGTAAAGTATGATCTTAATTTTACTCATCTTGAAAAGTTATCTCCTATCATTTTATGTATTTGATAGAATGTCTTGTATTTTTCATTAAAAGATTCATAATTAAAACATTTCTGAAAATGGAATCTTTAATTGAAATATATTTCAATTGCTTGATTATAACTGTATGATATAAATTATTGGAATTGAGTGTTGATGAACATTGAGGATATATTTTGAAGATACAGTATTTCTAGCTTCGTTTTGGATAAAAGTTGTAAAATAGATACATGTTATGAGCTCTCAGAATTCTCATTCTGTCAACATACCTCTGTAAAATAGCTTTCTCCATTCTGCATGTTATTAAAACAAAACAAAAATAGACAAGCTATATGTTATTCTCATGAATACTAATATTGCCATTTCTTCTTAGATAAGTTCACAAGGAAAAGTTCATCACACTATAAACTTTAAGTACTTATATTCCCAATATTTGTTCAAAATGTTTATAGAGACATTTCTTTGGGGAATCACTCTTTACTTAAAACTTTTTGTTTATTTATTATGTATACTGAAAAAGTTACAAGTATAATGACATTTGTCTAGATTGATCACCTATGCACACACTCTCGGTGAACAACATGGATAATTTTTGTATTTTTTCCCAATGTTACCTTAATTCTGATTATATTTATTGAAATTTAAATTTATGTCTATGGAGTCAAATAATACAAGCTATTGTGCTTTATTTTCTGTTTTGAGAAGATTAATCTGGACTATTCTTTAGCTCCTTCACATTTCACTCCCTTTTTTTTCCTCATGATTAAGCCCTGTAGAAAATTCTGAACTAGCTCTTTGGCAGCTCTCTTCTTCATTTTTGATGGTTCTTCAGTTCAGAGCCTTAGCCCTTCTTTGAGTATTGTAGTTTCTTCATTGGACTTGTCTCTAGTCTGTTACTGATGACAAAATTTTAAGTAACACTATTATATAAAATAATAATGTAATGAAATATTTATATTTAATATATTCATATAATATATATTTTCTAATAGAGCCAATATAATGATTTTTCTTTCTAAAAATTTCTAATAAATTCCCTTGTAGCTCAGTTGGTAAAGAATTTGCCTGCAATGCAGGAGACCCGGGTTCAATCCCTGGGTTGGGAAGATCCCTTGGAGAAGGAAATGGCAACCCACTCCAGTATCCTTGCCTGGAAAATCTCATGGACAGAGGAACCTGGTAGATTGAAGTCCATGGGGTCGCAAAGAGTTGGGCACAACTGAGCGACTAACACACACACATGGTTTTGTGAACAAAGTTAAAATGTCTTAATTGTGGCAAGAGTACTCTGGTTCTGACTTTCCTGAATTACTACAGTCATCTCTTAAGTGATTTTCTCACCTCTTGTCTTGTTAATCTTTGTTCTTTTTTTTTTTTTTTAACAGTTTTGCTGAAGTTCATTTTAAAATATAAATGAGGTTATATCTCTTTTTAACATAAAACATTTCTCAAAACATTTAGAATAAAATATCACAACCTTCCTAACTTCATTTCATGTGGTTCTTGCATTTGGTCACTATGCCACAATCAAACTTAACTTAGTTCTTTAATTATGCCAAGCACTTTCCTGCCTCATGATCTTTGTTTGTTGTTCTAAGTTTTGGCTCTCTTCCCTATATTTCATATGACTGGAGAGTACTCATTCTTCAGGTGTCTGAAAGGTCATTGCCTTCTCACAGAAGCTTTCCCTGCTACCATAGCGAAGTAGCTTTCACCCACAATAATCTTATTTTCTATCATAGCGTCCTCTTTATTTCCTTCCTTGAATTTATACAGATTATTTATTTGTTTAATTGTCTATTAGAATGTGTGCTTGAAGAAAGTAATCCCTAATCCTAGCATGACGCTTGGAAGTTAATACAGTAAATATATGCTAAGTAAATGAGTAAGCCAGTGAGAATGCTAAACACTTTTTTTTAAGTTGAATACTGATGATAGACATAAAATGTATTTAATTAATAAACATTAAAAACAGAAAATAAATTTTTATTGATGACATGTCCTAGTTGCAATTGAAGCTTTATGGTAATTATTTCACATTAGGTTTGAAACAACATTAATATTTAAGTGAACTTAAACATAAATACATTGTATACTTTTCCTCTAATGATTTATTAGCAGGGAAAATAATTATTTTTAATAATTAGGGTATTGTGCTAAATAATAATTATGGTATTATGCTAATTAATTCTTTTAAAAAATTAGGGTGTTGTGCTACTTGTATAAGAATAGACATATGGCATAAACAGTTGATAAACAGGCTGGAATTTGTATGAGTATCTCATATATGACAAGTATAACTTTTCTAACCAAATTTAAGGAGAAGTATTTGGCAAGTGGTAGGATTAGCAAATGAGATAGCTAATTGAAAAAAATTTAATTTATATCCTTATTTCATATATCATGTTAAATGAATTCTGCATGTATTAAAATTTAAAGCTAAAAAGGAAACAACATCATTCAAGAAAATTAAAATTAATATTTTAAATAAGGAAATATGTTTTAAATCATAACATCAAAATATGAAGGTGTAAAAATATGGCTAAAAAGTTTTATCTCTCTTCATCTCTAAACAAAATTAAAATTATTAACAAAATTAAAAGAAAAAATGCAAACAGGAAAAAATTTATATTTATTGATAAAAGTTAATAAATAAAAGCCTTAGTAAATAAAGAGCTCTTGCAGATCAATTAAAAGAATGTATCATAGTGATGAAAAAATATGAAAAAAGAAAACTGAACAGTTAACAGAAAGGCAATGTAAGTACACATAAGGAAGATTTATGTAAATCCACTAATAATCGTTCAGTTCAGTTCAGTCACTCAGTCGTATCTGACTATTTGCGACCCCATGAATTGCAGCACGCCAGGCCTCCCTGTCTATCACCAACAGCATTGTTAATCAGCTATACTCCTATATAAAATAAAAGATTCAAAAAGTAAAAAGTCTACTAATAATCAATACATTTATGTTGAAGCAAAACTATACCATAATTTTCAAATTGGGTAAAATTTTGAAGGGTAAGAATGCAAATATGTGCATTTTACATAGCATACAAATATTCATAATCCTTAACCTACTAATTTTACTCTTAGAATTGTATACAAAGGAAACAATGAAGGATATGCCAACAGTTTATATACAAATATTTTTACCACTCAGTTTTTATTTAATTAATATCTAGAAATAAAACTCATTTTTAAATAAATAGTTACATTCGAGTTCTAATTACATGTTGATGTCAGATACACTGTATATTTTATATTACTTAGAGGTGAAAATCATGTAATTTTCACTTACTCCTAGCAAATATTTTTCTAAAACTTCTACTCTTTAAATGTCTGCTTTCGGTATTAGTAAAGAAAGCCAACAAAAGCCTGCCACCTCTTTTTTTCTTTCATCTTCTAATTTAATCTTTCTTTCAGTTTACTTTAAGATTTGTTCAGTATATATTTGCTGAATAAGTAAATTGTTTCCTGTTACATACTAGGTATTGGAGATACATAATAGTGGGCACTAAGTTTTTATCTTTATGAAGGTACCATTCTAGTGAAAGAAATAGACTTTTAGAAACCACACAATTAAATAATATAATTGCAAGCTATGTTGTATTCTAAAAAATAAAATTTCACAGGATTATGAGCCTTAGTACATCAGATGTTAAAAAATCTGCCTGCAATGCAGGAGACCTGGGTTCAATCCCTGGGTTGGGAAGATCCCCTTGAGAAGATAATGGCTACCCACTCCAGTATTCTTGCCTGAGGAATTCCATGGATATAGGATCCTGAATTTCTACAGTCCATGGGGCCACAGAGTCAGACACGACTGAGTGACTAACTCTTTCATGAGACCATACAAAAGAAGAAACCTAACTTAATTTAGAAATAGAGGAAAACAATAGAATGGGAAAGACTAGAAATCTCTTCAAGATAATTAGAGATACCAAGGGAACATTACATGTAAAAATGTGTACAATAAAGGACAGAAACACTCTGGACCTAACAGAAGCAGAAATATTTTTAAAAAGTAGGCAAGAATACACAGAAGAACTATGTAAAAAAAAGTCTTAATGTCCCAGACAACCATGATGGTGTGATCACTCACCTAGAGCCACATATCCTGGAGTGCAAAATCAAGTGGGCTTTAGGAAGCACTGGAGGTGATGGAATTCCAGCTGAGCTATTTCAAATCTAAAAGATGATGCTGTGAAAGTGCTACACAATATGCCAGCCAATTTGGAAAACTCAACAGTAGCCACAACACTGGAAAAGGTCATTTTTCATTCCAATCCCAAAGAAGGGAAATGCCAAAGAATGTTCAAACTACTGCATATCTGCACACATCTCACACACTAGCAAAGTAATGCTCAAAATTCTCCAAGTGAGGCTTCAACAGTACCTGAACTGAGATCTTCCAGATGTTCAAGCTGGACTCAGAAAAGGCGGAGGAACCAGAGATCAAATTGCCAACATCCAATAAATCACAGAAAAAGCAAGAGAGTTCCGAAGAAACGTCTACTTCTGCTTCATCAACTATGCTAATGCCTTTGACTTTAGCCTTTGTGTGGATTACAGCAAACTGTGGAAAATTCTTCAAGAAATGGGAATACCAAGCCATCGTACCTGCCTCCTGAGAAATCTCTATGCAGGTCAAGAAGCAACAATTAAAACTGGACATGGAACCACAGACTGGTTCCAAATCTGGAAGAGTACATCAAGGCTGTTATATGCAGAGTACACATCATAAGACGTGCTGGGCTGGATGAAGCACAAGCTGGAATCAAGATTGCCAATAAAAACATTAAGAACCTCATTAATAACTGGATCTTACTGAACTAAAACCAAGGTGTTTTCAGGATGGTATTCCTTTGGAATGCTTTAAGGGAGAATCTGTTTCCTTCTCTTTCCTAGCTTTTAGAGGCTGCCTATATTTTGATTCCAAAATCACTGCAGATGGTGACTGCAGCCATGAATTAAAAGATGCTTGCTACTTAGAAGAAAAGCTATGACCAGCCTAGACAGCATATTAAAAAGCAGAGACATTGCTTTGCTAACAAGGGTCCATCTAGTCAAAGCTATGGTTTTCCAGTAGTCATGTATGGATGTGACTGTTGGACAAAAAGAAAGCTGAGCGCTTAAGAATTGATGCTTTTTAACTGTGGTATAGGAGAAGACTGTTGAGAATCCGTTGGACTGCAAGAAGATGCAACTAGTCCATCCTGAAGGAAATCAATCCTGAATATTCACTGGAAGGACTGATGCTGAAGCTGAAGCTCCGATCCTTTGGCCACCTGATATGAAGAACTGATTCAGTGGAAAAGACCCTGATGCTGGGAAACATTGAAGGCAGGAGGAGAAGAGGGCGACAAAGGATGAGATGGTTGGATGCCATCACCGACTCAACGGACAGGAGTTTGAGCAAGCTCCAGGAGTTGGTGATGGACAGGGAAGCCTGGTGTGCTGCAGTCCATAGGGTAACAAAGAGTCGAACACGACTGAGCAACTGAACTGACTGAATTTAAAGCTCGAAAAAAGCCTCATGGAAGCAATATTAAGCTTTGAAACAAAGGATGAATATGTGGCTGTATTTTCTGAGAAATTCCTTGGCATATTTTGGGAATATATGTGAATGGAACACAAGAATGAAGGGAAAGAGAAGTATTCCATGAATTTATATAGATAGGCAGGAACTAAAACATGTAGGGCTTGCAAGATTGTGGTTTTTACACCAAGATTGTGGTTTTTAAACTAAGCAGAGGAGTGTTGCACTAGTTTTCTATTGCTGCCATAACAAATTACCACAGACTTACTGACCTGAAACAACACAAATTTATTATTTTACATTACTGTATATAAGAAGTCTAACATGGACTTCTAACTGGACTAAAATCAGAACGTCCTCAAGACTACATTCCTTTCTGGAGGCTCTCAAGGAGATCATTTTCTTTGTCTTTTCCAGCTTCCCAAGGCTACTCATATTCTTGGGTTTATGGCCTTCTTCCTTCTCCCTCCATCTTTGAAACCAAGAACAGGGCATCTTTCAGACTGTTCTGGAGTCACATCTTCCTCTGAGCACAGCCAGGAAAACCTTTCTGCTTTGGGGTTTGATTGAGTCCACTTGGGTAATCCAGGATGGTCTCTTCAAAGCCCTTACATTGAATGTAAGGTAATATTCACAGGTTGTGGAGAGTAGAATGTGGATATCACTGGAAGGATGGGAGCATTGTTCTGCCTACTACAAGTATCATATAGTTTTACAAAGTATTCTGAGTACAGTGAGGGAATAGATTAGAAGAGCAGGGAAGGAAACAAAACAATTTGGAGGCTGTTGCTTTCTAGGTAAGAAATGCTGTAGCTTAGAATTAGGGTGGTGGCAGTAGAGATTAAACAGGAAGGTAAATAGACATTTTGGAAGTAAAATTTGACAGGATATGGTAACAGATTGGATGTGGCACATTAGGGTATGTGATGTTCTCAAAGATAGCAACTGGCTGTTTGGGAGATACTGATCTGCATATAAAGGGGCCAAAGCTAGGGAAGCTGAAGATTAAGAGAGAATAACTGGTAGAGTGGTTGGGCTCTGTATTTTCTTTTCTCTTTGGCATTCTGGTTAATTTTTACGCAGTTTACCCCAGTTCAGTTCAGCTCAGTCGTGTCCTACTATTTGCGACCCCATGAAATGCAGTACGCCAGGCTTCCCTGTCCATCACCAACTCCTGGAGTTTACGCAAACTCATGTCCATTGAGTCGATGATGCCATCCGACCATCTCATCCTTTTCATCCTGTTCTCCTGCCTTCAGTCTCTCCCAGCATCAGAGTCTTTTCCAGTGAGTCAGTTCTTCACATCAGGTGGCAAAGTATTGGAGTTTCAGCATCAATCCTTCCAATGAATATTCAGGACAGATTTCCCTTAGGATTGACTGGTTGGATCGCCTTGCAGTCTAAGGGACTCTCAAGAGTCTTCGCCAACACCATAGTTCAAAAGCATCAGTTCTTTGGTGCTCAGCCTTCTTTATAGTCAAACTCTCACATCCATACATGACTGCTGGAAAAACCATAGCTTTGACTAGTCGGACCTTTGTTGACAGAGTAATGTCTCTGCTTTTTAATATGCTGTTCAGATTTATCATGGCTTTTCTTCCAAGGAACAAGTGTATTCTAATTTCATGGCTGCAGTTACCATTTGCAGTGATTTTGGAGCCCCCTCCCCAAAAAAAGTCTCTTACTGTTTCCATTATTTCCCATTTATTTTCCAAGAATTGATGGGACCAGATGTCATGATAATAGTTTTCAGAATGTTGAGTTTTAAGCCAACTTTTTCACTCTCTTTCACTTTCACCAAGAGGCTCTTTAGTTCTTCTTTGCTTTCTGCCATAAGGGTGGTGTCATCTGTGTATCTGAGGTTATTGATATTTCTCTTGGCAATCTTGATTCCAGCTTGTGCTTTATCAGGCTGGAGTTTCACTTGGTACTCTGCATATAAGTTAAATGAGCAGGGTGACAATGTATAGCTTTGACGTACTCCTTTCCCACTTTGGAACCACTCTTTTGTTCCATGTCCTGTTCTAACTGTTGCTGTTTGACCTGCATACAGATTTCTCAGGAGGCAGGTCAAGTGGTCGGGTATTCCCATCTCTTGAAAAATTTTCTATAGTTTCTTGTGGTCCACACAGTCAAAGGTTTGGCCTAGTCAGTAAGCCAGAAATAGATGTGTTTTTGGAACTCTGTTGCTTTGCAGTGATCCAACGGATGTTGGCAATTTGATCTCAGGTTGCTCTGCTTTTTCTAAATCCACCTTGAACATCTGGAAGTTCACCGTTCATATATTGTTGGAGCCTGGCTTGGAGAATTTTGAACATTACTTTGCTAGTGTGTGAGATGAGTGCAGTTGTTTGGTAGTTTAAACATTCTTTGGCATTGCCTTTCTTTATAAATGGAGTGAAAATTAACCTTTTTCAGTTCTGTGGCCCCTGCTGATTTTTCCAAATTTGCTGGCATATTGAGTGCAGCACTTTCACAGCATCATCTTTCAGGATTTGATATAGCTCCACTAGAATTCCATCACCTGTGCTAGTGTTGTTCGTAGTTATGCTTCCTAAGACCCACTTGACTTTGCATTCCAGGATGTCTGGCTCTAGGTGAATGATCACGCCATTATGATTATCTGGATCCTGAAGATCTTTTTTGATGAGTTCTTCTGTGTATTCTTGCCACCTCTTCTTAATATNAGAATTCCATCACCTGTGCTAGTGTTGTTCGTAGTTATGCTTCCTAAGACCCACTTGACTTTGCATTCCAGGATGTCTGGCTCTAGGTGAATGATCACGCCATTATGATTATCTGGATCCTGAAGATCTTTTTTGATGAGTTCTTCTGTGTATTCTTGCCACCTCTTCTTAATATCTTCTGCTTCTGTTAGGTCTATACTGTTTCTATCCTTTATTGTGTCTATCTTTGCATGAAATGTTCCCTTGGTGGCTCTCATTTTCTTGAAGAGATCTCTAGTCTTCCCATTCTACTGTTTTCCTCTATTTCTTTGCATTGATCGCTGAGGAAGGCTTTCTTATCTCTCCTTGCTATTCTTTGGAGCTCTGCATTTAAGTGGGTGTATGTTTCCTTTTCCCCTTTGCATTTATTTATTTATTTTAATTTTTATTTTTACTTTATTTTACTTTANATTTTTTGATTGGGTCGTTTATTTTTCTGGAATTGAGCTGCATAAGTTGCTTATATATTTTTGAGATTATAAGTTGCTTCATTCCCCCTTTGCATTTAGAGTCTGTTATTTTCTCATCTGTTTGTAAGGCCTCCTGAGACAACCATTTTGCCTTTTTGCATTTTTTTTCCTTTGGGGATAGTCTTGATCCCTGCCTCCTGTACAATGTCATGAACCTCCTCCTATAGTTCTTCAGGTACTCTGTCTATCAGATCTAATCCCTTGAATCTATTTGCCACTTCTGTATAATTTGTAAGGGATTTGTTTTAGGAGCAGTGACCCCATAAGAGACTGATCCAGACTTGCCTGTGAGTGTCCAGGAGTCCCTTATGGAGGGGTGGGTTGGCAGTGGGTACTGCAGGGTCTGGGGCACTGAGGGCGGCAGTGTGTGCATGGGAACTTTTGAAAGAGGTTGTCATTATCTTCATTTCCTCCACCATAGTTTGGTCTCAGGTCAGACAACAGGAAGGGAACAGTTGAGGGAGTCCAGCCCATCAGCAGAAAATTGGATAAAAGATTTACTGAGCATGGCCCCGCCCATCAGAACAAGACCCAGTTTCCCCCACAGTCAGTCTCTCCCATCAGGAAACTTTCTTAAGCCTCTTATCCTTATCCCTCAGAGGACAGACAGATTGAAAACCAAAATAACAGAAAACTAATCAAACTGTTCACATGGACCACAGTCTTGTCTAGCTCGATGAAATTATGAACCATGCCCTGTACAGCCACACTCAAGACAGATGCATCATGGAGGAAAGTTCTAACAAAATGTGGTCCACTGAAGAAGGGAATGACAAACCACTTCAGTATTCTTGTCTTGAGAACCCCATGAACCATATGAATGGCAAAAAGATATGACACTGAAAGATGAGCTCCTCAGCTCGGTAGGTGCCCAATATGCTCCTGAATAAGAGGGGAGAAATAACTCCAGAAAGAATGAAGAGACAGAGACAAAGCAAAAACCACACCCAGTTGTGGATGTGACTGGTGATGGAAGTAAAGGTATCAGTGAACTAAAATAGACTGGAATGGGTGAATTTAACGCAGGTGACTATTTTATCTACTACTGTGGGCAAGAATCCCTTAGAAACAGTGGAGTAGCCCTCGCAGTTAACAGAAGAGTCCAACATGCAGTTCTTGGGTGCAAGCTCAAAAACAACAAAATGGTCTCTGTTTGTTTCCAAGGCAAACCATTCAGTATCACAGTAGTCCAAGTCTATGCCCCAACTAGTCATGCTGAAAGAAGCTGAAGTTGAACAGTTCTATGAAGACCCAAAAGACTTTCTAGAACCACCACCCCCAAAAGATGTCCTTTTCATTATAGGGGACTGGAATGCAAAAGTAGGAAGTCAAGAGATACCTGGAGTGACAGGCAAATTTGTCCTTGGAGTACAAAGTGAAGCAGGGCAAGGGTAACAGAGTTTTGTCAAAAGAATACACTGGTCATAGCAAACACCCTCATCCAACAACACAAGAGAAGACTCTACACATGGACATCACCAGGTGGTCAATACCGAAATCAGATTGATCATATTCTTGGTAGCCAAAGATGGAGCAGCTCTATACAGTCAGCAAAAACAAGACCAGGAGCTGACTGTGTCTCAGATCATGAACTCTTTATTCCCAAATTCAGACTTAAATTGAAGAAAGTCGGGAAAACCACTGGACCGTTAATGTATGACCTAGATCAAATCCCTCACAATTACACAATGGAAGCAGTTTACCTAATTTGCATTTAATATAGTAAAAGATCCAAGTTAGTTACGTATAGATTTTTATTTCATTTTAAATTACTCGAATGTGAATAGTTTACTTCATATTGCTATATGAAAATCAAATAATTAATCTTAGTGTAATTTTTAGTGCTGTACTAGCAAGAAGCTGTATGTTCATTTCATGTTATTAGTTTTAAGGTTGTTTGGAAAATAGCAACTTGAGTAATTGAAAAAGTAAGAAATATTGAAACACTTCATAAATCACTGTAAAACAAGAAATTTTTTTGGAGGAAGGAATGTGACAAATGAGGTCACCATGTAGAAAGTATGTCATTTGCTGAACTTAACCCTATAATGCTTAGATGAGCTCACTAGGTTCAATGGAAATCAATGAAAGACAGTAAGAAAAGGAGGCATCTGGCACGTAACTGCTTGTTTCTGACAAGGTTAAGATCACTTAGGCTGGGAATGTTTCTCCTTTGTGTACTGACATAGCCTATTGCTATAGAAACTGTTGAGAACTACTGAAAAATTACAAGTCTCCTGTCAGTAATACAACGTGCACAGTTGCAATCATTTATACTTTGTGTGCTGCTCAAGCGTGGCTTCTATTGAAGTCACTTGGGTTAAATTCTCACAGTAACATAGTGTGAAAAGAATCATTTTGGAAATGTGGATTTTAAGCTGAAGATTATGCTGTCTTCTGAGAGCATGTTCTGTAAAAGGTTAATGAATAACGAGAAATTAAGGTAGGTTTTCTGAATACTGACCTGTGGGTGGCACTAGTGATAAAGAACCAGCTTGTTAATGCAGGAGAGTGGAGAAACACGGGTTCAGTCCCTGAATCAGGAAGATCCCCTGAGAAGGGAATGCAGCCTACTCCAGAATCCCAACGACAGAAGGGTCTGGCTGGCTTTAGTCTATGAGGTCACAAAGAGTCAGACACGATTGAAATGACTTAGCATGCATGCCTGACCTGTTTTCTATTTGCAGTTATTATTATAAAAATTTTCACTGTTGTTTATTTTCATTTCTACATGAATAACATCACAAAGTATGCTTTACAAAACTTATGTATTTGAATAGAATGCTTATGAAATATCTAAATTACTGCATCTTTTTGAAATAATTATTTTATCATTTACAGTAAAAATAAAATTAAGATTTTTATCATTGTGTAAATATTTTGATATGGTATGGACCTAACAGAAACAAAAGATATTAAGAAGAGGTGGCAAGAGTACACAGAAGAACTGTACAAAAAAGTCTTGGCCCAGATAACCACGATGGTATGATTACTTACCTAAAGCCAGGCGTCCTGGAATGCAAAGTCAAGTGGGCCATAGGAAGCATCACTAGGAACAACACTAGTACAGGTGATGGAACTCCAGTTGAGCTATATCAAATCCTGAAAGATGATGCTGTGAAAGTGCTACACTCAATATACCAGCAAATTTGGAAAACTCAGCAGGGACCACAGGGATGCAAAATGTCAATTTTCATTCAAGTCCCAAAGAAGGGTAGTGCCAAGAAATGTTCAGATACTGCACAATTGCACTCATTTCACATGCTGGCAAAGTAATGCTCAAAATTCTCCAAGCTAGGCTTCAATAGTACATGACCCGAGAACTTCCAGATGTTCAAGCTGGATTTAGAAAAGGCAGAGGAACCAGATATCAAATCCCCAGCATCTGTTGGATAATAGAAAAAGCAAGAGAATATCAGAGAAGCATCTACTTCTGCTTCATTGACTATGCTAAAGCCTTTGACTGTAGGATCACAACAAACTATAGAAAATTCTTAAAGAGATGAGAATGCAAGACCACCTTACCTGCCTCCTGAGAAATCTGCATGCAAGTCAAGAAGCAACAGTTAGAACTGGACATGGAACAATGGACTGATTCCAAATTGGGAAAGGAGTCCGTCAAGGCTGTATACTGTCACCCTGCTTATTTAACTTATATGCAGAGTACATCGTGCCAGATGCCAGGCTGCATGAAGCACAAGGTGGAATCAAGATTGCTGGGAGGGATGCCAATAACCTCATATATGCAGATGACACCACCCTTATGGCAGAAAGTGAAAAGGAACTAAAGAGGCTCTTGATGAAAGTGAAAGAGGAGAGTGAAAAACATGGCTTAAAATTCAACAGTCAAAAGACTAAGATCATGGAATCTGGTCCCCATTTCTTCATGGTGAATAGGTGGGGAAACAGTGAGAAACTTTCTTTTCTTGGGCTCCAGTATCACTGCATATGATGACAGCAGCCATGAAAGTAAAAGACTGCTCCCTTCTTGGAAGAAAAGCTTAGACAGCACATTAAAAAGCATTGAGACATTACTTTGCCAACAAAGGTCCATCTAGTCAAGGCTATGGATTTTCCAGTAGTCATGTATGGTTGTGAGAGTTAGACTATAAAGAAAGCTGAGCACCAAAGAATTGATGCTTTTGAACTGTGGTGTTGGAGAAGACTTTTGAGAGTCCCTTGGACTGCAAGGAAATCCAACCAGTCCATCCTAAAGGAAATCAATCCTGAATATTCATTGGAACGACTGATGTTGAAGCTGAAACTCCAATACTTCAGCCACCTGATGCCAAGAACTGACTCATTGGAAAAAAAGCCTGATGCTGGGAAGGATTGAAGGCAGGAGGCGAAGGGGACGACAGAGGATGAGATGGTTGGATAGCATCACCGACTCAATGGACATGAGTCTGGGTAAACTCCAGAAGTTGGTGATGGACAGGGAGGCCTGGTATGCTGCATTCCATGGGGTAGCAAAGAGTTGGACATGACTGAGTGACTGGACACCAATAATATTTTGATGTGTCATCTGAAAATATTTTAATATTGAAATTTAATAAACTTTTAATTGTTTCATAATCAGGAAGTCAAGATTTACATTGAAAGTCAAGCTACTGAGTTATTAATTTTAATTGTCTAGTGAGAGAGTCTATTGAACAGAAAAGCCAAAAGCTCTTTAGATAGTAGAAAAAATCTTTTTATATGGTACTCTGTGAACTCAAATCAAAGATTTTATGTTCTTAGATATTTTATATGCTAACAGAATGCTTATATTTTAGCCTGAGTTGAAAAGTTTACTTTTTTGTCTAGCTCTTAATGTGAAACACATAAGATTCTGTAGACCAAGTCTGTAAATGAGCTAAATTTAGACTAAGTTCTATCCTTGACTGAATGCCTTGTGGCAGTTGAACTCTGTAAGAAAATTTAGTCCAGGCTACTAGCTATTCCATTGTGATATTCTATTGTTAGAGTTTTGTATTGTTTCTGTGTTTACATTCTCTGTTTTACTAGTAAAGGAATGTCACTGCTGCTGCTGCTAAGTTGCTTCAGTCGTGTCCGACTCTGTGCAACCCCATAGATGGCAGCCCACCAGGCTCTGCCGTCCCTGGCATTCACCAGGCAAGAACACTGGAGTGGGTTGCCATTGCCTTCTCCAAGGAATGTCACTACTGCTATTTAATTCCACCCTGAATTTTTTACTGTAACTGTTTTCTCTCCATGAATATATAGTCTATAGATTAAACGTAAGTTCAGTAAATTCAATAGTTTTTGTAAGAGTGGAAATAACTGGCTTAACCACCTTCTNGAACACTGGAGTGGGTTGCCATTGCCTTCTCCAAGGAATGTCACTACTGCTATTTAATTCCACCCTGAATTTTTTACTGTAACTGTTTTCTCTCCATGAATATATAGTCTATAGATTAAACGTAAGTTCAGTAAATTCAATAGTTTTTGTAAGAGTGGAAATAACTGGCTTAACCACCTTCTCATTCTATATTCCTAGGTAATTTCAACAGTTTTCAAAGTTTCAGTTACCACCTCTGGTTGAATGATCCACAAATACGTGGCTATAGTTTTCTTGACTTCCATATATAAATGTCTCAGAGATTCTGCAGCCTCAATTCACTCAAAATTTAATTCATTATCTTCCTGAACAACTTGCTTCTTTTTCACATGCTTTTTTGGTTAGTGAGATACCCCCCCCTTTTTTTTTGTCTTCAGCTTGATACTCCAGAAGCATCTTTATTGTCCTTCTTATTCCTAATGTAGTTTTTCTACTTTGTCTTAATCTTCTGTCACAAGGTTTTATTTTAAAATGTGAAGTTGTTATGTTTACCTCTTACCTTTTTTCTTACCATTTTCCTCTCTACTGCTTTGCCAAAAATACTACTGAAATTTTCTGACTTCTTAAAAATACTTTATGCAGTTAACTTTTAACCTTGAGAACAACTAAGAACAACCTGTCTTTCATGTTGTTCATCCAGTGTTTTAATACTATTATCATATTCTACAAAGTAGTATTAAAGCCCTTGCCTAAGCAAACAAGGCTATGGTATTTCCAGTGGTCATGTATGGATGTGTGAGTTGGACTGTGAAGAAGGCTGAGCGCCAAAGAATTGATGTGTTTGAACTATGGTGTTGAAGAAGACTGTTGAGAGTCCCTTGGACTGCAAGGAGATCCAACCAGTCCATCCTAAAGATCAGCCCTGGGATTTCTTTGGAAGGAATGATGCTAAAGCTGAAACTCCAGTACTTTGGCTACCTCAGGCGAAGAGTTGACTCATTGGAAAAGACTCTGATGCTGGGAGGGATTGGGGGCAGGAGGAAAAGGGGACGACAGAGGATGAGATGGCTGGATAGCATCACTGACTGGATGGACGTGAGATTGAGTGAACTCCGGGGATTGGTGATGGACAGGGAGGCCTGGTGTGCTGCGATTCATGGGGTCACAAAGAGTCGGACACAACTGAGCAACTGAACTGAGCTGAAGCAAACAAGCAAAACTAAAATCTATTTCATAAATATGAGGAAAATTACAGTATATCATGGACTTGTAAGAGATGTATATTTTTAAGTTCTTTGTCCAATAAAATTCTAAATAAATAACAGCAGCAAAACACCTAAGGTTTTATAGAACTTACAAATGTTAATTTCAACGAGATCATCAAAATAGTTTAATTTGCCCTTCTTGTTTTATAAAGAATAACTGTTAGTTATTAAAGTAATACAAATAGCTGCCATTTACTAAATATCTATTTTCTGCATGAACTGCAGGTAATCTACATATGTATCTTATTTTCTGCTTCAGCATGACTTTAAAGTTAAATACTATTACTATTTCCATGATACTTTTAAAAAATTCATTTAACTGTGTGTGCATGCTCAGGTGTATCCAACTCTCTGACCCCATGGACTATATGGCCCTCCAGGCTCCTCTGTCCATCAGATTCTCCAGACAAAAATACTGGAGTGGATTTCCAGTCCTCCTCCAGGGGATCTTCCTGATCCTGGGATTGAACCCATGTCTCCTGCATTGGCAGGCAGATTCTTTAACACTGAGCCACCCAAGAAGCTGTTATTTGGTGGCACTGGGTCTTAATTGCCGCCCCGGGTCTCTCCAGTCTTTGTGTCATGCGGGATCTTTAGTTGTGGTGCTCAGGATCCTTTTTTTTTTTTTTTTTTTTTTTGCATCATGTGGGATCTGTATAGTTCCCTGACCAAGTATTGTTCCCAGGTCCCCAGGATTGGGAGTGTGGAATCTTAGCCACTAGACCACCAGGAAATTCTTCCACTGTACTAGATTAGATAAATTTTTCAAGGTCATCATTTAGAATTTGGTAATATTTTATTATAGTGGCCTTTGTATAATGAGATTTGATAGGGATTTAACATTTTAAAAGATGTTTTTCTTTTTATCTATTTTAATTGATAATACTATATATGTTTTCATACATATATATTTGTGATTCAATTTCCACATATTGAAATTTACATTTATTTGTAGAGAATCATCATGAATATTCCAAAATAATTGTTCTTAAAGGAACATATAGGTTAAATTCTCAAGGCTCACTATTCTATTATTAAAGCAGTTATCCTTTTGAACTAATCACTTGGCATGCTTTTTGCAACTAACTCTTTAGAATTTTATGTATTACACATAATTTTTAAAAATACCTTTAGTTTAAAATTTTCAATTAGTTATTTCATTACTGGTTATTGAAATACCAAAAAAGATATAAAAATGGCTTCATATTTTAAGGAAAATATTAAAGGAGTATAATTTATCTTGCATGATTGGTAGCTGACAAAGGATAAAAGGGAGCTTAATATAATTATTTATAAGCTGTTATAAGAAATTATAGTGGAAACTATTTCCCCATGTTTATAAAAATATCACTTTTGACATGCCAGATGATTATAAAAGAAACAGGGCTCTGTTGATGCTTACTAAATAAAATAACAGGTGTACATAGGTGATATGTTTTAACCAAATTGTGCTGTTACGCACATCCATTCAGCAGAGTTTTTGCTTCTTACAGATTTTCTTTTCTCTTCTGTGAGTATATTTTATTAATAACAGTGGGTTTTCATTTGTGAAGCATTTTGTTTATAAACTAATTTCTATCATTATAGAAACACCTGCTGCATTCCCGGACACTGTAAAGGAAAAAGAAACACCAACCCCTGGTGAGGATATTCATCTAGAAAGTTCCATTCCTCATACCGATTCAGGAATTGGAGAGGAGCAAGTGGCTAACATCCTGAATGGGGCAGAATTAGAGACTAGCACAGGCCCTGATGCTATGAGTGAACTGTTATCCACTTTGTCAAATGAAGTGAAAAAGTCACAGGAAAGCCTGACTGAGAACCCCAGTGAAATATTGAAGTCTGCACCATCCATATCTAGCATTAGTCAAACCAAAGGCATCAATGTCAAGGAAATACTGAAAAGTCTTGTGGCCGCCCCAGTCGAAATTGCAGAATGTGGCCCTGAGCCTATCCCATACCCAGACCCAGCAGTGAAGAGAGAAGCGCAAGCTATTCTTCCTATGCAGTTTCATTCTTTTGACAGGTAGGTACTGAACTTACTATTCACAGTGCTCTGTGTATAAAAGGAAAATTAGTGTCTGTTTAATTTAAAAATATTAGGCAGATCTTGAAAACATGTTTATTACTGTAGATTCTTACCACAAAGACTATCACAAAGTGATAGGCCAACCTATTGTCTGATCTCATAGTCAGACATTTTAATTATATGTTTCATAAAAGGGGCTTCAGTATGAAATGGGGGATGGCACATTGAGTTGGAAATAGGGTAACACAGATTCTGATTATGACCTATCGTCAAGTGACTACTGTACATTGGAGAAGTCATTTTATATGTATGTGTGTGTTTATATTCAGTTCAGTTCAGTTCAGTGACTCAGTCGTGTCCAACTCTTTGCGACCTCATGAATCGCAGCATGCCAGGCCTCCCTGGCCATCACCAACTCCCGGAGTTCACTCAGACTCACATCCATCAAGTCAGTAATGCCACCCAGCCATCTCATCCTCTGTTGTCCCCTTGTACATCAGTTCAGTTCAGTTGCTCAGTCGTGTCCGACTCTTTGTGACCCCTTGTACGTACATATATATAAATATGTGTACATATATGTATATAGTTATATACATATATGTGAGGTAATCAACAAGTAATTGTTTTTTGTTTTAAAGAGAAAAAATTAAGTATATCAGGTATTTCTTAAACTGTAATATCAAAATAAATATACAGTCAGAATGCAGCTTCTATTCCATATTATTTTCTCTAAAACAGACAAACTCCTTTGTCTAAGTTAGAGCCAGTACTTTTTGAGTTTAGGGGTTGAGGTGTGGCAATAAGGCATTTTCAGTTAGGTTGCATTATCTTTTTTATACATAAATAGGATTTTAAAATTGCCTATAAACATTTTAACCATTGTCCTACAGATACTTTTTGAAAATTTATTGTGAAAATATAAATGACATTAGTCATCATGTCAGATATAAAGAGATGGAATCAGTTTGTTTTCTGTGAATTACAGTAGTTAAAGGAGATAAAATGTTTGCAGATATGTGTCATATAAGATAAAATTTGTTAAGTATCAGACATTTTTTAACGACTAAAAAAGCAGAGGTATAAGAAATTATTTCTTTTTTTAATAGTTTGGAAGTTTATTCATATAGTTACTTGGATATTCCCTATGCCATTTCATATTTAGTTTGCATTCCTAAGCGATATCTGTATGTGTGTTTATGAATTTATATAAGCATAAGCACATAAGTATTTTTAATTGTATATATTTCTAAATCTATCTATAAATAACTGTTATAATAGTTTAATTTGGGATCATAAGTTTTATGTTCCATTTAAAGTTCTGTATCTAAATTTTGTTAACATATAAGCAGTAGAAAAAGAGAAATATTGTGATTTGTATAAGAGAATCCAATGAAATAAAGATTAGGTAAAATATTTCTTTCCCAATTTGGATTATTGTTAGGACAGTTTTTTTTCATTAAAACTTCACAAAGCTGTCACCTGAGTGCCAATATTCTTAGCCACTCAAAATTTATTATACTTTTGAGGATATTCTTTTACAAAAAATAGAACTTCCCATTTGTTCTTAGTAGCATTTGTGCAAAATGCAGTGGGAGTGCAATCATTATTCAAAATTGCATAAGTAGAAATGAAATCGTGGAGCACAAAGCGTATTCCAATTCTTTTTAGGAGAAGGGTCTCCAGTGTAGTTAATATATGCAGTAGCTCAAGTACTATCAAATGTAAATGATGAGGTGATACTGATGAAAGGAGGGGATTGAGGTCTCAGGGGGCGCTGATGACGGATTGAACAGAAGCGGCCTTGCACTGCACGTAACTCAAGTCTGTCGTCTTCACTGCTCAAAGCCATAATGGGAGGTGGCAGTCTGAAATGAGTTGCCACGGCAAAGAGTATTATTTTTGAAATGCTTTCACACAAATCACTAGGCCCTGCATACAACTTAGTTTCATGCTTTAATGTCATCAGGAGGCACAAATTGGTGTGTCTAATTGTTTGCCACCTGCCAGCAAAATGAGCTGCCAGCCAGCCAGACGGGTTTGATTGTCTGTCAGCCATTCAATAGATTGAGAGTGACAACATCAAAAATTTAACTTCAAACTCTGGAGCTTTGAGCAGCTTTTCAGAGACATCNCCGACTCTTTGTGACCCCTTGTACGTACATATATATAAATATGTGTACATATATGTATATAGTTATATACATATATGTGAGGTAATCAACAAGTAATTGTTTTTTGTTTTAAAGAGAAAAAATTAAGTATATCAGGTATTTCTTAAACTGTAATATCAAAATAAATATACAGTCAGAATGCAGCTTCTATTCCATATTATTTTCTCTAAAACAGACAAACTCCTTTGTCTAAGTTAGAGCCAGTACTTTTTGAGTTTAGGGGTTGAGGTGTGGCAATAAGGCATTTTCAGTTAGGTTGCATTATCTTTTTTATACATAAATAGGATTTTAAAATTGCCTATAAACATTTTAACCATTGTCCTACAGATACTTTTTGAAAATTTATTGTGAAAATATAAATGACATTAGTCATCATGTCAGATATAAAGAGATGGAATCAGTTTGTTTTCTGTGAATTACAGTAGTTAAAGGAGATAAAATGTTTGCAGATATGTGTCATATAAGATAAAATTTGTTAAGTATCAGACATTTTTTAACGACTAAAAAAGCAGAGGTATAAGAAATTATTTCTTTTTTTAATAGTTTGGAAGTTTATTCATATAGTTACTTGGATATTCCCTATGCCATTTCATATTTAGTTTGCATTCCTAAGCGATATCTGTATGTGTGTTTATGAATTTATATAAGCATAAGCACATAAGTATTTTTAATTGTATATATTTCTAAATCTATCTATAAATAACTGTTATAATAGTTTAATTTGGGATCATAAGTTTTATGTTCCATTTAAAGTTCTGTATCTAAATTTTGTTAACATATAAGCAGTAGAAAAAGAGAAATATTGTGATTTGTATAAGAGAATCCAATGAAATAAAGATTAGGTAAAATATTTCTTTCCCAATTTGGATTATTGTTAGGACAGTTTTTTTTCATTAAAACTTCACAAAGCTGTCACCTGAGTGCCAATATTCTTAGCCACTCAAAATTTATTATACTTTTGAGGATATTCTTTTACAAAAAATAGAACTTCCCATTTGTTCTTAGTAGCATTTGTGCAAAATGCAGTGGGAGTGCAATCATTATTCAAAATTGCATAAGTAGAAATGAAATCGTGGAGCACAAAGCGTATTCCAATTCTTTTTAGGAGAAGGGTCTCCAGTGTAGTTAATATATGCAGTAGCTCAAGTACTATCAAATGTAAATGATGAGGTGATACTGATGAAAGGAGGGGATTGAGGTCTCAGGGGGCGCTGATGACGGATTGAACAGAAGCGGCCTTGCACTGCACGTAACTCAAGTCTGTCGTCTTCACTGCTCAAAGCCATAATGGGAGGTGGCAGTCTGAAATGAGTTGCCACGGCAAAGAGTATTATTTTTGAAATGCTTTCACACAAATCACTAGGCCCTGCATACAACTTAGTTTCATGCTTTAATGTCATCAGGAGGCACAAATTGGTGTGTCTAATTGTTTGCCACCTGCCAGCAAAATGAGCTGCCAGCCAGCCAGACGGGTTTGATTGTCTGTCAGCCATTCAATAGATTGAGAGTGACAACATCAAAAATTTAACTTCAAACTCTGGAGCTTTGAGCAGCTTTTCAGAGACATCATCCCCACAAGTGCTTCTGGACAACTGCGTTTTTCAATTATGTTTGTGATATATTGCTACCATTTGCCTTAAAGTGTTATCTGTCTTAAGGTAGCTATAATTACATTATGAAGTATATAAACATATTTCTGAAGCACTAAAATCTGAAATTCAAGTTATGACATGTCTTTTAGCATCAGATTGAGTTCCCTGAAAATAGGATCCAAGAAGACAGACTTCAGATGCAAAATCCTGAATGCTTTTAGTTTCAAATACAGAATTATCTTGGGTCTTCTCTACCAATAATGTATTTTTCATTTTTATCTTTGGTTGAAAATAGCTATAAACTCAGTTGCTCATTTCTTTGTAACTAAATCATACATAATAATATTATACAATCTCAGTGGAAATCACCTAGGATTTTCCTAGATTTAGCCAATATTTTATTGGTTCTTTGGAAAACATGCTAGCGAAGGATTCTTTATATTTTCTCTAGATTGTAAGTTTGGGAATAACTTCTCAAGAACAACTGATGTCATATGAGTCATACATTCAATTACATTTTTCATACGGAGTTTCTCTTCACTTAGGATGGCATTTTGACAAATTTCAGTATTTTGAAGTTTGTAGTATCATTTTTATTAGGTAAACTGTAACATCAAAATTTAGAAACATTTAGACTTAACTAAAATAAACATTTTTCGTTTAGTATTAAATCTTCCATCAGGTTGTATTATGAAATATCATATAAATATCCTCATCTGCATATATGGAAAGCACTGATTCTTTTTCTTTCATTTCCTCCAGACGTCATCTGTGCAGACTGAAGTATATGTCTTCAATTTCACTGAGTGACCCTAACATTTATATTTATGACTGTAAAGCACTGAAACTGCTAGACATCCACTAGTACTATTCTGTAGAGGGAACGCCATATATAGAGAGGAAGGGTGACAACAAAATTATAAGAACTTTCCTTGTGTTCTGTTACTGTGAAGCAAAAATAAATACTTATGGTTTTATTTCTAAGAGAACAGTTTAATAATCTCATAATAGAACTTAGAGTGTAGTTGCAAAGTTCGTCAACAATTCTGTTTCTTCTGATAGACTTCTGTATAGATGTATGGTTTATAAAATAGTCTAGCTGAGCTGTGTTTTTTGTTGTTTTTTTAGTGTATTAGTAACTGTAACTTTTAGATTGAGGGAATGGTTTTCTCTGAAACCATCCATTACATTTTACCACATCTTTTAAACTAAAATTTAATCTTGCCTATCCAAATGCTTTTAATCTTCTGAGAATTTGGTGTATATATCTGTGATTTAGCTCAGTCTTAATTCCCTAGGGATTCTTGAAACACCCCCTTAGTTTGGACAAAAGACCAAAAAGAAGGCAGAGGACAATATGTTTGTCTCCATACATTTTAACTGTCATTGTATTTCAAAAAATTGTTTTTCATCTTGGTTATCATTAAAAGCTTATAATTGTGTTGCTTCTCTGACTAACAGACAATCATCTTATGGTGTATACTTCATCCCTTTTGATTTTAAAGACCTGCTTATGTTTGAATTACTGTGTTTGATAAGATCAAGTGAAGTAGTTTGTATTTTCCCCTCAAACATTTAGTATCCTTGCTTTCCAGTGTTTCATTTTCTGAAAAAGAAAATCTCTGGAGGAAAAAAAGTATTTTGTAAATACTATTTGACTAAAAAGCATTATAGATAGCCTTCATATTACTAAACTTCAAGTATAGGCTTTGTCTAAGTATTTTCTCTATAGTTTTTTTTAACGTCAGTGCTTTAAATATTAGTGCTAAGAATTATAGTTTAGGATAAATAAAAAAAATTTTTGTAGAAATGATGGACTCCTCCTACACTGATTTCTTTAAGCTTAGAATTAAGTAAGAATATAAAAACTTATTACTACTGAGTACTTCAATTTCTGTGTTTATAGTTTTCTAATGTTTTAAGAGAGTATTTTGATCATATCACTTAAAGGATGAGCAGATAAATGTAATCTAGATTGATTAATACTCTGCCAACTATTACAATTCAAAGTTTCAACGTTACCGAGCTACTGAAATCCCACCTTTTATTATGTTCCAGGTGCCCTGGATATAATATTTAAGGCCAGCTGCCAGATGATGCAGTTTTGACCCAGCATGGTTGTATTCTAATTTTCCCAATATTGCTGCCTTTTCCTCTCCTGACATTTCCACAGACAGTTCAATGAGCTGAAAAAGGCATCTCTCTTTAAAGGGTGAATTAATGAAATAGTTGTTTTCATATATCCTATTTTCCTATTGATATTCTAAATATTTTACAAAGTAGCAATTAATAAATCATTAAAATGATAGACTTGCAATTTCTAATGAGCTTCAATAAATTGTAATACCACCTTAAAATCAGAAATAATTATTTCAGAAATAATTATTTTTTCTTCATAGTTTTTTTTTCAAATTTTTTTCTTTCAAGATAAATGTCTAACGTCAGTAAAACTTGTTAGAAAAAGAGTAATAATATAGAAATTAGGAGAAATGGCTCTTAGTAGTGGATCTCTATAATTAGTTGTGTGACCCTTATCTAGTCTCTTCGGTTCTCTGGGACCCAGTTTCCCAACATGGAAAATAATGCATTATTTCCAGAAAGTCCCATAAAGTATGAAAATTCTGGAATAAATGAAATAGCTTTATAATAAGTTTCAAAAAGTAGTAGATGACTGTTAACTTGTTTAAAAGACCTGAACCCCAGAAAAGATTTGGCAGGCCTTTTTTCAAAGCTATTACCTCATTTTAGGCTCTTGGCATCTCTGAAGTGTGTTCCTTCTGTTATCTTCCAGTTGGCCTCACTATTTTCCAGGTGTTGGCCCACCAAATGGACCTTCCACATTTATGCTAGAAATGTTTTTCTTAAATGTAAATCACATGAAGATTTCTAAATAATATCTTGTTATTATTCAATAAAAGATGAACTTCTTAGTTTGAAATAGAAAGTCCTCACCTTTCATCAGCTATAATGATCTATTTACAGTTCTTCAATCTTTTATGATTTCTCAGATCTCTTTGCCTTAAGAAGTTTTTGCTATTGGACTTTTCTTAGCTGAATCCCACTGATCCTTTTTGATTCAGCTTACTCTTCCCTGATAATGTTCATTCTTTATGTTTCTGAAAGCTCCTGTGCCTAACTCTAATCACAGTGGTTACTGAAATATGTTGAACAGATGATTTACTTGTCTCTTTTATTTTTTTTTTTCAAGTATCTCTAAGGGTTATGTCTTAACTTGTCATGTATCCCCTGACTTGTCAGTGTAGTTGTATTCCCTTAACCTTTTGGTGTTCAATAAGTGTTACAGAAAAGAGGGAGCAAGTGGAAACAAAAAAGGAGTTGTTTTAAAATCCATGAGCAATCATAAAACCCACTTGTCTTATTAAGTCACTATTTAAAAGCCATTTCTTATCTTCAATATCTCAGTTTACACTTGACAGTTCTTGAGTTGTACAGATAAAATGGTATCCTTTTTATAAAATTCACGTAACTAGTTAATGGCGATCTTTAAGATTTTTTTTAAGATCTCTAAGATTTTTTACTATAGTTATCTAGACTCTCAGTCTTTCTTGACCGACACAACCTGTGTTCTAGATCTACTGTCATTCTAACTATTCTTTTATAAACATGGTGGTTTTGTTGTTATTCTTAAAATGTGTCTAAAACTGCACATAGGATTTTATGAGGTCTGACAGACACAGAATATATCAGGATTATTGCTTCTTTCACTCTGGATACTGTTGCTGTGGTAGACCCAGATTGCATCAGCACTTTTGAGAGCCATCAGTTCAGTTCAGTTCAGTAGCTCAGTCGTGTCCAACTCTTTACAACCCCATGGACTGCAGCACGCCAGGCTTCTTTGTCCATCACCAACTCCCGGAGTTGACTCAAACTCACGTCCATCACATCAGTGATGATATCCAACCATCTCGTCCTCTGTCATTCTTTTCTCCTCCCGCCTTCAATCTTTCCCAACATCAGGGTCTTTTCAGATGAGTCAGTTCTTCGCATTAGGTGGCCAGAGTATTGGAGTTTCAGCTTCAGCATCAGTCCTTCTAGTGAATATTCAGGATTGATTTCCTTTAGGATGCAATGGTTGGATCTCCTTGCTGTCCAAGGGACTCTCAAGAGTCTTCTCCAACACCACAGTTCAAAAGCATCAGTTCTTCAGCACTCAGCTTTCTTAATAGTCTCTCACATCCATACATGATTACTGGAAAAACCATAGTTTTGACTAGATGGACCTTTCTTGGCAAAGTAATGTCTCTGCTTTGTAATATGCTGTCTAGGTTTTCTTCCAAGGAGCAAGTATCTTTTAATTTCATGGCTATAGTCACCATCTGCAGTGATTTTGGAGCCCAGAAAAATAAAGTCTCTCACTGTTTCCATTGTTTCCCCACCTATTTGCCATGAAGTGATGGGACCAGATGCCATGATCTTAGTTTTCTTAATGTTATGTTTTCAGCCAACTTTTTCACTCTCCTCTTTACTTTGATCAAGAGGCTTTTTAGTTCTTCTTCACTTCTTGCCATAAGGGTGGTGTCGTTTGAGAGCCATAGCAGTACTAATGATAGCTAAGCTTTTTGGACCACTTATAGTGTTCCAGGTAAAATGCTAAACATTTGATATGTATTAATAGTATATAATTTTATTTTTGTAACAATCTTATGAGGTACAAACTATTATGAATCTCATTTTAAAGGTATGGAGAATGGGGCTTAAAGAATTTACTTGCTTGATACCTTAGAGGTAGAATTCTAACTCAGATCTGTCTGACATTAAACACCAGGCTTCTAGTCACTGTGTACTCTATTTATATCCCATGTTGTAGTAACTACTATACTGCTGAGTTTGCTGTCAGTGAAGTGTCTGGAGGCTTTAATGTTAGCTAATATTAAATCAGACATTTTCAGAAGTTTTCTTTTAGTAGGAAGACATTTAATGTTGTTTGCATTTATTTATAAGCCATCAGTACAAGTCGTTGAGATGAAATTCTTTTCCCTTATTCATATAACTCATTTTTCTTAATACACATCTCAGAGCTTCAGTTCTTGACAAAATGCCTTGTTACAGAGAGTTCATATGGAAGTTGGTAATGATCAGTTAATCAGGAAACTTGGGTACAAAATATATATATTTTGCAAATATACCTCATAGCACTATCAATCAGTTTCTTTATTTTATCCATAGGAATTTTAATGAAAGATTTAGGGGAAAAATGATAGTTTTACTTCTTTTCAAATCAAGAATTGATGGTTTTGTTTTCTTGCTAGCTAGTCAATGAAATAGTTTATAAGTTTAGGGAAGAGTTTTGATGATAAATCCAAAATATTAGTTTGGTTTCTTTTCTGTTGATCTTTATATATATCATTGTAAATAAATACCTTATCTTATAGGCAGAGAATTATTTCAATTTAGAAAGTGGTAACAATTATTAACATTTGTAAGGCATCTCTTTATTATTATTATAATTTTTTTTTACTTTACAATATTGTATTGGTTCTGCCACACATCAACATGAATCCGCCACAGGCGTACGCATGTTCCCCATCCTGAACCCCCCTCCCACCTCCCTCCCTGTACCATCCCTCTGGGTCATCCCAGTGCACCAGCCCCAAGCATCTTGTATCGAACCTGGACTGATGATTCGTTTCTTATATGATATTATACATTTTTCAGTGCCATTCCCCCAAATCGTCCCACCCTCTCCCTCTCCCACAGAGTCCAAAAGACTGTTCTATACATCTGTGTCTCTTTTGCTGTCTCACATACAGGGTTATCGTTACCATCTTTCTAAATTCCATATATATGCATTAATATACTGTATTGGTATTTTTATTTCTGGCTTACTTCACTCTGTATAATAGGGTCCAGTTTCATCCACCTCATTAGAACTGATTCAAATGTATTCTTCTTAATGGCTGAGTAATACTCCATTGTGTATATGTACCACAGCTTTCTTATCCATTCATCTGCTGATGGACATCTCTTAACTTGACACGATTCTTTTAAATACAGTCTCATTTAATGTATCCAAGTATACGTGAAATAAGTCATATAAGCCTTGCCATTTTTACTGAAAAACTGAAATTTAATATCACATACCTTGAAGTGATTTAGTTGTCAAGCCTTAGTCTTCTAACTCCACATCCTATACACTCTCCATAATGTCACACCACCTCTCAGTAAAATAAAGTGTTCGATCAGGAATGGTCAATGAAGGGATTGAAAGCATAGTGTGTGCTTTTGGAAATTTAATAAGATAGTTGAAAGTACAAGGTTGAGTCTAATGAATTGACTCTATCCATTAAGGAAAAAAGAAAAAACTATCCAGAAAGAGCTAATGGGAGAATTTGTGAGGGCAGAGGTTAAAATAATCTAACATTATAATTACTATTGTCACAAAAATATTTTAAATGCCCCTGAAATTGAAAATCATAATCCTTATAAATTTAAATTTTTTTACATTGATGAAGTCAATTGTGTTTTAAAAATTGTTGGTATTAAAGAAGTTTAAACCATAGACTTGTCAATGAGCCATTGATACAGTTTCCTTTAAATAGAGCTTTTTAATGAGAAATTAAATTTTTCTTTACAATCTAAAATACCTAGTTTAAAAGGTCTATTTTAGGGACTTTTCCCTGATGGTCCAGTGGTTAAGACTTCATGCTCACATTGTAGGAGGCCTGGGTTTAATCCCTTGTCAGGGAACTAGACCCCACATGCCACAACTGAGAGCCCTCATGCCTCAATTAAAGGCCTGGTACAGCCAAAAAATAATATCTCAGAGATAGTACTTTAAAAAGACCTAATTTAAATTGGATATATTTTTGCTGACATTCACGTGTTTTCAGGAATTATATTAGAAACTTAAAATACCTCATATATCTACTTTCAAGATAAATAAGTGAGTAATGCTTGAAAGTATTTATTAAATAGAATTGGTGTACTGTAAACTTTGAGAAAGATGAAGCTTCACTGAAAGAAAGTAAAAATATTTATTATGTTAAATAGCTTCTTTATCTTTTAAGTTGACTGTTCACATCTATTTATTATTTAAGGTTAAGTTCAGAAGTTTTTTTAATGAAATTCATTTGAGTATGCTAAAGAAACGAGAACATTTTCAACTCCTAAGCTTACAAAGTCAGTGTTTTAAAGCTAAAGAGATCGTTTACCGAATGTCCAGTGTATCTTCTCATTTCTCTTTCATTATGATCACATCTCTATTATGAAAAACAACTCAATTTTATTCAGGGAAATTAATTTTATTGTTTGTTGTTGATTCTCTTAAGTCGTGTCTGACTCTTTTGCGACCTCATGAACTGTAACCTTAATACTGGAGTATTTTTCCTTCTCCAGGGGATCTTCCCAACTCAGGGATCAAACCCATGTCTCCTGGATTGCAGGCAGACTCCTTACCACTGAACCACTTTGTTATTCCATATTCCTTGCTTTAATATTTAGCTTTACTATGAAGAAGTTCAGAATTTGGCTTTCAAATGTTTTTATGACTATTTTCCACATTTAGAATGTAATAGAGATACGATGGACACTTTATATATGTATATTTACAAAAAAATCCCTATGTGCATATATGAAAAATATTCTAACTAGAGCACACCTTTTTCACATTTTCCTAGGGTCATGATTATAGACCACATGTCATCTTTAAAAAAGGTATCCAAATTCTAGATTCTACGTAAATATTTGCCAAATAAATGATAATAGTTAACACTTTACAGTATATCCTTAATGTCTATATTCTTTTCACCAATGAAGTTGCAATCAGAAAAAGGAAAAAGAAAGAGGAGAAAATGTCATGATAGGACTTCCCTGGTGGTCTAGTGATTGAGACTTCACCTTCAAATGCAGGGGGTGCAGGTTCAGTCCTTATTCAGGGAGCTAAGATCTCATAAACCAAAATGTAAAAGAGAAGCAATATTGTAACAAATTCAGTAAAGACTTAAAAAATGGTCTGAATCAAAAAAATGTTTTCTAAAAGATAATTTGATATTGATTACATGTATCTGCCAATGCAAGATTAGAATTCATCTTAGACATTGTGTTATTTTTCATCATTTCTTTGCAGGAGTGTTGTGGTCCCTGTTAAGAAGCCACCTCCAGGTAGTTTAGCTGTAACCACTGTAGGAGCCACTGCTGCTGGAAGTGGACTGCCAACAGGCAGTACCTCTAATATATTTGCTGCTGCTGGAGCTACACCAAAAAGTATGATTAATACAACAGGTATTGTCCTTATCTATTTTTGTGATACTTCATCTTTTTCTTTCTGTTTTCTGTATCTTCATTTTTTCTGATTATTTGATCTTAAAAATTAAAATACTGTGATCATTTTAATATTATCTTAATCTTTTAAGAAGATTATTCTTTATGTTTTCAGATTTTGTAATTCTAGGGTAAACTTTTTAGGCACTTTTGAGAACACTATGGGTTTTGTTTTGAGTCTTCTCAAAACAAGATGCTGTTTACTTTCATAATGAACTCAGATTGCTGAAGGATATTTGGGGAGCAAAGCCAAAATATAATTTGAACACTGACATTTCATATGTAAAATTTGGTAAACTGTATCAAGAATATCAAAATATACTAAATATATTAGTGACAGCAAATGGATTGAGTAACATTTTCTGGTTGAAACCTAATACATACTTTTCACAAAGCTCCCCTAAGAACCTTGACGATATGCAAGAGCCTTAACTTAACAAAAAGTGCATGTGAATAAGAACCACTGTTTAACATTGTATTAATTTATATACTTAGATTACAATTATATCCATTCATTGTCCAACAATTTCCTAAAAATTCTAGAAACAGAAAAATTCCAAATCTCTACAAATTTTAAAAGCCTGCCTAAAATAACTTTTTTCTTGTTTTGTAAATTTCCAGAAATGTTCCTGTTGATTATTAGCGAAATAAATCCTTACCCAAATCTTTGTGATTCCATTTTAGGTATTTACACAACGCAAGATGATCCCTGACTTTCCTTCCCTGACTATAGTAGCCTTCTCTTCTCCAAACTGTATAGCCTTGAAATTTTCCATCTATTATCATTACTTAGATTATTCCCATTTTTATTAATTTCATAGCTCTTTGTGCTTTCTGTATTTATCTTGTTTATCATACCACCTGAGTCCTGACACATCATGAACAGCACATTTATGGGGTTGTAGTAAGTAGAATGTACTCTATGAAGCATATTTATGTTAGCAAATAAACATCATTAATGGCATTATGTTAAAGAACAAAACATCTTTGATTTATACATATTAAAACAAATATTTACTTATAACTTGTTTGAAGACTTCTTATATAAAGTTTTTTTTTTTCCTATCTAGTTTATAGCCTTACTCTTTATATTCATTCTGCTTTCTAGAGGAAGGAATAAAAATGTTTTCCTTTTAGCAAAATGTAAACTCAGAAAAGTGTTAAGAACTTTAAAATATGCCAGTGTAGTAGGAAAAAAAATCTGCATTTGGTGTTTATGGACTAAATCCTTACTTTTATGAGTAAAAAGCAAATAATTTCTTTTTTATATTTATTTGAAACAAGGTATGATATTTTCCTTGAATTTCTATTCTATGAATTAATAATAGATTTAGAAAGTGATGGTAGCCAGAGGTCTAGTGATAGTATAAAACATTTATTACAATAAAAATGTAAGCAATGAATATCCTCCTTAGAAATACATATATACAGATAAACACGCACACAAATAACCTGAGGATCAGCATCTAAACTGGACCCAAAACTAGTTTAGATTTTGGCACAAACGTGCTGTGTAAGTGTTGTTGTGAAATCCAAGTTTTATGGGTATTAGTGTAAGGTAATAAAAGGTAACATTTAGGAACACTAGATGTCCCTCAACTCCACAGCTATTTAACATACTTATATGGTGTAATATAGGAAAATCTGTTCTAAAATGGCATCTTCATATCGTTGAGGAAACTCATTATTTTAAAATTGGGTACAAATATATTTATTATAGTCCTTCTTAAGCTATCATATTATTAAAATAAACATTGATGCTGCAGGGCCACAAATTTATGTTGAGACGGTTTATTGCTAATTATTTCTTAAATGATAAAAACTAAAAGTATAACAACATATCAGTAAAACAGCAGATAATATTTTCACATCTAAATTTGCTTTGTTTTATCAACCTCATTTTATCTAAAATTGTTTTCATTTGTTGATGTCTTTTATTTATGCCTCATTTGTAATCTGTAGTTTTGTTAGCATAATATAAGTAAATAAACTGTTTCAATACATTAGCTATTTTTAATAGTTATAGTTATTAATGTACTGTTGGCCAAATGATTTTTTAATGGCCTAATTCTATTTTGAAATTCAGATGAATTTTTTTTTCAAACTCAGTAATGATGTAATGACAATTATTTTGTTCAATAAGTCTGTATTTAAGGCTAAAAACTATTATTTTGGGAACAGGTGCCGTGGATTCGGGGTCTTCGTCTTCTTCCTCATCTTCTAGTTTTGTGAATGGTGCTACCAGCAAAAACCTTCCAGCTGTACAAACTGTTGCTCCAATGCCAGAAGATTCAGCTGAAAACATGAGGTATACATAACTAATTGTTGTTTTCACTCATTTTACTCCCTTCCTTCCACCTCAAAAAGAGTGAAACAAAACAAAAAAAAAGAGTGAAACAGTATTCATTAAGTTTAAAGATACAGTTAAGAATTCTTAAGAATGTTTAAGTATGTATTTCATTGTTTTGATATTTTAGATAATTATTCGTTATGTAAAAATTGTTTATTATATTTCAGAGTCTAAACTGAGAAGTCTTGAATGGTTTTCAAGATCTGTTTCCTGAATTTGTAATCCACTGTCATATAGCACATGTTACAGTCCCATGTAAGGTAGAAACATGCACATGTGGCACCATGATAAAATTGGACATCTTTGGTGGGGTGGTGAGTTTAAAATATAGGCTTTCAGAATAGAGTTATATGTAACATATATATTCAGAGGTAGAATCACCAAACATTATCATTTGTATCTTGGTAAATAGATAAAAATGATTTGTAGTAACATATCGAACAACATGGGCTTCCCTGGTGGCTCAGTGGTAAAGAATCAATGTGGCTCCTGCAATTCAGGAGCCACAGGAGACTCAGGTTTGATCCCTTGGTTGGGAAGATCCCCTGGAGGAGGAAATGGCAACCCACCCCAGTATTCTGGCCTGGAGAATCCCATGGACGAAGGAGCCTGGTGGGTTACCGTCCTTAGGGTTGCAAAGAGTCGGACACAACTGACGCAACTTAGCATGCATACATCAAAGAACATTCCTAGAAGAGATTGGCCCACATGCTTGATGTTAAATTGCACATACACACACACATTTATTCATGTTCTTAATTCAAGTATCACACAAATACAGACTATAAAAGCTCAATGAAAGAATGATGTTGTGTCACCNCCTTAGGGTTGCAAAGAGTCGGACACAACTGACGCAACTTAGCATGCATACATCAAAGAACATTCCTAGAAGAGATTGGCCCACATGCTTGATGTTAAATTGCACATACACACACACATTTATTCATGTTCTTAATTCAAGTATCACACAAATACAGACTATAAAAGCTCAATGAAAGAATGATGTTGTGTCACCACCACTCAAGACAAAAAACAGAGTATTGCAAGTACCTCAAAGCCGCCATCTTGTGTGCCTTTTTTGACTATTCTTGCTCTTCTTCAAATCCACCACTATGACTTGAAACTGGATTAGTTTTGTCTTTTTTGAATTTTCTATGAATGGAATTGCACAGTATGGGTTCTTTTTGTCTCTGGCTTCTTCTGTTCAACATTATGTTTCTGAGATTTTATCTGTATTGCATGTAGCAATAGTTTTGTTTATATTTATTTCTAAGTGGTGTATACTAAAATGTATTAATCTGTTTTACTGATGATGGCTATTTGAAAGTTTCCAGGTTTGCACTATTATGAGTAATGCTACTTTGTTACATAACAATGCTGTTTATACATTACTCCTAGATATACCACACACTTGTATGCATATATGTTGGGTAAATAACTGAGTGGAATTGCTGATTCATATTTGTATGTTCAGTTTTACTGGATAATGCCAAATGTTTTCCAAAGTGGTTGATGCAAGTTTACTAAACTCAATTAGCACCTTACAAGAATGACTAATTCGTTAAAACTGTAACAATACTTACTTATTGTCACTTTTCCATTTTTGCCGTTTTGGTGGAAGTATAGTGGTGGTGGTTGTTGTTCAATTAGTAAGTTGTAACTGACTCTGCCACCTCTTAGACTGCAGTTCACCAGGCTCCTTTCTCTTCTACTGTCTCCTGGAGTTTGTTCAAATTCATGTCCCTAGAGTCAGTGGCATTCCATTGTATTTTCTGTTTGTATTTTTCTGGTACTTAATGAGGTTGAGCATCTTTATATTGTAATAGCTTATGTAATATCATATATTGTAATATCTTATGTAATATCTTAACTATCTTAGATAGTTGTAAATTCCTTGAATGGACTTTTTGGCATGGACAAAGGGACCAATATTTATTGGTCCCTTTGGTTTTCCTCTTTTGTGATTTCTCTGTTGAAATCTCTTAGTAGTAGTAGTAGTTCAGTCACTCAGTTGTGTCTGACTCTTTGCAACCCCATGAATCGCAGCACACCAGGCCTCCCTGTC